>BMAV01001749.1:52511-84633 GCA_019973955.1 Trichonephila inaurata madagascariensis
TAACGAGGGTGGGCATTTCCTTGCTTTTTGAGTAGGCCGTCTAAACACTTGTTCCGAACTGCTCCACACTAAGCTTTCTCTAAGATTGCCATTTATTCTCACTAAACTTTCTATCCTTTTAAAGGATATCTTATTTGCATTATTGCTTCGTTTTTCCTCTTGGAATTGGGTTGGAAAAGTTTTGCCATTAATCGTGGCCATCAAAGAACGTAGGAATTATGTTAGAAGAAGAACGCGAGAGATGTCACAATGTCATACCCTGGGCGGGAATCGACGTTACAGATCGAAATGCATGAGCATGCTTTAAAATCTTTCTTATGCAATGACGTATTATTGTAGTTATAATGAAGATGTGTGGTATTTTTGAATGATTTAATAGATATAGTACAGCAATATTTTCAGATGCAGAAAGTCTCTTTGCAGGGATGAAGAGGAGGAATCGAACGATGAAGAATATAATAGCAAGTGTAGAACTGTCATCAAAGAATTATTACTTCAGTAATTATTAATTCGGTTCGTTATACAAGTATGATTCTTCTACTGTAATCTATCCATATAACTTAACTGACGGAGCACAATTATTGCCCTTAATAAAATGACCCCATCATATTCAATGGCTAGAAAATGTAATCGTTAGCGTATGACAATGGTTTTATGTGTTGTTGAACGTTGCGATGATAAAATGCGCATATTATTTTAGAAAGCACTCAGAAAATATCAAATAAACATCGAACCAGATACTGATTTCTGAATTGCATTTCAATTTACAAAAGAATGTAGAAACCAGCAAGCAATACTTCAACGAAATTTTTTAAAAGAAATTAAGATCCAGAGAAAACATCAAAAGGATAAGACTAAAGGAGTGTATAAACCATAAACTGTAAATGCCCTAATAAAAAGAACAGAAAAACTAAAAAAATAACCATTAAAAAAAAGTATTAGATTAAACATTTCCGTTCAGTGAAGAATGCTTGGATTTTTTTTAAAACCAGTATGGGAATTTTTCTGTTTCTGCACTTTCTCAATCACATTTTGAAACATAATTATTCCCCATTAGAGAAACACAAAATGTGCATAGTGTATTTTTTTTCTTATCTTTGAATTTCGAATGAACTATCACGCTTCATCAACACATTCCCGCAAGTATCAAAAATACAATTTTTGTTTCATAATAAATTTAGTTGAGAAGTAATGTAACATTTTTGACAAGAATTTCTTTTCTTACAGTTTGAACGCCTCACGGAATTCGACACTGATTTCCCAGATAAGAAGGATTTCTACCCGGATGATGTAAGTGTCCTTCAGTATGTTCACTTTTTCGTAGAAGAAGTGAAGCGCTATCCTTCAAAGTAGATTGTAAGACATTTCCTTCAGCGCTAGACGATTCACTGATCTAAATTGCTTAGACACAGCTTAACAGCTATGATTTAAATTCCTATTAGCAAACCCATGACTTTTTTATTAAAATCCTCAGGAGAGCCTGGATTGCAGTATAGATCTGCGCTTCAGTTCAATTCTATGAGGTAACTCTCACCTAGGATATAATTGCCCTTAGAAAAAGAGTATTTGTAGCCAAAAGAATTTGCACTTTGCAATGGATACTGACCCACTTAGACGTCTTTGGAAATGAGCAGGCTAATATCCTTGCCAAAGAGGCCCGAAATTCCCTTAAACATTCCAATACCTTTCCCTATACCGATGTCGCGATGTAATAGTCAGACGTAAACTCATCTTCCATCCAGTTAAGAAGCATTTCATTCCGGAACTTAATTGTAACCACGTAATTTTATCCACAATAGCCTGATAACGTACAAAACACTTTAAAGGAATGACAATATACCCTGATGGTGAAAAAGTGGAATCACTTTGGGAACCTATGGTTTAAACCTTTCTTCCTATAATTTAGAATTTATAAATGATCCATTCGAAATATTTTATAAGCATTAACTTTTCCTAGAAAAGAAGAGATACCTTTTTGAAATGAAAGACTTTCAAAGAGTTTAATTTTCTGAATAATGAAAATTTTATTACTGAAAAAGTGAAAACAGCGTTTCTCAAACTGTGGAGGCACGCCCCTCTAGGGAGCGGGTGATAACTCTACCTGGGGAACACGAGCATATTGAAAAGTCGAAAACAAGATAGTATTTAAAAAAATTATTAATTTACTGAAATAAACAAACAAAATGCATTCTGACATAACAGAAAATAAAATTATAAATGAATCAGTACTGCACATTGTATTTATAATTAATTTAACGATACCAAGTTAAGAACAGGTTTGATAGTTATAAGTGACGCCATCGGCTTGTCATATATAAAATTGTACACAAAAATCAACACTTATCTTGATAATTTGTACGGTTTATAAATAATCCCTTAACTGGAGATAAAAGTTACGCGATTCGCTCCCCAATGCCGCCGTTTTCAACGTAGGAATACGTATGTAATGTATGGGGGTGGGAGAGAAAATGAATAAATAAGAAATCCTCTGATATAAGTAAATCCTTCGAAAACACTGTCAAGGTCCTTTTGTTGCACTCCAAAGCCTTCTGAATAATTTTATGGATAGCAGTGCACAGAAAAGATCGTACTTCGGAAAGACGAATATATCCGTCGGGGGAATTATCGATTTGGTTGAGTGAGACGTTTATATACGACGGTGGTCCTTAAGAGGTTAAAGTCGAGTTGTAGGTGTTGCGTCAAAGTATAATATTATTGAATTCAATGCAATGTTATTGTATCGAGGGGGGAGGGGCGTTTAAAATTATAATTGATTATTAGAAATATGGAAAGTTTGAGAAACAATGGGTTAAAATATATTTGAGTATAGGCTTAATATCAGATAATAAAACTATCTTTGTATGGCATTTATTGAAAAGGATAGCGTGTATTTTCGAAAAATGTGATTTAATTTTTTTCCAGAAAACTAGTACTTAAAAATTAATTCATTTTATATTCTAATTGAAGGCATTCGACATAGAAGCCGGACCTTCCGGCTATCCTAACATCACATATCCGACTTTTGAAGAGACTGATTTCCAAAAATTTATTGAACCTGAAAAACGAGAAACCGTTAACACTCAAAATGAAACTCTTACCAAGACCGCTGATCAATCCGTAAAAAAATCCAATAATTTCCACCTCGCACTTTTAAAGAAGCGTTTCAATAGGAAGAAAAAAGTAAGAAATACAGCGTAATTTTCAGATTAAAAGATATTTTCATAAATAACTCTTAATCGCTGGATTTATAAAATAAATTTTAGGGTATAAAATTATAACTTTTAAAATAATTCATCCAATAATCTTATTACAATTGTGTTGCATGTGAAATGCAGAGTGAGCATTGTTTATTTTACATATTTTATATTATTACATATTTTAATATTGTATATTTACATATTTTTAATCGAATAATCAAATATCCAGAAATAAGCAGTCATTTCAATGGTTAATAGTAAGAGTTTTTCATTCATTATTTAATGAAAAGGGATATAAATTAATATTTTTCAAAAAAAGTAAACCAACATTGTTTTCTATTATTCATCACAAAATCAATTATTTAATAATAAAATCATAAGTTTCTTGTTTCCTTGTGGATAAAACTAGATAAGTTTTATAAATTACAAATTGAAAATGTAAATTTAAAGAAAAATCTTATCACTGGAGGAATAAGTTTATAAACATGAAAAAGTCCGTATAAAGCCGGGCTAAGCTGAGCGAAAATAAAACCCTGTCTATAAAAGAAAAAAAATTGAAGACTCTTTGGAAGAGATAATTTTAATGACATAAATTTCGAAATTCCTCACATCGCGCATACACCCTCATCCAGAACAGCCGGCATCGAGAAGGAATAAGGAAATTTTCATTGGGATTAAGTTATGCTATTGGAAAATGTCCGTGCAGTGCCGGGCTAAAAGGGGAGAGTGCAACACACTGGTCCTACGGGACAAAGACGTGGAAAAAATTTCGATAAAGGAAATTTTACTGACAAAATATAGAAATCACATACAAATCAGGAAATAATGACATTGACACAGGAGGAGGGAATTTCTATTGGCAAAACGCTATGCACTAGGAAAAAGCCCGTTCAACGCCGGGAGATGCAGTTAGTTTTTAAAAACTTTTGACATGATTAAAATTGGATTTGTGTTTTGTGATTCATATCCGGTAAGTGTTTGAACGTAAGTTAATAATTTTGCGTCACGGAGTATTCGAGAAATACATTCATGATAAGAAAAGGAAACATACTTTTTACACCAGACTGAATACAAAATGTAAATGACCTTTTTTAAAGTATACCAGTATTAAAACAAGTGAAGTATTCAGAGTTGCCAAACACCTTAAATTCAGAAATAAAAAAAAAAAACACCCGAATATTAAAAAGGCAACTGCAAAAATAATAATAATAATATAATAATAATAATAATAATATAATAATAATAATAATAATAATAATTCTTTTATTCCGTAACGACATTGGGCATGACAATTCATTTATCATATTTTTAATAAGAAAAACTATTTTTATGAAATTTAAGAGATAAAACATTTTTCCGAGTACTACGATTAAAGAACTAATTTTCTTATCAAAATTTAGAAAAAAGTCATTAATATATTTTTTTCTCCCTAGATTTTCGATTTCTACTCGTGCGGTTTTTGCGGAGATTATTGTACCTTCAGCTCGAAGGGATTTCGAAGCCATTTTATAACGGTCCACAAGATCGGAGTCCAAAAAGACCGGACTTGGGACCGTTTTGGCCATCCTTTCGAGTTGGAATTTGAAGAAACAACTGAAACTTCCCCGACATCTGAAATCCAACTGGAGGATCTGGATGTAAGTGTTCATCGTAGATAATTTCATAACTTTTTTTGGGGTGTTTACGTATTATCGTAACCTATTGGCGACATTATGTGAAATGAAGCACGTGATTGCCACTTCAGTGCATACGACACATTCGAAATTGAGGCTGCCAACTTGGCGAGTTATCTTGAACGTCGGAGATTGTTGCGATAATACGTAAGTACTCCTTTTTTGACATCTGACACATGACAAGATTGAGATTGGGGGCATTTAATGAAGTCTTTTTCCTAGAATTTTGATCAAAGTTTTTGAAATTATTTAAATTTTCTTCAGATAACTTCTTTACAATGAATATAATGGGAATGCGGTACTTATGTTTGGGATGATTTTGAGTCTCTGACTCTTCACGATGACGGGTCATTTGAAAAATATAAGAATTATTCACACAAGTGAACCAAACATCTGATGTATCCTTTCTAGTTTGGGCAGGTTTGTACTTTTTTTAAACTATTGACAGATGAAAAAAACCTGTCAAGTACAAAATTAATTTCAAAGTGATTCTAAATAATGAAGATTGGATTAATCGAAAATGTCACCACATCCAAATAGCTGAAATCTCTGCTTTTTCGTATTATTACGCAATTAATACTGGACAAAGAAGAAACTACATTTAATATATAAAAAATCATAAATGTGTTATATTTTTTTAAAAATAAAATTGTTAGGTTTTTTAAACATCAATTTAAAATTACATTTTAAAATTTATACATAACTCTGGCTTAGCTTGAACATTTTCATAAAAAAAAAACAGATATTTAGATAACTTTTATAATTTAGGGGTATTTCTTTTATTTAGAGAAAAATATAAAATTTATTTTTCTGAGTAAATTTTTACTTTTTCGTATTTCAGGAACAACGCCAACTGGAATGGGCTCTAAAAGATTCAGCCATGATGTATGCTGCCAAGTGAGTGAGATTAATTTTCCTAGAATGTCTTCAGTTTATTCATAAGATAGAATAATTATATAAAATTTTTATAAATAAAAATAATGAAAAGAAACTAAAATTAGGAAACAAATGAATATTTATAATAAATAAGGATTCATTAAGTATAAACAGAATGAATTATGAAAGCATCCGGGCACTTCTACTGATTTTCAGCCAATTAATAATCAATTGAGGCCCAATAGCCGAGTGGTAGCGTATCGTGCTTCCACACCACGGGTCCGGGGTTCTATCATCAGGCTGAGCAAGTTCAACTCAGCCTTTCATTCCTTCAGTGGGTCGATAAATGAGTACCATGCTTGCTTAGGAACTAAACCTTGGAGATTTTACTTCAGAATGATCACCTAATCTACCCATGCACCTCAGCGCCTTAAAGTCTCTCATACTGAGATGGGCACAGTAGGCTTTGATCCTCATGGGCTGTTGCGCCACTGAGTTTAGTTCAGCAATCAATTACTCCTACTTACATAAAATGAGAACATAATCTATCTTACACATAATTATATTCCCTTCAGAATTTGAATTTAAATAATTCAAGACTCATCCAAAAAATATTGAATGCTTCTGAATGCTGAGTAACAATACAGAGGGAATACGCAGAATTTTCATTAGAAATACTATTTTTTTTCAAACAAAAGTATAATTTATTGTTTTAACCGATTCACTTTTACCAAATACCATAAAATGAGTTACATATATAAAGCTCATAAAAATTACCGTAAAATCCGGCGTATAACGCGCACCTATACTTTCAAGCTAAATTTTTCAATTTTTAGGTATATTCGCCGTATAACGCGCACCCCCTTTTAACGAAGAAATCTGAAGTATTAATATACATTGTTTTAATGATTTGAAGTATTTTATTCGAGGTATTATCCCAGACTTTTGAAAAAACAGTATACTTCTAGAATTACAACTGTTCTTGCTCATAAGGCAAGTGGTTTCTTTTAAATAATCAGTGTTTCGAATCATCTGGAAGTAAATTTTTTTTTATGCCCATCCTTTTTATTATTTTTAAAGCCATCGTTTTTATATCCGGCGTATAACGCGCACCCTTAATTTTCGATCTTATTTTTTGTGTTCAAAGTGCGCGTTATACGCCGGATTTTACGGTACATATAGTTATAATGTATAGAATATTCAATTTTTCATACAGTGTATTTAAATTTTGATATGCAGGATACTTTCTTAATTAAAGTTTATGTACACAATGATAATATAATAAGAAAATAAATATTTATAATATGTATATATATGCGAGGGGTATTCAGAAATGAAAAAAAAGGTTGCAAGCCGCAGCATTTGAAAACTACATATTGCGGAGAAATTTTGTTTCTCCAGAGTGGAGACATATGGAGCTACTTGTCATACAGATAGTAGTAGGTAGTGCAAGATTTCGAACGGTTCAGGACGTTTGAAATGGGAAGACGCTTAGGAAATTGGTCTCGTTTGGAAATGCGAGCCGTGATTCAATTTTTATGGGTAAAGAATGTGTCCGCATCTGCCATTCATGGTCAGATCGTGGAAGTTTATGGTGAAAAGGCAATGAGCACAACACGTGGTGAAATGGTGTCACTCTTTTCAATCAGGTAGACAGGATGTCGAAAACTGCAATATAGCAGGGAGCGGCTTGCCAAGTTCTTCACGGCATGAATTGAAGAAATGATTCAAAATGATCAACGGGTAACTCTGAATGAAATTTCGTCAGAGTTGGGAATGAGCTATGGTAGCGTGCAGCAAATAGTTTCTGATGTGCTGCTATATTCCAAATAGTGCTGTGAACAGAAATCGCCGAGACCTGGCTTAATGGACAGGGACCTGAGTTTTACCAAGACGAGTTAAGCAAGTTCTGATAAATGCTTAATTAGACTTAGTGAGATCATGTCAGAACTTGATAGACACGTATGCCTCTTAATTCCCTTTTGTATTTTTTGTCTATTGTTAATAAATACTTCTTTATTCGACTTGTAAACATTTTTTCTGATCACCCCTCGTAAGAATTTTTAATTTAAAAATAATATATTTTTTCTATTCCATACTTTTAAAATGTACAATGAATGAGGAATTTACATTGCCGTTAAATATTTTAATTAATTCTTAAAATTTGATCATCTATGTTTTCTTCATCCTGATATTTTAAAAAACTGATGGCTTTGTATTTTTCAGTGATGACAGCGACGATTAACTCGGATAACTGGCAACATCTATATCTGCTGTGGAGCAGCGGGAGGGAGGTGGGCAAGAAGATCATCAGCAGCTTCAGCAGCATGGCCACCCTTCAATGAAAAGAAAAAAAAAATACACATAATGCTAAGAAACGCATGCAGTATTAGTGTGAGAGGCGTACTATGACTAAAAAAATGCAAAAATGTGGGCACATTTTTGTTCTTGTTGAAATGCTTGTACTCCAACGACAAAGCAAAGAAACTTTCAAAAAAATTTTCTAAGCTCAAACAACGCCCTCCTAGGGATTATTAGCATTGAGTGAAATTTAATATTTTCACATCATCATTTAATATTTGCCATATCAATTTGCTCAAAAACTCGATTGATTCATGTATAGAATCGATTTAAATGACAACGAAGATATGATACACACTAACGAAGATCCTTAACGTTCACCTCTTAACCATCATTAAAAGATGTTAGGAATTTGATGATTCGGATTATTCCGCAACCAGGGGAGTTGAATCCATCAAAAGATTTTGAAAGAAACAACAATGGTATCTTTCTTCGTCTATTATCCCTTAACAAATATTCAATGTGATGATAACGGAGACACGCCAACCAGTCAGCGATTTCCTCAAGGTCAAACTTTTAATCAACATTACTATCTTCACAATCGTGTGGAATTCCGTGAAAGAATAAGGATGAAAAAGCCCGAATTGTGGAAAAACAATTCATAGTTTCTCTACCAAGTCAATTGCTTGTCAAGAGATTTCTTGCCAAGTACGGCATCCCAGTATTAGATCATCCGTTCTATTCACCAGATCTTGCCCCATGCGACTTCTAGCTGTTTCCAGAAGTGAAATATGCATTAAAAGGAATACGATTTGAGTCGTTGTAGCTGTGAAAGAGAAAGCGGCATGCGTCCTAGAGAAGCGGAAACCAGAAGACTTCCACAACTGTTTCGAACAATGGAAGATTCGTATGGAGCGTTGTAAGAATAGAGAAAAGATGTTTATTGAAGGTGATAATAAATAAATATGTATGGAATCACAACAAAATGTTTTATAGCTTCAGTCTCGTTATTTAATAGCCGCAACTTAAATACAGAGTAGTCCCGAATTCATGGTACAAACTTTAAGGTTAAGTACAGGACATTGTAACAATCATTTATTGTATAGGAATGTATGGACACATACAAAAATAATGTGAAGCACAAATAAAAAAAATAAGAGACGAAAGGTAAGTCGAAGTATTTATTGAAAGCGTGGTTGACAAGTGTAATGTTTACAATAACTGTTCAATAGTGTATCCACCAGTAGCGACACAAACGTGATAGCGTCGGTGGGGCAGATTTATATACACGTTCAAAGGTGCCAAGTATTTTACTCACACGTGAAGCAGCTTCGGATATTCGAGCAGCGAAATCCTCATCTGTGAGTCGAGTGGAGTCACATAAACAAGATTCTTCAGATGTCCCCATAAAAAGTGATTGAGGTTTAATAAATCGGGAGATCCAGGGTGGCCAATTGACTGACCCACCACGTCTAATCCATCGCGCCGGACGGAGTATTCAGTTAAGTGCTCACATCAGTGCTGGAGTGACCCCTGCCCCCTTCATCATGCTGAAACTACATGTGGTTACGAATGGTGACCAGAACTGTCATTCTAAACCGCACGTACGTGGAGGAAGGATTCGATCTGAGCACCTTCTGTTCCAAAAACGAGTTTCTTAGCCATCACGCCAAAACGATCGTCATCGCGTTGGGGCTATTACTGGTTTATATCGATATCACACCGCCACACTACCCCCATGCCAGTGATTCGGTGAATAGGCGAACGAATGATACCATATTCATGGCAAGCATGTGAGTAGTTGCGTCACTTTGAGTGCAACGGGTTTGTGAGTTGCGTCGTCATGTGTGATGGCTTAATTACGTCATGTGTCTTATGGCTTGGTTGCTTTTGAGGTTGATAAATGGTGCCACGACTGTTGCGGTTCTCTTTGCTAGGCCAGGATCACGAATGAAAGAAGGTTCGATCTAGGTACCTTCCGATCCGAAAACGAGTATCTTAGCCACTACTCCAAAATGATCGTCATCGCGTGGGGGCTATTACTGGTTTATATCGATATCACATGACCACATATGTAACTGAGACAACATTCGCCACCAACCGATAACTCCATTTCTTTATTCTTTTATTTCTCCTGCCTGCGCCTCATCGCGTCACTTACGTTAATACATTCCTATACAATAAATGATTGGTATGATGTCCTGTATCTACCCTTAAAGGCTGTGCTATGAATTCGAGATCACTCTGTATAAATTAATGTGAAGAACTTGATTTTTCCTAACTATTTTCAAGTACGGCACGTCTAATTTCAATGTAACGTTTATTTACGAATTGAAATCCTTAAGTGTAATGTAACTTTATGCAATTCACTATTAAAAGCTGTTTCCTAAAAGTAATTAATTTATTCGGTCTCCGCGTAAATGAAAACTGCGAATATTATTTAGTGTAAATAGAGATAATTTAGTTTATAATTTAAAACCTAGATATGGACAAAAGTTTTGAGATTAGTAATTCCACAAATAATTTTTATAGATGTGAAATTATTCTGTAACATTTTCGTAGCATCAAATCAAAATTTTAGAAGCACGTATTAAAAATTATTTAATTTTAGTGGTTCAGTTTTAATACAGATGCTTATATTTTTCTCTCAGTTGTGTTGCATATTAATCAAAAAGAAATATTTTAATACAAAATTTTAATTATCCTACTAAGAATGTGTCTAATTTATACGACAGAACGTTGGGTAATTAAAGGATAAATTATATACTTTGGTTGGAGTAACTCAAAATAAATATTTGATCAAATGTTTTAAAATGTGGTGAAAGAGTGGTTTAAGTTTGCTTAGAGTTGATGTAATTCTGTAATAGTGACAAATTAAAGGGTTAGGTTTAAATTAAATTTTAAATAGAAGAGTTTGGATTTTGGAGCGACATAATTAAACTATTTCTTAAGCCTAACAAATATTTCATCGAGAGATAAAAGTTATTCCTTTAATATTTTCACACACATAAACATTTAATACACATATTTTAATATTTTCTTTATTATTTAAATCCTTTAATGTTTTCGTGAGTTCTTTTAAAAAAATGATTTTCGTTTGCGGATTATAATATTCGCGCGTTGAGTTACATGTTTGAGATATTGTTTGATTTGTAATACAACTAATTTAACATTCATTATGAAGTTAAGATTTTACATTCGGGATTATTATATTGTTAAGTGTTTAATTTTAAAAAGCACCGATGTGTTATTTTTCTCGCATTTCCTTTTCAGGTATGCTTTTATTTCTTTTTGTTAACTTTTACTACAATTTCCCATAAAATTTTTATTCTTAAATATTTTTCCACCTTAATATATAGGGGTATGTAGGAATATTTTTTAAACTACCTTATAACATCAATTAAGATAAATGTTAATAGATATACAGTCATATTAAAGTATCCGAACGCATTCTGAGTGACTTTTAAAAATAGCATATCAAAAACATTATAATTATTTTTAGGATCTATACTAGCGTTTCTCAAACTGTGGGACATTGTAGGAGTGGAAGGGTTCATCACCACCTGCTAAGGGGGATGGTCAGTTTTCCCCCCTTTGGGATAGAGTCGAAGGCCACTTGCTCAAGGGAGCTCCAGCTGAAAAACGGGATGAATAGCCCCTTCCCCCTTTGAAGGTTAGAAAAAAATTGATTCTGTCTTTGGGTACGAAGGAGTGAAGTCATGTACTGAGTGTTACTAATTGAATTCAGTGTTTTCTTTAAATGTTTTCTTTAAAATAAACTTTAATATTTAAAATTTAGACCTCATGGTTTTAATTTGTTTCGGGCCCATTGAATAGAATCAAACTTTAGTGGCATGATAAGTCTACGAGGGGGGTGATAGCCTATTGAAAAGTCGCAAACAAAAGATTATTTAAGAAAATTATTAATTTATGTAAAGTAAACACACACACACAAATAAAATACATTCTGACATAATAAAAAATGAAATACACATTTACTCTTATTTAATACTCTTATAAATGTATCGGTACTGCACAATGTATTGTTTAATTAATTTAACAATACTAAGTTAAGAACAAGTTTAATACTTACTAGTGCCCTCATGGACTTGTCATATATAAAATTATATCCGAAAATTAACATTTATCTTGATAGTTTCTACGCTTTATAATTAATCTCTTAACTGACGATTAAAAGTTACATGATTCGCTCCCCAATGCACCGCGGGTATAGGATGTATTGGGGGGGGAAGGGAAGGGAAGAAAAGGAATACATAAGTAAATCCTCTGTAATAAGTAAATCCTTCGCAAACACTTTCAAGTCCTTTTATTGCATTCTAAAGCCTTCGGAATAATTTAATCAAAAGATGTGCACAGAATAGAGCGAATTTAGGAAAGACGTAAATATACGTCTAGGGTAATTATCACATTGATTGAGTGAGACGTTTATGTACGACGGTGGTCCTTAAAAGATTAAAGTCGTGTTGTAGGTGTTGCGTCAAAGTATAGTATTATTGAAATCAATGCATTGTTATTATATGGAGGGGGGCGATTAAAATTATAGTTGAATATTGGATCGCAAACAGGGAAAGTTTGAGAATCACTGATCTATACCTATAAATATTAATGCTCTTCCAGCAATATTCAAAATAAGTTGGCTAAATTTTACAAAAATCACAATTTTCAGTGGAACCTTAGTAATAAGTTAAAAATAGATTAAAGCAGTTAGAAACCAAAGCAATAAACTAATATCGATAAAAGCATTACAGCAATAAACTAAATGCACTTATTTAGAAAATTTGGTAAAATTTCAATGTTTTATTAAAATATAAGTAATTTTAAGGCTAATCGAATAAATATTATACGAAATTAGATGAATTTATGAGACCGTTATTGAAATATGCAATAAATCAAAAAAGTTCATACCACAAAATAATTGTTTTAGTACATATTTTTGAATGTAAAATATGTAATTTCTTGTAACTCGACCTTCATGTAACGTAGCAAGAAAACAATATATGTTTTGAAAAGCTCAATGATTGTCCTATGTAAGAAAATAAAATTAATAAACAAATAAAAAAATGTATGGTATAAAAGCAAATCAAAATTGGCCATTTCTATGTTTTCGGCTAGATATATTTTAAGCAATAGTCCTTTATATAAAAATATTTCCTCACAGGTTAAGATTTATCAAGTTTTCATAACTCAGTATATAAATATAGGATTTGAATTACACTGACATATGTGTTTAACGCGAAAACGCTTATAAGACGAAATATCCATGTGTGTGAACATGAGATAATACAACGGTCCCGACAAACTATTTTGTATTTTAATACATTTTTTTCTTTTAACAGGAAGCAAGAATTACTTAACTCGAATAGATGGAGAAGAGGAATATTGTAACTGAGCCGACAATCCATGAAATTTTTTGGAAAGTTTCTGTATTATTGAAATGTCCTATACTGTGATATCCGTAGAATTCGTTCCAGTAGATAATGATATTCTGTATACAGCCTCAATTATGACAAAGACATTTTGGAATTTGATCAAAGCTCAAAAAATGAGACCATGAAAATGAAATGAATAATACAGCTCCTGTTCCCACATTATCCTAATTAAGAAACCTTATGAAAAGTATATAAATGCAATTATATTTAAAAGCACATTCGAATGATAAAATGAATTACAAAATGGACGACATCAAACAATTTGTTATCAGTTTGATGCTAAAAAAGAACAATGTAAAGAAAAATACTACATTATTTTCCAAATACTCAATAAGCGTTTTGTTTTTCAAAAACTTGAGAAATTTTGTATTAAATTTCATTAAGTTCCTGTGAATGTTTTTATCTCATTTATTTTTATTAAATACAAAAATACATACATATCTATGTAAATAAAATGTACTTTAATAAACTTAATTTTGTTGAATGTATGTTTTTCTTTTCGCATTATTTTTCCAACAAGAAAAGATATTTTAGTTCCCACAGTTTCGTGTTAAACGATTTACACTGTACATGCATTTTCAGTCTTTATGAGATTATAAACACGATGACGCACTTATAATTTCATCCATAAGATATAACTTTGGACCTAATGTCAACTTCTTATTGCATAACCCAATAAGTTTGCTCTGGAGCCTATCATAATACAAACCAAATGATATTCCTTGAAGGAAAGAGGCTATCTCTGTTATTTCAATCCTTGGTTTAGCCCATTTCAATGTTACTCGGCTTTTACCGAAGTTTCCTTTGCTTATAGCATTACCATGTAAATATTTGGAATTTAATCTTTAAGGGGATGTGAGCGTGCAACAAAGGAGTGTCTTTACAATTTATCTACATTGGAGCTTGCTTCCCTTTACGGTATGAAACATCACAGATGAATTAGATTGTAATTAAAGATATAGCGATGGATATTTGATATTACTGTGGGTATGATCAATTGCGTTCTACTTTAATTTGCTTCGAATTCTAGTTTTCTCACCAATATGCTTTCTTTTATTTTCATATATTTGATTCATTACACATGTGCTTTATTATTTATGTAGAATTCTGAGGTTAAATTCACCATGTGTTTTTAAATTGGAGATCAATACTACAATTAACAATGTGAGAAAAGAGATTCCAATGTAAAATCATACTTCTAAAGTAGGGGTCTTTAACCCGTGTCCGGCGGGCCACAAGCGGCCCACTGATGTAGTTTTAGTGAACCCTCATTTGAGTTTCAGGAAAGTTTGAAAAAAAAATTCCTCGTTTGATTTTTGTCATAGAAAACGTCATTTTTTCTCCTGTTTTTGATATTTAAAACATTTTACTAATGTGTTTTATATCCCTTCGAGATAAATTTTCTGAAAAAGACGAATTTCTCAAAACTTTCACTTGATTTAAAATAGATTTTAGAGTAAAAAAAATCTGACAATGCTTAAAATCTCAGAAAGTTTCAGAAAGAGGTGAACTTATCTTTAACGGTTTGCAAGGTACTTTAGTTCGACTACAGCTTAGCTTGTTTGAAACAGATATATATATATATATATGCACTGCTGGCCACCGTAAATGCAACACCCTAAAGGAAACATGCAAATAACATGAAAATTACAACATGCATTAACGGAGGTGAGATATGCAAATGATTAGAATTTTCAGCTCAGACACACATCACGCATGCCTGTGGTGCCACCTCAAAGCGCTATTTAAGGCTTGGAGATTTCGACGGTTTCAAGTTCCGCAATTGTGTTTTTCTTGTGGTTTTTCCGAAAAATGATCAGTTATGTCTCGTAGAAAACAGCGATCAGCTTTTCATCAAGTATCCGAGTTCGACAGAGGAAGGATAGTGGGATACCGAGATTGTGGATTATCTTTCAGGAAAATCGGTAGTCGTGTTGGAAGAAACCAAAGAACTGTAATGCGGATATGTGACCGTTGGATGCAGGAGGGCACGACGGACCGACGTGGTCGATCGCATCCACCTCAGTGCCCCATTTCACGGGAGGACAGACAAATTGTAAGCATGGCAGTGACGGATCGCTCAGTCACATCACGAACCATAACACAGCACATTGAGTCTGTAACGCATTATTCAGTGTCTGCGCATACCCTTTGACACCGTTTACAGCAGAGTGGTCTGTCCGCAAGAAGTCCATTGCTTGGTCTACCCATGAAGCAGAACCACAGACGTATCCACTGCCAATGGTGCGATGAAAGAAGGGTGGAGGTGGTAGAATGGAATGAAGTTGTCTTTACTGACTAGTCACGCATCTGTCTGCAACACCACGATGGTTGGATTCGAGTCTGGAGACACCGTGGACAGAGGATGCTGAACAGCTGCGTTATGCACCACTACACTGGTCCTGCACCAGGTATTATAGTATGGGGAGGTAATGGATATCACTCTCGCCGTCCTCTAGTACGCATTGCCGGTACTTTAAACAGCCAGCGCTACATCTCCAAGGTGTTGGAGCCAGTTGTACTTCCTTACTTTCAGGGCTTGGCCACAGCCATATTTCAACAGGATAATGCATGACCATACGTGGCACGCATTCTCCAAAGGTTCTTCGTCTATCCCCAGACTGAATTGCTTCCCTGGCCGGCTCGCTATCCAGATCTTTCACCGATAGAAAACATTTGGTCCATGGTTGCTCAACGATTGACCTAGATTACACCTCCACCTGCCACACCAGATTAACTTTGGAAACGTATGGAAGCTGCTTGGTCTGCTGTACCCGAAGAACACATCCAAATTCTCTTTCAATCAATGCGTAGGCGTGTGACAGTGGTGATCTCCAACAATGGTGGCTACTCTGGCTACTGATTCTGGCAGGAACGACACTTCACAGAAGTTTATAAATTTAATCATTTGATACTTGGTCAACATGTTATCTACGAAACAAATTTTGTTGTGCTATCTCTTGTTTTTCTTGGTGTTGAATTTACGGTAGCCAGCAGTGTATGTTTAATATATATATCTTACCCAACAAAAAAGAAAGAAGGAAAGAAAAACTGCAAGGGAAACAAACAAAAAAATGTTGAAGAATTCACTGTACTTTCAATATTAAGAAAATAATTTTATGCTAAAATTAATGAATTTTAATCAAATTTTATTATTTAAAGCAAATAAGTAATATTAAACATACATTATTTTATAATGAGAACACGGGGACACGGGATTTTTTCCACTGAGGGTGAAAGAGGATATCGAAGATGACTGGGCAGTGAACTGGACAATGGAAGTTAAAGTTTGCACTTTTGTATGAAACGTCCAGAACTCTATTGCTCTCGACGTGTTAGGATCTAATAAAACCAGTTAAAGATTTATTACTACCATGAAAAGTGTTAGAGAGAATAACTTGAACTTTTTTTTCCGAAATACTTTAAAAAAAGGGAGAACAAAAATTGAATCACAAGAAAAAAGTTCGTTATATAGAAAATGCACTTCGCTATAGAGATGTTATTTTACGAAGAAAATCGTGAAATGTTCGAGGTTCCAGGAAAAAGTTCGCTGTATAGAAAAATTCGCTACATAGAGGTTCGTTATACAGAGGTTCGACTGCAGCTCTAGCTCTAATTTTTCAGGAAATAAACTTTTTCTTAATACTGTCATGCCAATTTTATTCCATTCCTCTTGAATCCTTTTTTCAAAGTTTATTTAGTGTTCTTGGATGCCGTTTTTTTAAATGTTCGTTTTAATACACAGAAAGCCTAAAACTCCATTGGAGAAATTCTAGGGGAATTTATAAATATTTCATCAATTGGAATAAACTTTATTCTTGCTTCTGATTTTTTTCTGTCTAAATGAGCGGCTGTTGACTAAGACGTAAGACTGAGGAATTTGCCTATCATCTTCAATCTATCTATCAATTTTAGAAACCATTTTCAAAATCAATCTTTTATTTTACATTCCAATAGAAAGAAAATATTAACAGACAATTATTCTAAAGTTGCCAAAGTTTTATATCAAAATGCAAACGAGAAAATAAACTATGAAATTATTTTCATAAAGTGCGAACAGCCTTCTGCAGTCGTATGTCGACGTGTGGAAGTAAAAGGTAAGTGCTGTGTCTTCTCACGCATGGTCTTTATAACTAGACAGAAATTCATAATTACGAAGTTCGAGGGGTATTTATCGCAATGTAATATTAAAAACAATTAATCTATTACGGAACATTAATTAGTGAAACAGTATACTGATATTCTTAATTATTTTCAAACTGGGAAAACTAGTCTTTGATTAATTTGTCTGAAGGAAATAATATTTAAGAAAACGTCTGTTTTTGTAAAAATTCACAGTAATTATTTCATTTAAACAATTTAATTATTATTTAGTCAAAGAAATGCTTGGATCAATTCGAGATGAAAATGGTAAACAAAAGTAAATTAATTATAAACTTTACTTAGCTTTATGTGTTAACAAAATGCAGCTCATTCATAATTTACGAGCTAATATTTTAAAATATTCTGGAATAGAATCATTTTTAAAGTATTTAAAAGCAAAGCTGTGGAGTAATTGTTTGAAAAGAATTAAGTCTGCAAACATTTGTAAAAAGTACACTTCTTTTACTCAGGCGTTAAGCTTTCTTCGAAACTTGGGCTTAAAAGTCAGAACACAAAGTTTTAAACAGTTTTCAAATAGACTCTTTCAAATTCCACTTCAGAAAAATTGGACTTTTAAAATACATTCGATCAAATATTTGAGCGAAACAGCTTAATTTGTTTGATTTTCTCAGAATTTCTATTCAGTTTCTTTTATATACTGCAGAAGACAGTTATTTGAAGTTTTGATTTTATAAAACTCATTTTTATACTAATAACGTATTGTTATGTTAAATAAGGTAGCTAATAATGTTTTTAGTCGGGCATTGCATCTGAGTTTTAACACTTTCATCGAGGCAATGCTACGCCTTTGTCCTCTAAAAAGAATTATCTAAAACTCTTATGAAGAACAATATATTAAAATGAGATACCATATTAGTTTTCTGGCCCCTCGCCTTGGTGTCTGCATTTTTTGTAAATTTAAAAAAAAAAAAAAATTGCAGTACACTACCATTGCAATCAAAAATAAATACTTTCTTCCTTACGTTACCATTGAATTTTAGCCCCTTTTAAATTCCTGCCATACTTCTTTGCTAATTAAGAACCTGTGTTCAATATATTTATTTCGTTCTAAATTAAAAGATAGTCCTTTCTGTAGAAGCAATTATATCCGGAATGTTGAGTACTATATGCTCCACTGCCCCTTTCTAAAAATGTTCCCATATATTTTATAACCAAAGCAGTATTAATGTTAAAATTGATTCCATTATTATTAATCATATTCTCCAGAATATATAAATATAAAGTTATAAAACTCAGTAGATAAAAATATTCGTTATTTACTTCAAATCCAAATAACTTTTATTAAATTAGATCTGAGACTGTTATAACCCTAGGACGTTCTGCACCCGTAATTTAAGTATATGTATTGTTACGTAGATCCGAGGGTTCGGGGATTTGATGCAAAACAATCACAAAGAAAATAAGCAGTTCTTTATTGCCAAGATTTCGCCAAGTTCTCATTGAATCGCCATTATAACGCAACGGGTGGCATAGCTTGTGAGTAGCGCAATTTCAACATGAAATAAATATAGAGTAATATAGTAAGAGAGAAGAGAGAGTATAAAAGCATTAAATATATACTCAAATACAAATTATTTACACTATTAACACAAAATTCCTAACAGTATCATAATATCTTTATTATTATAAATGCCACATTTTAAGTAACAAAATTCAGTCACTTAAGCATTTTCTTTTTTTCATAATATTTCTCCTTTTATTGTATGTTCCGTGAAACGCATCACAATTTCAAATACAATTGTAAATTATGCCACAAATAGGTCTTAATTTATTTATCTTCAGGCTCGTGGGAAGCAACTTGAAGTATTATTATAATTTAATAGTATTTATGTATATTATGGCTTCTTTCTTTATAGACGCCCACATTGCGGTCCATATTTTATTATAACTCAGAAAAATCCACGAATTATGCATTTTTAAAATTTATTTTCTCTTTTATTTATTTCATGAGCCTTACTATTTATTTAATCTTATTATTATTGTATTTTCATTGTTTTTTTCTTTTTGATAAATGCTAGTCTCTCCTCGTGGTGGGTAGGAGATTTTTCTCAAGGGACAATCTGTGTCTGTAAAGTTTCAGGGGGAACTAGTTTCCTCTGGGCGAAAAAATTAAAATTGCATCAAGCCTTTTCCGCTGTTGCTTCTTCATCAGTAATTACTTCAGAACCAGTTTTTGAAGGGGAGAAAAAAAAGCGTAAAAAGAAATAAAAAAGTAATAAGAATAACTTGCCGCATATTTTAGTTTGCACCACGTATCCCAGTTCTATCCATTCATTTTTAAAATACTTTGCATTAATATCGTATGCTGAGTGATTCTCTACCAGTCTGGCATAGAGGGTGTAAAGGGAGTACAGAAACGACCCGGAATCACACAGGAATGCAGGGTCGCAAAGGCCGTATTTGCGGGATATGGTGCAATGAAGTAGAAAAAAATAACACAAAAAGCAACACAATAATGGACAAAGAATTTTATTGAAAGCTTGTACTACGACAGGTGCTCAAAATTACGACCAACAGTCGTCTGCTAGGCCGGCAATGTCTCTAAATGGAATTCTTTACATTTAGATTTCTGATATGACACGTAATCTCTCGGCAGCTACAGATATTCGCGTGTTGATGACTTTAACCCAGTGCTTCTCAAACTTTCAATATTTGAGACCCAATATTCAATCATAATTTTCATCGCGCCCCCCTTCGTTACAATAACAATATATTGAATTCAATAATACTATACTTTGACGATAAACTACAATACGACTTTAACCTATTTAGTGCCACCGACGTATATAAACGCATTGTTCACCTTAAGCGGTAATTGCCCCAGACGTACATATACGTCTTTTCAAAGTACGATCTTTTGTATGCATTGTTATCCATTAAATTATTTCGAATGTTTTGGATTGTAATAAAAGGACCTTGACAGTATTTTGACAGTACTTTTTCCAGAGAGAACTTTTGCTTATTTATTCCTTTTCTCCCCCCGCCCTCAAAACGGTGACATTGGGGAGCGAATGGAGTAACTTTTTATCGGCATTTAAAGGATTAATTATAAACCATACAAATTATCAAGATAATTGTTAATTTTTGTACATAATTTTATATATGACAAGCCCAAGGGGTCACCAATAATTATTAAACTTGTTTTTAGAGTATTGTTAAATTAATTATAAAATACATTGTGCAGTTTTGATACATTTATAAGGTTTTTATATATCAGTGCAAATATGTGTATTTTATTATGTCAGAATGTATTTTGTTTGTTTACTTTCAGTAAATTAATATTTTTTTTAAAAATAATCTTTTGTTTACGACTTTTCATTATGCTCTTGCGTCATCACGCCCCCTAGGGGGCGCACCCCACAGTTTGAGAAACGCTGCTTTAACCGAAGAAACGGGCGTCTTGTACACCAAACTCTCTATGTTACCCCAGATGAAGTCCCTGTATGATAGATTCGGTGATCTGCAGGATAATTAACCTGGCCACCACAACATATCTAGATTCCTGTATATCCTATATTCTTGCCCCGATCTATCCAGACGAAAGTTTACGTTGAGGTATTCGTGCAGCGCCGCTTTCAGGCCTCCCCTACGACTTCAGGTCATAATTTTGAACTCCTGATGTAGTAAAACCTTTCAATGAAATGTTTTTCTTCCAATTAGTGCGTAGCTGTTTCTGTTATTTTTCTCTACTACTTCGTACCATAGCTTAGATCGCAACTAAAGTATTTGTAACCCTGCATTTCGAAGTCTCCGTACTCCTTACACACCCTGTACGTATACCACTTACTGTAACTTCATACTATTGAAATTATTTGAAGGCCAAGTAAAAATATTATTCTAACTCTTTATGATCTTTATGTACTACAATCCTATTCATCTTGATCTTACAAGTACAGATGCAAACTGTCTAATGGTTTTATTTTCTAAATAGACATGCATCCCAAAATTGAACAAATAAATAACTAATAAGAATCTAAACCTAAGAGGACAGTAAGAAATTAAAACTAAGAAAATGAAGAAAATTTAATGCAAAATTCTATAAAAATCTAACTGAAAAGAATCCATTAATTACCAGTCTTTCGAATTGAATAGACGGAAACAATCACGCTAGACTTTTGTTTCCTGTTACAAAGATTTTTTCAACATAATCACACTTTTTACTTTTGATTGTTCTTTGTTAAACATTTGGAGAGTATTCATCTCAGTATAAATTATAGTATGCAATTGAGAATTTCTGGTAATTCATCAATAATGTCATCCATCAAATGCTTCACAAATAAAGAATGATTTTTATCCCATTCATTTTATACACATTATTTGTTGAGAGCTACTCTTCTATCATGTTATGTTTACAGAGAAAGAAGTTTTTAGGTCTAGAGAAGTTTTGCTGTGACAAATGAGATTTTGAACCTGTCGTTACTCTAAAACTGTGGAGAGATGTATTGTCAACTGCTTTTGTCGACTGTATAAAAGATCAAAATATGTGTATGTGTTTGCTGATTTGACAACACCAAAAGATTACTACGTAGGTATGAAATAATATTAATTGAAACAAAAGTATATAGATAAAATATTCTAGTTAACAAAAATATATGTAATTTGTTCTAGGAGTTAAGCTCTACTAGAAATGGTTAAAGAAAACACATCAAGCAAAATTCTTTTCGAAAAATCTAAGGTTCTTATTAAGTAATTCTTTAGGCATCTATTTCTAATGTAGCAATACATTTGGAAGATGTATTGATAGCACAAATGCCATATATCTTCCTAACTACTTGCTATGTACCTAAAACCAATGTGGCTTTACTATTCCGTATATGATAGGAATTGAACTGATCAATTTCTGGAAAGTGCGCCGTTTTTGTTGTTAGCTGAAGTATTCCAGAAACAGAATTAATTTTTTTCAAATAATCATTCGAGGTATTTTTAAAATATATTTAAATTAGAAAAAAAATTAGCAGAATGATTCTATGCTTATTTGTTCAAAGCATCTAATGATGATTTGTTATAATTTTTTCTTTTTATCATGTGATATGCTATATAAAAAAAAAGGAAAAGAAAGCTTGAATTCAAAAGTGGGCTTCTGTTTAAGCTAATAATACAGTGATTCTTAAATTTTCAATATTCGCGATACAAGTTCAATCATAATTTTCATCACGTTCCCTAACATACTTTAATGCTAAAAATATAATACGACCTTTATTATAAACTGAACAAATTATCAAGATAAATATTAATTTTTGTTTACTTTACTTTTAAGGTATCCGACTACGTTCGGAACCGGTATTTTAAAAAGCACATAAATGGATAATTTTTATGATATTTAGTGTCACTTAGATTAGAATACACGTATAAAATTGTTTTATAAGGACATTTTGATAAAAAAAATTATTTAAGTACAATATTTTGGTAAAAAATTAACTTAGAACAACCTTTTTCCAAAATACTCTCCTTTTACAAAAATGTTTCTAAAATAATAATATTTTGCTTATAAAAAGTTAAGTCTTCACCAGAGAGTCTGAACTATGATTTTTGAAAAATTCACATTATTTTCATAGTAATTGAAAGTCCATTTCATAGTCCATTGAAATAATTATGGGCGTTTTTTTCTTAAAATGTCTCCCCTCTGTTGTCTTAAGACATGGATAAATTCACTTCTAAATTAAATATATCAAAAGTTCAAGTTGAACCTCTATACAGAGGTCTGAGCTATATACAAGTAAAATATTATTATTCAAGAAGCACATTTCACAAAAGGAGAATATTTTGAAATTAGGTCACTCCAAGTTCAGTTTTTGTCAAAATATTGTACTTAAATAATTTTTATTGTAATACTATTAAAACAATTTTATATACATTTTCTAATATAAGTGACACTAAATATCATAAATATTATCCATTTATATGCTTTTGAAAAATCACACTTCCGAACGTAGTCGGATACCTTAAGTAATAGATATTTTAAGTAGCATGATAAGTATTATGTTAATTTTCCTTCTTAATTTTTAAATTGGAATATACTGCAAAATAGTTTTTAATTAACGAAGGTACCAAGGCTACCTTCTTAATACAGAAGACCTTTTAATTGCCGAAGAATAAATCTTCATAGATTTCAGGTCAATTATCGAAACCAAAATGGAATTTAGTTTTATTTTCTTCTTTGAATTTTGGTCAGGGCTGGATGAGGAATTTTCTACATTTATAACAAACATATTTCGAATACTACTTCCATTTCCCCTTTTATTTAAGGTATCCGACTACCATAAAATCATGATTTTTTTCAAAAATCGATAAATATTTTTATGATTTTATTTTATAGACCATCTTATTAGCTTAATAAAAATACCAAGCTTTTTATTTTCCATTCATTTGAACAAAAATTACAAGTCTTTTAGCAAAAGCAGATGCCATAACTTTACACAAGATGTCCAACTTTAAAATACGTTTTACTCGAAATGTGTTTTTTCCCCCGAAAAGCTCAAACTGGGGCAGCGATTGCTCAAAAAGTTTTGAAAATAATTTGCTGACATTTTTTGTGTATGTGTTGTTGTGTGTTGTTGTTTCCAATCCCCTTGGAGCAGGAAAACCTACACCAAGTCAATTTGACCATTCCGCGTAATAGTGTCACACACCAGGTCTTGCTGTTCATACAACTGTCGCAGGGAAATGCCCCAGCAGTCCAGAAGATGAGCAGAAGAAGAAGGGACAGGTAAAGAAAGACTTTACCCCCTGCACAAAAGTCATATTACGCAGGTGACCGTTTCTAAAGCGCGCCAAGGCCATCTTATGAGCACTGGAACTCCTGCACTGTATAGATAGGCCAGGACACTTAGCTGCGTACCAGTAGTGAACCTGTAACCCCTACAGGGCGCGTCCCCAGGTGGTGGATCGAGGAATCCCTCTATTGGTGTTCCAATAGGTGGTAGAAGGGAAATAAAATAACTTCCGTGGACCAACAGGCGTGATGTTTAGTCAGTCTTCCGTCCAAGTGTTTCCCCACATAAAGGGAAGCTGCATATTACCCTTCGCCATGGACCAACCGCATTTATTTGATTCTCACACTGCATTGTCCGTCGCGCAGGTAAATCAGGGACGCGCACAGGACTTAGGTAGAAGTGTTTTGACCTTCATATTTATCAATCACTGCTTTATTTTTAAATTTACAGTCCTTTATGTGAATATAATCACTGTTTTTTTTAAGCAATTTCTTATAAACACAAAGATATTAGGTGCTCCAGTTTTTAGAAAAAATTGAAATATCTCTTATCCTGAAGTTCATTTCAAACATGAATAACAAAGTAACCCATCAAAATTAAAAAATTGAGAATTTGTTCATAAAAGTTTTGTACAGAGTGGGCCCCGTTTATATAAATTTTTCTACATTTTTACCAGTTATTTCCCCTTTTAACTATAATAATTTTTTTCCTGTTTTCAATTTTAGGATTTTTTGCTTAAAATGTGCTAAATAAATCTAAAAATAACAACAAA
This sequence comes from Trichonephila inaurata madagascariensis, assembly GCA_019973955.1. NCBI lineage: Eukaryota > Metazoa > Arthropoda > Arachnida > Araneae > Nephilidae > Trichonephila > Trichonephila inaurata. The sequence goes on from BMAV01001749.1 coordinate 77,658, forward strand.
AAAAAAGTCCCCATTATCTCCAATTTTTCAAATAAAAAAGTTGTTGCAATACCTACAAGGATACCTCGTGGCCGCGGTAGCCGAGTGGTATAGGTATCGGATCGTGGCATGCCTTGTCACGAGTTCGAGCTCAGTACCACTAAAGACCCGCCGTGTAGGGCAGCGATGCACGTTAAATCTGTCGAGAGCTGAAACGTCCTCCCGTTGGTGTGGTGTGGTAGTTAGGAGAGGGGGTGCTAGCTCGGGTGTCGCTCACGTCACTTCACCAGGGTTCAAAATTACGTGGTCCGTCGCCAAAAGCCCTCGTGTAGCTGAACACAGTGCGACGTTAATATTCAGTCAGTCAGTACAAGGATACCTCAAGTGGAAATGGGCTGCATGAGAGTGATATTTAAATAAAGGAAATAAAAGTTCACGTGAAAAGTGTGCATTAAATTTTTACTTTAAAAAAAAACACGTTCCTAAAAAACTTTCAGTTCAAAACTAAGCGCGTCACCGACCGGAGCAGAGGAAACCGAGTTACCCTAACGCACCCGAACCAGACGCATCATTTACATTCACATTTTAGTAAAACGCGCTTAAAGAAGTTATCACTTCAAAATTTCTCTTATAATTCAAATTGGCACAAAATAGAAATCATACAAAATATATGTAATTTTTTTATCGATCCATTACACTATTTTTTAAGGAATCGGGCATTTTCAAGAAATAATTGAAATATAATTTATATTATTTCTTGACTATAAAATGTGTGAAATTAATTATTTAACTATTTACAATTGTTGCATGGCCACCATGCTTTCCTTGAAAAATATTTCTTCACCATTTTTCTCGAAACGGCTTATTTATGGGTCAAATGATGTTCTTACTTAAAATATTTCCAGAAGACAGTCAACTTGGCAAAAATTGTTTGTTTTGGTCGTTAATATAGTAACATAAAAACAGCAAACATAGTCATAATTGTCAAGTGAAATCAGAGTAAAAAAAATAATAAATTCCGCTATTTTACCTAACAGTTCCTCAGCAACCAGCGATGCACGTCAAATCTGTCGAGAGCTGAAACGTCCTCCCGTTGGTGTGGTGTGGTAGTTAGGAGAAGGGGGTGCCAGCTCAGGTGTCATCCACGTCCCTTGACCATGGTTCAAAATTATGTGGTCCGTCGCCAAAAAGCCCTCGTGTAGCTGAACAGTGCGACGCTAATATTCAATCAATCGATGAATCAATCCTCAGCAACCAATCAGAAAGCTCTCTCTCGTATCAAGAACTAGATATTATATCAGTTCTTACTGAGTAAACTGAAAATTTTTAATTGATATGGAATGGAAGATATATAGTTTAATCTGTATTCAGTATATATATATATATATATATATATATATTGTTTTACGTTTTGTTAAATTTTGAATTCACCTTTCAAAATTTCTTTGCAAAAACTTGAAAAGAGACAACCAGACATCTTAAATAAATTCTTCTCTTTATCCTATGAGTATCTCAATTCACAAAAAGGAAATTGTTTTACAAATATGAATCTTTAAAATCTTGTATACGAAATAAATGTGTTTGGTCTTGGAAATATATTTAGATGGATTGAAGCTTCAGTTGACGACATAAACTTTACCCTCTGTATTATTCATAGCTAGAAATGCGCGTTAAAATGTCCAGCTTAAAGTAAGACTAAAACCCTAGTACCTTGAAACAGATTATTTATGTGGCTTTGAAGTATAGTGGACTCCTTTTCCGACTTGAAAAAATCTCAGTAGTGTATTTGTTTCTCTTAGGGCTGTCAGAGTTTTATCATTTTTCGTTTATTTCTCCAAAGTACAGCTACTTTTTGATATGTATTTTCCATTTCACCTTCTTATACGTGAAAAAGAACGCAGGATTCTTTTATTTTTGTATTTACCTTTTCAATTCTGCAAAAGTGCAATCCTTGGTTTGAGGCATCTGTCAATTACATTTAGTTTCTTTCAAGAATTTCTTCAGGGTTTGAAACAAATATGGCAGCCAGACACACTCAGTATATTAAAAAATGTGAGGTCTATGTCACGTACTAAAGTTTAAGACCAGAAATATTATTTTCTTCTATGTTCCTTGTTCTTTGTTCACTATTTATTATATTTTTATATATTTAAAATTTCCCACCTTATTTTTCTAGAAAGAGTAGGTTTCCTGAAATAAGAAATTAGAATATCTTATGGAGTAATTTAACCCTTTATCTACCGCATTATGATTTACTGCAGTTTTTTTCATGTAATATTTTTTTTTTCGATCTCTACATTGAAAATTAAGGAATATACATAAACAAAATACTGAACTTTACGAAATTTAATCTGTTAGAGCTAATTAATTAATTAAAGATATTCAACTGTAAAATTTATTATATACACTGGTCACTTAAAATAAATAGTCAAATCGTTTTCTAAAGTCTTCATTAACATACAAAAAAATAAGACACTTAAATTTTGACATAAACTAGTTTTTCGGGACAAAAATGATAATCTTTGCAATCCGCTGAAAACGCAATTTCTACTATAAACTATTTGCCTTCCCCGCTAAAAAACTCATTATAGAATCCTTGCTGCCATATATCTTGAAAGAGTAGATTTAAAAAAATATTCCTGCTAAGTATCGTCCGAATATTTGTAAAAATGGTTATTCCATGTAATTTTAAAGTGAGTGTTACTTTAAGCACCATCGGTATATAAAGGGTTATAAAATAATAAAATATCGAGGTAATTGCTGATATGGAACTGTAAAATAACTATTTTTAGAATAAATATTTTTTTTAAGTAAAAGAGATTGCTTTTACATAATTTAATTTTTGCTATAAACTTTCAGACGAAAGTTATTTGTGAAATAAGTCTAATACAGCTGTTAACCTTATTTCACGTCTGTGCACATCAGACAGATAAGAAATTGCTGATGGGTGTAGTTAAAAAAAAGCATAATGATTTTTCTTTATTTTATTCCAATCATAAACTTCATGAAACAATATCCTACACCAAAAAAGGTAACAAAAAATTCAAAGTAGTTACATTTAATGCAATGTTTGACATTGCATAATATCCACTAATTTTTCAAAGTCAGGCATATAAGATGATATTCTCAATCTTATAGCATCTTTGAGATTGCTGTCGTTAAGTCAAGATCTGATTGTTGATTTAATTGTGTTCATTGTTGAAAACAACGATTAACATAAATATATGGAACCGAAACAGGATTTTAATTTATAAGCTCCTTATTTCAAAAAGGGATATTGTTTTTATCTTCGGTCCGATTTTAATACAATATCAGTCTCAATATTTGAAATCTCATCTTTAATTGAAGATGCTTCTCCTCTTCCCTATGGAATTTGCAACTTCAGGAATATTAATTTGAGGATTGAATGGGTTTATATCAAATGAACTTGATATGATATTGATATTGTATATAGTAGACTGTCGCATGCTCGAGTTTAAAAATCCATATTTTAAACGAGTTTAAGAATATTAAAGTTATAAATCATTGCTCATTACCTTAAGGTGACTGAGACGTCTGTGGCAAAGAAAAATGCACTTTTTTACACTATTTTTAAATGGTTCACACTTACTTAAATAAAAAGTAATATTTTTACAGTAAATTATTTGTACATTTATGTATCTATTAATTTAAAAAAAAATGCTATTTTAAAATATAAGTAATTCTGTATGAACAATTAATACTCAATAACAATTTTTTTTTATTTCCGATTCATGTTCTTATATTTAGGTACATTTTGCATAAAATCCACTCCATATATAGTTTTAAAATTTTGTAAAGTGTTTGTAAGCATAGATTCAAAAATTCCCTTTAAATGTTAAGCAGAAACTGTATTAACCCGAAAATTTGTAAATGTTTATTTGAAAACAAATTCATTTACTTTATTGAAAATTTTGAGATCTCATAAAAAAATCAACACTATAGGTAAAGTGGATTTGAAGAAATGTGTACCTGAATCACCAAAAAGTGAATTTTGAAAAAAAAAATTTACTCTTGACCTACTTCATCAACACGTGTTATTAACGATTCACAACATCTTTCCTTTATAATACTAAAGTTTTATATGCATAATTTCGAGTATTTTTACTTCCCTTTTGAACATCATAGTTACAAGATATTACAGATTTAGTTACACATATTTTAGTTCTGTTTTTTAAAAATGAACAAAAAGGAAACATCTAAGAGTTAACTTGATGTCTAGTTTAAATGAAACTCTGTGTGTGTTTTTAAAAGTTGCAACAAAAAAGATCTGCTTTTGTTTTAATACATATGAATAGATATTTATTTTAAATTAGAAACAACAGCTATAAACAAAGAATTATTCATGAGTATTCAAATGCTAACAATAAGCAGTTATGAAAAGTAATGAAACGTCTATCTTACAAGCTGTTTAATTAATTTAGGATAATCCTTAAGGTACACTTTGTACTACATGTACTTGATTAATAATTAAAGAACTACTCTGGGCACTTATAAATGCAAAAAAAAATTAAAGTATTAACATTTTAAAAACAGATTTTATTTTAAAATTTTGTAACTTTTCAGTTATGTTTTCCTTAATTTTTGTCCAAAAGATGTCGAATTTTCAAAAATTTTGAGCATATATAATACTGGAAAATTATATTCCTTGAATTGTGAAAATTAGTATTTTATAATACATAATAATACAATGCAGATTTTGAAAAAAAATTACATGAAACAAATTTTCACCATATTTCATTAAAATTTTAAAATTTAAATTTCTATCTTTCTATTAAGTAAATTCTCATATATAATGCAACTATGGATGCAGCAAAACGTTCTCTAATTTTAAAAGTAAAAAAAAAAGAAAAAAAGGTAACCATGTGCTTCTATCTATAATGTAGCTAATACCGTTGCAATAATACGTAAGTACCTTTTATGTAACTTATATAAGCTATATACTATGTAAGGCTAGAAAAACTTATGCTTTGAGAACCCGTTCACTTTTCTTAAAATTCTCTAAGCAAACAGAAGAAGAGGTTTCGTACTTTTTTATAATTAATGCTTTTATTTTCTCGTAATCTTTTAGTTATCCTCACTAACATAAACCAAAATATGTGCGTGTGCGGTGAAATTTTTCCCTATTTAACTCCATTAAAATTTCGAATTATAATTCTAGTGGCACATTTTTGTGCTTGAATTCTCTTTCTACTGAATCAAAAAATAGATTCCATGTTTCGTTTCTTCTTACCTTCGGTCTTCTACACAAGAATAATCTTTTTTCAATTATTTTCACTTGAGGTCCTCTTCTCTCGTTCATTCCCAAAAGTTGAGTAGAAGAGGGTTGCATGACAGTACTGTACAAATAAGGAAAACAAAACTTCACGGCGAACTGTTGTGATATGGTCGTTCTATGGTGACCATATCTTTGATTGTCAGCGTGAATTAGAGGTGTGGGATTGTCAAATTGAATAGACATTTTAAAATTCTTAATATGACTTTATTAAGAATATAACTTAAATCTCTAATAATTTAGATAAATTTTAATAAGTGAGAATCTAATAAACCAGACACACAGCAATAGTTAAACTGGATCGCGTAACTTAGACCACTTATCTAAATAATTATATTATCCGCTTACTTTCAATTCTAATAATATTACAAGTCCTAACATCAAATAATCAGTCCTACCTTAATCCAAAATAAGATTTTATCACGGTACGAGATGTCTGGGCGCACATGCAACGGTATGCACCTTGTATCAATGACTGAATATCCCGGTAACTTTTTGATAGGCCGTCAATTCACACTCGTATCTCTTCCAAACATAACTTTCCCTAAATTGCCCTTCTGCTTACTGAAACTTCTGTTGTTTTAAAAGCTATCTTATTTGCATTTCATAATCGTATTTCACTTCTTGGATTTGGGTTGGAAAAGATTTGCCATTAATCTTGGCCGTCAAAGAACCCAGAGGTTATGTTACAGAAAAGACACGTGAGCCCTTCACACTGTGTGCATGAAATTTTCACTTTCAACACAAACGAACTTGACGCTTAATTTAGATTCCGTCTTCCTAAAAACGTGCCTAAAGAAGTTATCTCTTCAAAAATTTATAAATCCCATTAAAAGCTATTGAGAATTACAAAATTCTAAGATTATTTTTGTAAAAATAACTGAAAATTACTGGCTTTTAATTTAATTTAATGGAAATGAAATGTGAGTATCAAGTATTCAATTTCATAAATTTCAAAGAAATAAATGGATAATTATTGATGACAGTTTATGATTATATGCTGATATTTTCTAATAGTTAACCAGAAAAAAAATTTAACATTTTTTTGAATATTTTATTTTAAATATCTTAATGTGTTCTGAAACTAAAACTGAAAATGCAACAAATTATCTAATTTTCAACATTTGAAATAGCTTCAGTTCTAATACAAACATATCTTTATGCAGCCATCCATCCCTGTATCTGAATATAATCCCAGAGACGTCTATTAAGGTCACAGCTGTCTATGTTTCAGAGCTAATTATAGCCCATTTATGTACCTTTACGACATAAATGAACCATTAAATCCTTTGTCTACAGAATAGGATGTTGAACATTTTGGATTTCAGAATTGAAGGTATTGACTTTGATGCTGGGATTATTTTTCCTTTGTTATTCATGTTAATACCTATGAAAGCTTTGTAGACAAGCTTTTGTGAAATATATTTTGTAGTTGAATAAGTCAATAATAAAATACTAGCACAGTTATTTACAGTTAGCCAGACACAATAGTTTCAGAGCTAAAAGCTTATTATATTACATATCGATTAATTCTTAAGGCGTGTTGGAAACCTAAAATATTCTTAATATGACAATTTTGAGTTTTTGCATTTTCAAATTGTATAGATATTTACCTTTCTAAAAATGCCTTATTTTAACCTCTAGGGTAACTAGTAGTCCTTAAAACCTATTTTTAACTAATCAATGAAACTGGGCCACGCAGAT
>BMAV01001751.1:0-14121 GCA_019973955.1 Trichonephila inaurata madagascariensis
TTAAAATTTTTCTTTCGGTTTAAGTACCCCTTTTAACACGAGTTTTTTTTTTTAAAATGATAATAATTATTCCTGATATTTTAGCTTAATTGAAAGGTGAGAAAACCAAGTGCATGACAATGATACAAAATGTAAAATGATTTATTGAAATAAATACCATATTATGGTTTTTGAATGAACTGTAATTTTAACCCTCGCAAAATTAGCTTTTAGAATAAATGTTGAAAAAAGAAAATAAAATTTTAATGAATAAAATTGTGTTTTTTTTTAATATTTAAAGCGAGAAAGCCTGATCGGGTTGCACTGATACTAACTTTAAATTCACGGGGGTGATGCCCCCCACCCTTTTTATAATTATTTTCAATATACAAGATAAAAATCACAATTTCAGTGAATAATTTAACTTAGAAAATATATACTTTTCGGGATTTTTCTATTTTTTCAAAATTTAGTACCCAAAAAAACTGAACTAAATTGTTCCAAATGGCGTGCCCTTAATAAAGGACAAAAAACACAGACATTTTTTGGTAAAATTACAGGAAAGCTATTTGCGAAAAACTGTCACTTTTTGTTCACTTTTTTGTTTTTAATACCCCTTTGATGACCCACAAATATCCTGTTGAATTTTTTTCTTGCTTGTGTTTTTTTCGACAGGATGAAGTGCTTTTTGGGGTACAGTTATGGCTTAATATTTTCTTGATAAAGTTCTTAATGTAGCTATTGAAAATTTTATTTTCGTTTCATGTTTATTTCTTTTCTCAAATTTACTTTCACTAACATTGTGACGTCTCTCGCGTCTTTCTGTTAACATAACTCCTATGTTCTTTAACCCCCAGATTAATGGCAAAACTTTTCCAACCCAATACCAAGAAGATAAAAAAAGATATTATAAAAAATGAGATTTACTATAAAAGGATAGAAGCTTTGATGATAGGATATAGGGGCAACCCTAGATATAGCGCGGAAGCTTGGATAGTAGTGGAATCATTCTGATCGATAGCGTGACAAAGCTTAGGGGAAATCTTTAGATCAAGAGTTAGCGGGCCGATAACTTTAGAAAGGAAAGAAACCCTTTTAAAAAAAGTTGGAATCTTCAAAATAAAGCGAAAGATATATATCTCTTTAAAAAAGGAAGGAGATCTGCAAAAGGTAATATTGGATATAAGTAATTAGATGCATAGGAAATTTAAAAATAATTGAGATAAAGGATCAGGGTGATCTGACTTGAATACGTGATTTAATTTGGGCTTGACTCTCACTTTAATTAAAATTGTCAAATTAAATTTAAGTAATATAAGTTATTCTTAATAAAAAGTTGTATTAAGAACTATGTCTCATCATTTTGATAGTCCACACCTCTCTAGCTTACACTTGGAACCGGCACGACACTGGTCATCACAGGATGGCTATGTCGCAATGGCTTTTCCGAACGTATTTAATTCTGGGTTAGGTAATGTAGGTGAGTACGGTTCACCTGAAATGTACTTTTCAGGGTCTGTGCAGAGTTTATAGAGTGTATAGATAACAACATACAGTTACTTGAAATCCCAAGTAATCTGTCATGTGCTTACTTAAAAAGTCATCTCAGGGAAGGGCTCCAAGATTGGTATTCGATATTTGGTTCGTTGTTAGTGCAAGAAGAAATACAGCCACGGATTTTTGCGCAGCTCAAAGAAGCTGGATGCTTGAGCTTTTCCGCGGTCAAAAATAAGAAAGAACTACAGTCGAGGGTTTTTGTAAATCCCAGCAGGGAAGAAATCAGGATGCTACTGATTTTGTGTATAGATTACTAAAATAGAGAAGTTTAGAATTAGGAATGTCCCAAGCAGACTTAGTGGATCATATTTTAGTTCGACTCGAACCACAGGTACAAAGACATGTGGAGGTGCGCAATCCACAAACACGATACAACTTTTAGAAGTCTTGGCTAAATTCGAAAGAGAGATATTCTTGCGAATTACAAAGGGTTATCAGAACGATAATATAAAAAGACGAGACAACCAGACAAGTCTGTTATCGACACTAAAAGGTACAATACCAAAAGAGGTGGATACAGGAGGCCGAGAAAAACTAAAACTGGTGTTTTCGGGTCAAATGTTCGATCTAGATATCGCATCTCTTCCTGAAACGTCGGAACAGATCAACTTGAGCATCAGTGTTGCATACCGGTGGGAAATGCAGGAACGTGTAGAATGGAGTCATTGGCTGGATTCCAGGAGCCGAGAGATCCAGCAAATCTTCTCGATTAGATGCGATTGTCATCGGAAGTACGCAAGGAGTGCAAAAGTAACAGTACATTTTTACGATTTACTCTCATGCCTTAACTAAAGAATAGTATTGGTTCTCGAAGGCGAACGTTAAGTCCGCGATGACGGTTGCGTCGGATTGTTTTTGGAGCACCAGATCCGGGATCAAGGTGGAAAGACTTACACAGGTGATACTTTTGATTGATGGAGTTTTTTTTTTATAATGGGTTACTAAACTAAATCAACTGAATCTAGTCTGTGGAGAAACGTATGATAACGAAAAATAAACGATCAAACTGAATTTGAACGAATTGGAATTTTATATAGAAATGAGTTTGCTTACACGCTATTCGTACGGCGGTGAATGAAACAACAGGAAAACACCGGCTGAATTATTTTTAGGTCGAAAATTGATTACACACCATTTCAAAAACTAGTTATGATATCGGAAGGTTCAAAATTCAAATTCAAGATATACAGAAAAAGCTTTAAGAAGCTAGACTAAGTACGAAAATTAAACAGGAAAGGTGGGGAAAAATATTATAATAGACGTAGAAAAAGACATAAAATAAAAGATATGATTGGAATACTTGTGGAAACACACCCTGTAAGTTCAGCAGCTAACAAAGTATGCGCTAAATTTAAACAAAATTTGAGGGACCTTATAGAGTCTTAAGTTAAATTTTAATAATATTTGTAATATGGAAATCAGGAAAAAGATTAACAGTTAACGTAGATCAAATAAGGAATATATCGTCATAGGAAATGTGACGAGGTCGAATTAGGAACAGGTATCCCAAATAGTATAAGATCAAGTCAGGGAAACTCGTACTTCGGAAAAAGTACAGCAAGGATTAAATGAGTCACAATATGGGAAGAAAGAAAAATCTGCGGTGGAAACGTAGGTTAGAGGCAAAAGGGATTGGTAACCAATCAAATCAATATAAAATACAGAGAGGACCCATAAAACAAATCACTGGTCGAATCACTACACAGTTCAGTTGGGAATGAAAATAAAAAAACAAAAAGGTTTAGATATAATAGAGGTATTAAAAGATCAGGTGTGTGTCGGGGCAAGCGGACCCTTAAAAGAAATTAACAAGGGCAGCAATAATAATAAAGACAAATGTCATCCAGTACTATTATTTTTAGAAGCAGGAAAAGGAACAAAAAGAGAGTGCACTGAAGTTACAGATGAAGCAAGATACAGTCTAAGGCCACGACGGAGAACAGAAGAACCCCGACCAGCCAAGGACTTACAGTTGGGAAGTCAAGGAAAGGACGACAAAGGGGTACAAGCCTTACAACAAGAAATTCCAGTAAAACCGAGGAATGAAAGAGTGATGACACCTCATCGTTGAACGTGAATGTGGGAGAAAACATATAAAAATCAGGTTGTATTGTTTCATTTTTTATGATCTTCAACAAGTGGTCGGAAGAATTATTGCAAAGAAGTCTCGAGGCGGTGCTTAAAGTTATAAAGCCAAGTCAAACACTACATGAGTGTTCATTTAATTTTTTGGAACTTTTGACTTGTTAAAATTTTTCTGAGAGAAAACATTTGTAATCACATTTGTTTGCTTCGATGTATGACTTCGTGAGATGCGAAATTCATTTTGGTTATTTGTTATAATAGTTTATTGAAAAATGTTTGTAATTGTATAATATGTGTATATATATATATGTTGTTGTATTGTTGTATTATGAGGCATCTGGTTCGAGGAAACGCGGCGTAGTCGGGGCACTAACAATAATAATAACGGCGCTGCGCGGCTCATTTGGGAGTTTTTGTTGGGGAAACCAGATGTGGGATGGAGATGAAAAGGGTATTGTGATATATAAATAATATATAATTGTGAAATTGATTAATATTACGGAAATAGAGACTCCAAATAGTTTCATTTCAGGAGACTTGACCCTGAAAATCTTGAAAAGTATACGAATTATAGCTTCAACGAAGGGGGCGACAGTTCAGCTCCATATGCAGTGTTAGATTGGTCTGCGCAGGAGAATATTTATTTTAGAGCTCATTTAAGTGTACTTAAATATTTTAAAGTAACTGAATGTAAAAGTGAGAATTTGGGCATAAATTAAACAGTAGTATTAATGTTGGCCTAGTTATTGGAATGAAAATTTATTGTCACGAGTTTAAATTAAATTGAATATTAAAATTTTAATTCTAAGATGAGTAATGAAAATTAAAGTCAAAGATAAATTTTTGGAAATTATAAAAGTTAAAATTTAGATTAAAATTGCAATGAAAATTAAGAAGTCCAAGATAGATATTGGAAGTATAAAAGTTAAAATGAGGATTTAAGATTAAATTTAAATAAAACTCAAGCGAAAGAAATTTAGAAATAGAGATTTAGACACGTAATTTGTGGGGCATTGAGAACCCTTAAGTAAATCACGTTTTCTTCTTGGAGGAGGGTTGTGACGTCTCTCGCGTCTTTCTGTTAACATAACTCCTATGTTCTTTGACGGCCACGATTAATGGCAAAACTTTTTTCCAACCAGCACCAAGAAGATAAACAAAGATATTATGCAAATGAGATTTACTATAAAAGGATAGAAGCTTTGATGATAGGATATAGCGTGGCAAGCCTAGATATAGCGCGGTAAGCTTAGAGATAGTAGTGTGGAATCATTCTGATCGATAGCGTGACAAAGCTTGAGTGTGAAATCTTGTAGATCAAGAGTTAGCGGTCCGATAACTTAGAAGGAATAGAAATCTATATAAAGAAGTTGGAATCTTTCATATATAAAGCGAAAAGGAAATATATATCTCTTTTAGGTAAAGGGAAGGAGATCTGCAAAAGGTAATATTAGTATAAGTAATTAGATGCATAGGATTATTAATGATAATTTGAGATAAAGGATCTACGTTGCGTGATCTGACTTGAATACGTGATTTAATTTGGGCTTGACTCTCGCTTTAATTAAAATTGTCAAATTTAAATTTAAGTAATATAAGTTATTCTTAATAAAAGGGCGTATTAAGAACATAATACCATCATTTTGATAATCCCACACCTCCCAACACGCGGAACCGGCGACATGGTCATCACAGGATGGCTATGTCACCCAATGGCACTGAACGTATTTGTAATTCTGGGTTAGGTAATGTAGGTGGAAGTACGGTTCTACCTGAAATGTACTTTTCAGGGTCGGAGAACATTGCAGAGTTTATAGAGTGTATAGATAACAACATACAGTTACTTGAAATCCCAAGTAATCTGTCGTAACTATAAGAATCATCTCAGGGAAGGGGCTCAAGATTGGTATTCGATATTTGGTTCGTTGTTGGTGCAAAAATACGGCCACGGATTTTGCGCAGCTCAAAAGCAGATTAGCGAAGGCTTTTCCCACTTGGTCACAAAAATAAAAAGAAAAGAACTTACAGTCGGGTTTGCATCCCAGCTTGAGGGAAGAAATCCGGATGCTACTGATTTTGTGTATAGATTACTAAAAATAGAGGGATTTTAGAGGTAGGAGTGTCCCAAGCAGACTTGAGGTGGATCATATTTTTACAGTTCCGACTCCGAACCACAGGTACAAGACTATTGAGGAGGTGCGCAATCCTAAGAGGCTACATTCCCCAACTTTTAGAAGTCTTGGCTAAATTCAAGAGAGATTTATTCTTGCACGAATACAAAGGGGTTATCAGAACGATAATATAAAAAGACGAGACAACGCCGAACAGAGTCACCACATTTATCGACACTAAAAGGTACAATACCAAAAGAGGTGAATGCAAGGAGGCCGAGAAAAACTAAAACTGGTGTTTTCGGGTCAAATGTTCGATCTAGATATCGCATCTCTTCCTGAAACGTCCGGAACAAGTCCAGCTTGTGACATCAGTGTTGCATACCGGTGGGAGAGTAATGCAGGAACATTGGCCGGGAATAGTTCGTGGCTGGATTCCAGGAGCCGAGAGATCCAGCAAATCTTCTCGATTAGATGCGATTGTCATCGGAAGTACGCAAGGAGTGCAAAGTGGCTGGTATTTTACGATTTTGGCCTCTCATGCCTTAACTAAAGAATAGTATTGGTTCTCGAAGGCGAACGTTAAGTCCGCGATGACGGTTGCGTCGGATTGTTTTTGGAGCACCAGATCCGGGATCAAGGTGGAAGAGACACACGGGTATTTTTTGATTGATGGAGTTTTTATAATGGGTTACTAAACTAAATCAACTGAATCTAGTCTGTGGAGAAACGTATGATAACGAAAAATAAACGATCCAAACTGAATTTGAACGAATTGGAATTTTATATAGAAATGAGTTTGCTTACGCTATTCGTACGGCGGTGAATGAAACAACGGGAAAAACACCGGCTGAATTATTTTTAGGTCGAAAATTGATTACACCATTTCAAAAACTAGTTATGATATCGGAAAGTTCAAAATTCAAAATTCAAGATATACAGAAAAGCTTTAAAGAAGCTAGACTAAGTACGAAAATTAAACAGGAAAGGTGGGAAAAATATTATAATAGACGTAGAAAAGACATAAAATATAAGGTAAATGATTGGGTCTTGTGGAAACACACCCTGTAAGTTCAGCGCTAACAAAGTATGCGCTAAGCTAAACAAAAATTTGAGGGATACTTATAAGTCTTAGAGTTAAAATTTTAATAATATTGTAATATGGAAATCAGGAAAAAGATTAACGGTTAACGTAGATCAATAAGAATATATCGTCATAGGAAATGTGACGAGGTCGAATTAGGAACAGGTATCCCCAAATATTAGTATAAGATCAAGTCAGGAAACTCGTACTTCGGAAAAAATTACAACAAGGATTAAATGAGTCACAATATGGGAAAGAAAAATCTGCGGTGAAGCGGGTTAGAGGCAAAAAGGGATTGGTAACCAATCAAATCAATATAAAAATACAGAGAGGACCCATAAAAACAAAATCACTGGTCAGATCACTACCTAGTTCAGTTGGGAATGAAAATAAAAACAAAGGTTTTAGATATAATAGAGGTATTAAAAGATCAGGTGTGTCGGGGGCAAGCGGACCACAAAGAAAGGGGGCAAAGAAAGGGCAGCAATATGTAATAAAAGACAAATGTCATCCAGTACTATTTTTAGAAGCAGGAAAAGGGAACAAAAGAGAGTGCACTGAAGTTACAGATGAAGCAGATACAGTCTAAGGCACGACGGAGAACAGAAGAACCCCCGACCAGCCAAGGACACAGTTGGGAAGTCAAGAAAGGAAAGGACGACAAAAAGGAGATTACAAGCCACAACAAAAGAAATTCCAGTAAAACCGAGGAATGAAGAGTGATGACACCTCATCGTTGAACGTGAATGTGGGGAGAAAACATATAAAATCAGGTTGTATTGTTTCTTGTTTTATGATCTTCCAACAGAGTGGTCGGAAGAATTATTACAAGGGGTCTCGGGCGGTGCCCAAGAAAGTTATAAGCCAAGTCAAAACACCCACTACAATGAGTGTTCATTTAATTTTGGAACTTTTTGACTTTGTTAAAATTTTTTTCTAGAAGAAAACATTTGTAATCACACATTTGTTTGCTTCGATGTATGACTTCGTGAATGCGAAAAGAGAATTCATTTTGGTTATTTGTTATAATAGTTTATTGAAAAATGTTTGTAATTGTACATAATATGTGTATATATATATATGTTGTTGTATTGTTACGTATTATGAGGCATCTGGTTCGGGAAACGCGTAGTCAGGGCACTAACAATATGTAACGGCGCTGCGCGGCTCATTGGGAGTTTTGTTGAAACCAGATGTGGGGATGGAGATGAAATTTATTGTGATATATAAATAATATATAATTGTGAAATTGATTAATATTACGGAAATACAAGAACTCAAATAGTTTTCATTTCAGGGGCTGACCTGAAAATCTTGAAAAGTATACGAATTATAACTTCAACAAGAAGGGGAGCGGCAGTTCCAGCTCCATATGCAGTGTTAGATTGGGTCTGCGCACCCAGAATATTTATTACGGTGTGGTTGGCGTTTGTGGGCAGGTTTTGGGATTGGACGGATGTGGGGTGGGTGGCAGGAGGTGGGATGGACTGGTGGGTTGTAGGACTGGTTTTTAGGACTGAGGACGTGGTGTGAAGGTAAGTCAAGATAGATATTGGAAATTATAAAGAGGTTAAAATGAGGATTTAAGATTAAAATTTAAATAAAACTCAAGAAAGCAGAAAGAAATTTAGAAATAGAGATTTAGACACGTAATTTATTAAGGGGCATTGAGAACCCTTAAGTAAATCACGTTTTCTTCTGGAGGGTTGTGACGTCTCTCGCGTCTTTCTGTTAACATAACTCCTATGTTCTTTGGCCACGATTAATGGCAAAACTTTTCCAACCCAATACCAGAAGATAAACAAAGATATTTAATAAATGAGATTTACACTATAAAAGGATAGAAGCTTTGATGATGGGATATGGCGTGGCGAAGCCTAGATATAGCGCGGTGGCTTAGAGATAGTAGTGTGGAATCATTCTGATCGATAGCGTGACAAAGCTTAGTAGAAATCTTGTAGATCAAGAGTTAGCGGTCCGATAACTTTAGAAGGAATAGAAATCCTATATATAAAGATTTGGGAATTTTCATATATAAAGCGAAAGATATATATCTCTTTGGGTAAAGGAAGGAGATCTGAAAAAAGGTAATTTTGGGATATGAATTAGATGCATAGGAATTAATGATATGAGATAAAGGATCTAGTTGCGTGATCGACTTGAATACGTGATTTAATTTGGGGACTCTCACTTTAATTAAAATTGTCAAATTAAATTTAAAATATAAGTTATTCTTAATAAAAGTTGTATTAAAAACTTTGTCTCATCATTTTTATAATCCCCACCTCTACACCGGGGGAAACCCGGCCCACATGGTCACCCGGGGTGGCATGTCGCAACATATTAATATGCATTATTTCGCGGTTTCCCCTTTCTTGAGCAGCTTCATTCCCTTTTAGGGATCACAGATGCCCAATTTTTTTTTAGATTCTGCTTTTACATTTATAAACCATAATCAGTCGTACAACATCACAATTAAAACCACTAAGTTATTCATAGGGAAAATGCAGCATGTTCAAGAAAGTATTTTTGAAAAATTGTGGTCGTGCCGGGAACTCGGTCTAAACAAGTACCTTAAGATTCTTAAAAAACGTTTGCCACTCCCAAAAAAGGAGATATGTTATCAATTCATTTTATCTCCCATTAAGACTGTCATATTAAAGGATTCTCTGTCAAGGTCATTGGTAGCAAATAAACAGTTTTCCCAGAATTAACGATTTTTGCATTATATGTTTCAGTATACTCATAAAAATAAATCTTGGCCAATTAATCCTTCAAAGTGCTCAATATGCGTATCCATGTATCAAAAATTTCTTTCACATTGTAAAAAAACGCAACAAATTATATAATTTACAATTTCCCCAAAAAAAAAAGGGATGCAGATATCCATACCAGTAAGTTCGAGAAACCCAAAAAGTATTATTTTAAGTTAAAGAAACGTAATAATAAAATCTCTCATCGTAGGGATACAGCAAAGCAAATAAAATATTTTTTATTTGGTTATAGGATCAAAGATAGCTAATGAGCGTTAAAAAGTAGAATCTTTTTATTTTGATGACCTTTTCATCGGATGATATATATAAATCATATCAGTGTAAATCTGTATTCTTTATTATATAAAAAAGTATTTGTTTTTTCATTCCAGAAAATTTAAATTTTTTTTAACCTTTTATTTTCGATATGCTCGCGCCCCCCTTGAAGGGTTATCGCGCCCCCTCAGGAGGGCGCGCCCCACAGTTTGAGAAACACTTAGACTCTAAGTGTTTCATTACAAAGCATTTTGTTTTCTGCTCATAAAAAAAAAACATTCATTCGATTTTCGAACCTTTTGCAGAGCAGACACCCTGAAACGATGGCTCGTAGAAAAGGTCTAAGCCCTGATGAAATAGCTAATTTATTGGGAAAGATTTCTGAGAATTAATCGGCTCTGATTTAGATTTCGAATGAAGACATAAGTTTGAGTGAAAGTGACTGCGAAGAATCTGAAGAAAAAACTAATATAATTTATTATATTACAGGAAATCCTGATATATATATCGCCAGGGATGGCACAGAAGGGATACCGCGTAATAATAATGTTCTTGGCAGATTTGCAACTCGAAATGTTTTACGACAAAGCAGTGGTCCAAAATGCTTCGCGAAACGTAATGTCAACGCCAGTTTCTTATAACATAAAGAGCCATAAAATATGTTTAATATTAAAAAGTCTGTAAACCCTACTGAACCCCTACTGAACAGTCGTCTTGCAGTTATTCAGTTAAAACAATTATTTTATATATTTTATGTAGCGGTGTCAAAATGACACCGTTGGACGTTTAAGGGTAATCGAAATCCCAGACCTTTTAGTGTTAATAACTGTATAGATAATCTGGGATTGCGTTTGACCTTAAAAAAGAATATTGTTTTACAATATTGAAATATTGTTTAACCCTCTCAATATGATATCTACATAAATGAGAGCTGATTTTCTAGCTATAAAAGGCGCTGATGTTTAACAGTGCTTTCAAGATTAATCCCGAGCTCTTTTATAAGGAGAGTAATTAAACTAGTGTGAAAAAGTTTTTGAAATTTATTTAAATGAACAAATTTATGATTAGTCTTGGAGAGAGACGCTGATTAAGATCTCATATTACTGGAGACAACGTGCGGTTGCTGTCTGCAGGCTGCAAACTGGGGACGACTGACTTGCGGGTCACCCAGTTGGGCCTAAGACCCTTTCCCCTCATAAACTGGCTTCGTGCAGGGAGAATTTCTAAGGCAGCGTTTCTCAAACTGTGGGGTGTGCCACCCTTGGAGGGGCGTGACAACACTACGAGGGGGGGGGCGAGTATATGGAAAAGTCGTAAACAAAAGATTATTTTAAAAAATTATTAATTTATTGAAAATAAACCAGCAAAATACATTCTGACATAATAAAAAATAAAATACACATTTTCACTGATATATTACACTTATAAATGTATCAGTGCTACACAATATATTTTATAATTAATTTAACAATACTAAGGTAAGAACGAGTTAAATAATTAACAGTGACCTCATGGGCTTGCCCTATATAAAATGATATACAAAAATTAACACTTATCTTGATAGTTCTCTCTCTCTCCCGTACGGTTTATAAATAATCCCTTAATTGCCTATTAAAAGTTACGCGATTCAATTCCCAATTTCCCATTTTCCACGTAGGTGCGCGTATGTAATGTATTGGGTAGGGGAGGAATAAAGAAGCAAATGAACTCGAAATAACTAAATCTTTCGCAAACATCTTCACTTCTTTTCCATTCTCAGGTCTTTTTATTGCATTCCAAAGCCCTCGGAATAATTTTATGGATAGCAGTGCACAGAATGATCGTACTTTGGAAATGTGTATATATACGTACAGGGAAATTAACGCTTTGGTGGAGCGAGACGTTTATATACACCTGTGATACTTCAGAGGTTAAAGTCGGATGGTAGTTTTAGCTTGAAAGTATAGTATTATTGAATTCAATACATTGTTATTGTATGAGGGAGACGCGAAGAAGATTATGATTGAATATTGGGTTGCGAATATTGAAACTGGGAAGCACTGTCCTAAGGAATGCTGTGTACCTGGAAATCTTCTCTGTTGTCTCTGGTTAGATCTACTATAGGTACTGGAGAGCCAGAGAATGTTGCAAGCTCTACAATCTGCTTTACTTTCTGATGAGGATTATGCTTCTGTTTCTTGATTCTTTGTTTCATTGATCCTAATTTGTTTTTAATCTTGGTGTGTTTGTGCGGTGTATTTTCACTCCAGCGAACGGTGTATCCATCAAGTGTTGCTGCAGAAAATTAAAGAAGAAACTTATTTACGTTAACCTCTTTTATTTGTTTCGATCATTTAATTGGATTTTTGAAAAAAATTCCTTTTAAAACAATGTATGATCCATTGAATATATTATTTAACAAAAAAAAGAGAAAGAATTGACTTTGCCCTTTTTTACTACCCATAATTTTTGTATTCTTGTAAAAGTTCTTAACTATTACTATCGTCATGCTTTTAAATAAGATCAATGATTCGAATCTTCTTTCACGAGTTAACATTTTTTCCTTTCACTAAGAGACTGCCTTTTTTCTTTCTGGATTTTTCTTATATGTTTTTGTTCTGCTGATTATTTTCCTTTAGAATTAACAGTGGGTAGTTTTAATGAAGAGAATTACACATTATTCGTTTCTTGTAAATGAAAAAAATTTGAAACAAAATTTTGTCTCAGAGTATTTATTTCTTGTTTTTAACATGTTTGAAAAAAAAGGGGGCACAGTACGATTCAATTGACAAAAAGGTCAAAAAAACAAATGTAATTTTTTTAAACCTAAAAATTTTTTTATACTTTTTTATGCCTCACAAAATTTGAAAACTCTAAACTTAAAAAAAGCAGAATTATGTAAATACATTATTTTTTTTTCACATCTCTATGGGACAAAAAAGTTTGTCTTCATTTAAAATGCTAAGGCTTTTTTTTTCTTGCTTTGTAAATTTTTGCCTATTGTTTAAAAGTAATGAAAATTTTGGGATGCATTTTTTAATCAAAGCAAAAAATTTTTTTTTAAAAAAAATTTGAATTTAAAATTTGAAATTTTTAAAATTTTCAAAAGGATTCATAAAAGAAATATTGTACAAATACCAATCGGTTATCCAAAAATCCCAAATTTTTTTATACATAGTTGGACGACTTTAAATCAAATTTCATTTTCGTAAATTTTTTTTGGGGGGGAGCATTTTTAAAATGTTTCCCAAATTTTAAATTTTTCTTTAAAATTAAATGGCTAATTTTTTTATAAAATTTTTTGAGCAAAAGTCTGGAAAAAAGGTTTCAAATACAGGCAACCAAAAAAAAAATTTGATAATCCTTAAATTAAAAATTTTCGATTAAATCGTACCATGTCCCCTTAAAATCGAATTCTCATTTAAGCAAATATAACCTTATTTGAATATAAGTTATAGGCTCAAAACCCAAATTTTATTTCAAAAACACAGATGCATGTTACCTCATACAATATAAATTTGAAAAATATATTTAAAACGTATTTTTTACATCACACGTTGCAGACGAAGGTGCCCATTAACATTTAAACAGTTGATTATTATGCAGATCAACATAAAACTTAAAATTAGTGCATTTTTTAGTTAAACATTCCCGGTTTTTCCGAGATATTCGAGCAGGCAAAAAATAATTTTGGTTGATCCTGATAACTCAGGTTTTAAAATATACACTGTGCAATTGATCTTTCTCGAATTATTTCGCATATGATTTTTATGTCTGCGAATG
Source organism: Trichonephila inaurata madagascariensis (assembly GCA_019973955.1). Lineage (NCBI taxonomy): Eukaryota > Metazoa > Arthropoda > Arachnida > Araneae > Nephilidae > Trichonephila > Trichonephila inaurata. The sequence continues at coordinate 13,608 of BMAV01001751.1, forward strand.
ATTGAAAAGTACTACTTGGTGAAAATGTCTACAAAAAGAAGACGTCCTTCTGCTGAGTACCCCAGGTTAAGATTGTGTGAAAGACGCTTTGTTTACTAGAAGAAAACTAATCCAATACGACAATGTATTATTTGCTTTTCGAAAGAGATAGAGTAACGGGATGACGGTAAGAAGAGAAACAAGATTCTACTGTCCAGATTGCAATGTTGGGTTATGCGCAATACCACGTTTTCAAATATATCATACAAGATCAAATTTTGATTAATAATTTCAAAATCTTTTATGAAAATACAAAAGATGTGAGTAAAATTTGTAATTCAAGATAAAAGCTAGGTATTCTAAGCTTTATATTAACCATTAGTGGGAAATTTCCCCAAAAATAATGATTTCTCCCAAATTTACAGAAAATTACTATTTATTTAAAAGATTTTTTTATTAATTTTTAAAAAATTTCTCATGAGAATGGTGATACTATGTTGAAAAAAAATAGTAATTTTTAAAAAAGGAAAAATTT
>BMAV01001753.1:30265-40412 GCA_019973955.1 Trichonephila inaurata madagascariensis
CCCGATATTAATTTTAACATGGTAGCTACACAAGGATGGCCAAATTTTTCATGAGTTGTTTTCATTAATTTCACTCTTAGAGCTTTGGGTACAATTATTTTAGCTAAACCTTGTCTTTTTACTACAAAAACACCGTCTCTCTCTTAAATCATTTAGGAGCTGATGTATTTTTTATATTTTGAAAATGACTTATTTCATTGATATCTAATAAAGGTTCTGGAGGTTATTAATTATATGATAAGCAATATGATTTCGTGTTAACATATCAGTTTCAATATTAGTGTGTGTGTGTGCTACCTTTCTTATATTTTATATCAAAATCATACATAGAAACTTTTAAAGAACATCTATAAAGTCTACCCGTGTATTTTTTGAAATTTTTAAGCCAGACTAATGCATTATGATCGGCGGTATGAACTGTGAAATGAGATCCATGAAGATAGCAATGGAATTTATCTAAACTATCAATTATACCTAAGCATTCTAATTCAGTTATTGTATAATTAATTTCATTATTTCTCAGTCGTCTCGAATGGAATGCAATCGGATGTTGATTTCCATTGGGTTTTTGTTGTTTGAGGATACATGAGATCGCAGTTTTCGATGAGTCTACATAAAGATGACAAGGGTAATTTGGATTGAATATAGCTAAAATGGGCTTTGAAATTAAGCTGTCTTTAAATTTTTGAAAAGATTGTTGACATTATATGGACCAATTCCAATTTTGATTCTTTTTAAGAAGATAATTTAAGGGAATTCTTAATTTTGCATATAGAGGAAAATGAATTTATAATAGACATTAATACTACCAAGAAATATTTTTAAATCTTTTGCATTCCTAGGGGTAAAAGTTTTTTTAAAATTATTTCGACATTTGCATTATTTGGAGTCTATGATCCTTGTTTTATTTCATATCCTAAGAAATCAATTGTATCTTTATCAAATTTACACTTTGAGAATTTTAATTTAATATTTTCTATTTCATAAACTTGAAAAATTTCCTCAAAATGTTTTGCATGTTCAATTGATTCCGAAAATATAATTATATCGTCAAAGTAATTTAATGCAAATTTTACTTGGTATTTATTTAAAATCTGTCTAATAGCTCTTTGAAATATAGCAGGGGAATTTTTATATCCAAAAGACAAATGATTAAATTGAAAAAGCTCGTAATTGGATGTAAATGCAAGTTTTTCAGATTCATTATCATCCAATTTAATGTGCCAATAACCAGTACAGAGGTCGATCGTTGAGAAAAATTTCGTATGTGTTAATTTGTCTAAAACTGCATCTATTCGGTTAATTGGTTCTGCATCTAACTTTGTGATAGCATTTAGCTTTCTGTAATCGATACATAATCGTGTACGAGCATTATCCTCTTTTTTAAAAGTCAATGTTATAGGGGCAGCGTATAAACTATAAGGTGGTTTTATTATTCCTGCTTTCAGTAATGCATCTAATTGCTTTTTTATTTCCGTATCATCTTTAAAAGGTGTCCTATATGGTCAAATTGCAATTTGAGATTATTATCTTAGGAGAATTACATTTAAAAAAAATTCGCCCACATCAAACTTATTTTTAGCAAAAAGACATGTTTATATTTATCAATAATCACATTAATAATATCATATAAGCACTGTTAGGAATTATATCTATATTAAACACATTATCAGTTTTCTTAGTGATAATTTTATTATTACAAATTTTAAGATTTTCACATTTTCTTTAATACTTTTCTTAGATTCGTAATTTTCTAAATTTTTTTTTCCTCTTTGAAAAACTTTATAGTCACTAAAATTAATATTTAATTCAAAAATACTCATAGTTTTATTATAAATTATTAAATATATTTCAGTTCTACATTTACTATGAGGAATTTAATATCTTTAATAATTTCTCCTATTTTCAATTGTAAAGTAATTGCCTCACTCACCTTAATTTGTCCATTAATGGTAGCAATTTTTGTTTTGATATACTCCACATGGTGTTGTCCCTTGATTTGTGATATTATCTTTTTTGGAATAATGTTGACATTTGTTAATTTATCCAAGAGGACTTCAACTTGTTTGAAGTTGATTCTTCCCTGGATGATCATAAGTTCTCATGCTCGATGAGGTTGGAATACCGTATTATTTTCTTGGGTTCTTTGACGGGGGTAGAAATTTGGAGCATCCGGTCGCAAAATTGTTGGTCGTTAAGGCGATGGTTGATTTCTCGGATACATGGTCGGCCGCTGAAGAGAAAAGGACGGGTGATGATAAGAAGGTGATGGAAGCTGAGGAGAGTATACATTGTATCTTGAACCGGTTATGGTATCCTGGTATTGAGATTGATCATTTCTCCAATTCAATCTTCCATACTGTCGTCCATGGGCAAATTTATTCATTTGGTGAGGCATTCTTGTCACTGGATACTTTGGGTATATGACTTCATTCTTATTTGATTTTGATTTTTCTTGGATATCTAAAAGTTTCATTTTTTCCTTCTGTTCCTCTATATTGCTGCAGCTTTGTAACTGTATTTCAATGGATCTATTTTCCTTTAATCCTTTTATGATGTAGAATTTTTCAGCTTCTTCTTCCATGTTTGTTCGGGATGCGATTTTTTTTATTCTGTAGAAGTATTCTATGTGGGTCCCTTTTGATGTTTTTTCTGTTTTAGCTAATTGAAGATGAATCTCCGCTGGATTCACTTGTGTTTCGAATTCACGAATTAAATAATTTTTCAGTTCGTAAAAACCTTTAGGAATCGATTGTTGATTTGATGTAAGTCTTCACAGCTCCATCTATTAACTTGGTTACAAATAAGATTTTCTGTTTTTCTGATATATCAAAGAAATCGCACGTACTTTCAGAATTTCTAAGGAATGTCTGGATGGGCATTTCCAGGTTATATTTTTGGAAAAAAGTCTGTGGATCTTCAAATCGAATATCATTTTTTAAAATGGTTATAGGTTGTTTTAATTTTTCTTCATCTGCATCTAGATTCTCTTGCTTAATTTTATTTTCGTTCTTTGCCTCCATTTTTGAAGTATAAATTTCTGAAATTTTGTTAATGAGAAAACGAAGATTCTAGTACCTTGGCGGTAGGAGCGATGTACTACCGGGATTAATAGCGCGTTTCTTCTCCTTCCGTACCATGGAGTTCTTAATTCCGGCAACGCGACGTCTTCAGCAAAGATATGTAGAGCGCCGTCGGTGTTCCATTAAATTCTCTATAGCACTTCTTACAAAAGTTGGCATATTGGAAGTTTGTTTTTAATTTAAAATTATTTTACTACTAAAATAGCTTTATGTTAAAATTCGAAATCCATTATCAGGTAAATCCTGCCGGCTTTGTTTCTGACATGATTTGTGAGTCAGAAACCGACTTAGTTTTTAAAAAGGAGCTTTATTTGATCAAAGTTTGACATCATCTGAAGCTAAGAGACAGAGAGGAAAACGAACGTCATCGAAAATCTTAAGTTGGTTAACACTTAAGACTACACAGTACTCTTTTTCATATAGGGCTGACATATAGGGCTATTAAATATAACGATATGGAATTAGACATTTATCTACCACGCGGATGATGAACCTAACAAAACAGTAAAATGAAATTAAGAAAAGAGAACAAAAATGAATCTCTCAAGGAGAGGAATAATAAAAAAATTTTATAGAAAAAATTAGGATAAAAAATTGTGAAATCGCCCCCCCCTAAGGTGACCGTTTCTTTGATTATCCTTGTGAGCTAGAGGTGTAGGGCTTACAAAAGGAATAGACATTTTTAAATTCTTAATATGACTTTATTAAGAATGAAACTTAAGTGTCTAACAATTTAGATGATATTATTTATGCGAGAATCTACTACGAACAAACACACAGTAATAGTTAAACCGAATCGCGTAACTTTGACCACTATCAATATTTAATCCGCCTAATCTCACTTCTAATAATATTTCAAGTCTTAATATCAAATATTCAATCCTACCTTAATCCAATCTTAGCTTTAATCTTATGAAGATGCGTCTGGGCGCTCGTGCAATGTAATTCACCTTGACCTAATGGCTTACATTTTAAGGTAATTTCAATTGGCTGTCAATTCACACTTTCACACATAATATTCCCCAAATTGCCATACGACTTACTGAAACTTCTGTTATTTAAAAGCTATTTTATTTGCATTTCCGCTTCACATTTCGCTTCTTAGGTTTTGGTTGGAAAAGAGTTGCCATTAATCATGGCCCCCAAAGAACACAGAGGTCATGTTAAAGAAAAGACGCCTGATCCCGTCACAAACTTACATGTAAAATAAAAATTTTTTTGGAAATAAAAAAAATCAACCTTCTACATTAAGATCACACGCGAAATGACTTATAAGATTGAAACATCAACACAAGAAGGATAAAACCATGGCACTACTTGGATAGTTATTTTTCAAGTAAACTAACCACTAAAATATAATAATATAAACAAAACATGAGAAATTTTAATTAAAATAGTGAACAAAGTTAGGAATAGATAATATCAAATAGAAATATATTTAAAAGTAAATTTACTTGGATAATTATATACTAGATAGTTATATTGCAATTAAAATAAGCGCTTGAAATATTTAAAAAATGTTTTTTAAAATAAACTAAATAGAAGAAATTACTAATAAAATATTGAACTAAGATAAAAATAGATTTAATTTGAAATAGAAATATATTTAAAAATAAATTTACTTGGATAGAGTAGTATTCTAAACAATTATTGCAAAATTTCACAAAACTACTATGTTTTAAAATGTTATCAGTAATTAAATCATTGTTTCTTTTTAAAAAAATTAAGATAATATTTCTAAATATTGATAGGTGTAAGTTACTACCACAGAAAGGCATTATATAATATTAAAATCAAATGAGTCTCTTTTATCAAAAATATTACTTAATAGCAAATTATTCTTAACGTTTAATTGAAGGTTCAAAAAGTTAGCTGACTCATTATTATAATTAGTTTTTAATAATTTTAAATAGTGGGGATAGTAATTAAAACTAGAAACAAAGTATACTTATATTACTAAATATAATTAAGTCATCTATGTATCTAAAAAGTAACAAGATTCATAACTAATATTTTCATTTTCATAAAAATGCAAGTAAATATTTGCTAAGCAGTTGCTAGCTTGTCTACCTTGTAGTAAACCTTTAATTTGCTGATAATGAACGTTATTATGGAAAATATAAGTTTCTTTTAATACTAATTCAGTAATAGAAATAAATTTATCATATTTTATTATCTTATTCAAAAAATATTTGCTATATGCTATTTTAAGAATCTTAAACATGCCATCTATATCAATGGAGTTAAATAAGTCTTCAAAATCATAGGTATAAATAGAAATAATTTTTTTACCTTGCATATACTTAATAATGTCCATACTATTCTTAACTATAATAGAACTATCAGTTTTGTCTAATGTAGATAGAATAATATTTTTTAGCTTCTTGCCCGGATTTGTAATATAAGTTTTGAAACCATTCGTAATAGTTCTAAATTTAACAGATTTTTATAATATGTATATGTGTGTGTGTGAGTGTATGAAATAGCTTTAAATTAGATTAAATTAATTAATTAAAATGTTTGAAATCTTCAATACATTTCGAGAGAGAGAGATTGTAAGGGATGGCGATGCCAAACAAACCAAATTGAATCCAGAGAGATTTCAATGTCCAACGAAAGAATTCATGCGCGATGACGTCAGACGTATATGCCCCCCACACCTTTGCTTGTTCTCTACTCCAGGCTAACCGCTGATGACAGTGAATTGACGCGAGCGTAACACATCTGACAAGCCTTCAAGCCTGTAGGCCAATAAGTTACAAAAGTTTCTACACATTTTGTATTGAAACTGTCATATCATGGCTGTAGATAGCTGTCGAGAGGTCGGATGCTGTACTCTGTCTGTTTCTTTTGCCAGTAACTGACAAACACTGTCCTCATTGGGCGTTATAACTCAGAGGCGACCTGTGCTGTAACGTCTACCCACATTACCATCTTCTTGGAATTGTTGCCAAAGCCTAGAGACGAAACTTTTGGATATTCCATGTTCCTCGGATACTTCCTTCGTAATGCGTCCACATTCCAAACGGCTGATAATACTACTACAAAAAAAACATCCGCTTGTATTGTCTGTGTCATAGCTATTTGGTTATGGCACTAAATGGCTTACAGAACGCTTGTTCGCAATTTTACTTCTTTGCCACCATCCCCTTTATACCATTCTCTTAAACTCTTATCATTGTGACGTACTATCTACGTCATCTGGTGGTTTCTTACAATTTGCGTATTATTCTTGAACAGGTGTGTGTGATAATTCTATTGGTGAAATATTTACTCTAGAGCTGGATTTCCGTCTGAATCTAAATTATTTTTAATTTACGGTCATGAGTGTATATTATAGCTTTATCAGGGCATTTTTTCATACTTTCCCTAAATAGCATTTGTCATTCTATATAGTTTTTAGGTATTATATATGACATATTTCAAAGACCTAGTAACGACAGCTATGAAATTCAAAGTCTTTATTGAAAGTACGGGGTTTTGTTCGTAGGAAGAACACTGAAGTGACATGTTACAATGACTTTTTCCAGGAATAAGAATCCCGACTTAAGGGAACAACGATATTTGCATGGGGAAAATCGGAAGAGATAGCGAAGAGTGAAATTCCCCAAAAGCAGTTATTTATGGGGCTTTCTAGGATTCTACTGGTTCTGTGCCCCTAGATAGAGGTGGTACTAAGTCTATAGGGAAGGATTAGTGTTTGGAGGGGGAAAGCTGACGAAATACTGCATTGATTTTGCATCATCCAAGTTCTCAGTTAAGGCTTACGAACATATCTATTTTTATATCACATATATAATTACCGAAAGTATGTAATAGTTATCATATTTCATACTTTTCTTAAAAATGTCCGGCAAATTTCTGGAGATACTAACTTTGACGCACATTTCATTTTTCCTTTTGACTCGAACCAAAACGCGAGTTCGCCCGTTTTATTTTCCAAATTTTGTATATATATATATTTACTTTTGATTGCCAATATGGCATCATCGTTGGATTTCAACGAAAGTAGTACTGAATGAGAATATTTGCCGGAAACTGATTAATGCGAGAGTGACTCTAGTACGGATTGATCTCTCTGTGATGAAGAGCCGTGCTTATAAACTGTTTTACGTTTCTTTTGATTTTTAGCATATACGGAAAAGCCTTTTGCCCGAAGCTACGTTTTAAGTCATAGTAATGCAACATTTCTCGAACACCTTCAATAGCAGTGCAGTTAAAACTTTCAGTTGGGCCACTCTGTTTAGGAGTACATTCAGTGGTTTCTTCCATCTGTTTGCCTAAAACATTAAAAAAGACTTTCACATACTTCATCCCAAAATTCTATACCATTATCAGCTCTTACAATTTTTAATTTAACTCATAATTGGTTTCCGAAATTAGCCTAATACCGTTTAAAAAACAAATAAACATTGCTTATTTCTGTCTAGTTTTCTATACTTCTAATCAACAATAAATACATTGATAATACACAAAAAGAGAGCAATATCCGTAATTTAACCCTTTATCTACAGCATTATGATTTACTGCAGATTTTCATGCAATATTTTTTTTTAATCATTACATTGAAAATGATATACATAAGCAAAATACTCAACTTTGGGAAATTTAATCCGTTAGAGCTAATTAATTAATTAAAGATATTCCACTGTAAAATTAATTATATACACCGTTCATTTAAAATAAATAGTCGAATCGTTTTCTAAGGTCTTCATTAACATACCAAAAAATAAGACACCTGCCTTTTGACATTAACTATTTTTTCGGAACAAAAATGACAATCTTCGGAGTTCGCTGAAAATACCGTCAGCTGAAAAAGCAATTTCTGCTATAAAACTATTTGCCTAAAATACTCATCATAGAACCCGTGCTGTCATATACCTTGGAAGAGTGGATTCAAAAGAATATTCCTACTACAGTGCTTCTCAAACTTTCAATACTGGAGCATCCCTTTTCAATCACAATTTTTATCGCGCCCTCCTTATACATTAATAATGTACTGAATGCAATAATAATGCACTTTGACGCTAAAGCTACAATCTTTATTACAAACCGTACAAATTAATGACATACGTAATTATTAAATTTTGTATATGTTACTTTTAAGCAAAAAAAAAAAATTAAGTAATAGGATAATTATGTTATTTTTCCTTTCTCTAATTTTTAAATTGGAACGTATTGCAGAATGCGGTGGCTGCTTAGAAGACAAAATATAGATATCAGCTAAATATAGAAAGAGAACTCAGAGGGTCAATTTCTAATCATAAGCACTCCTTTGAAAAACTTTCCTCTGCAAGACAAGCTTATGGAAGTCGCTAATATTTATTAAAAACTTCTTAATTTAGTATTAATTAATTAGTTATAAAATACTCTGTGCAGCACACACTAATACATTAAAAGTATACCAGCTGAAATATCCGCTCTTTTTGCACGAGTTCATTTATAAGAAAATAAAACATTATTGATATAATCGCTGAATTTTAAGGAGAGTAAAGCCAAGTTTGCGACAATGTTTACAAAAATGCAAAATGATTTTTTTAAAATGATTGCTCAAATTATAATTAGTTTTAACCAAACTGTAATTTTAAGCCTTACAAAATTAGCATTTAGAATTGATGTTGAATAATGAACAATAATATAAAATTCCGATGAAGAGTAATTGTATTATTTTTAATATTTAAAGCGAAAAGACTTCAACATGTTTTAACCCTGGAGCAGGCACGCACTCGATGTTAATGGTCGAGTGGGGTTATTAAGTAACCCCAATCCTTTTCTAATAATTATTTTTATAGTACATAATAAAAATCGTAATTCCGGTGAATAATTTAATTCAGAGAAAATATACTTACCTACTTTCAAGGACTTTTAAATTTTTCTTTGATAATTTTAGGAAAAAATCAAAGAAAACTGATCTAAAATGTTTTAAATGTGCGTGACCTTAAAAAAAGACACAAATCACAGACACTTTTCGCTAACATTACAGGAATGTTATTTGCAGGCAAAATTGTCATATTTTGTTCAAGTTATTGTAATTTTACTATCCTTTGATGTTCGACAAATATCATGTTGAACTTTTGCTTGCTTGTGTGTTTTTGACAAAGCAAAGTGTGTCTTCTGATACTTATGGCTTCATATTTTAATTGATGGAGTTCTTTGGTAGCATTTGAAAATGTTTCTTTCGTTTAATGTTCAACGCTTTTCTCAAATTTACTTTAATATGCATAATTTCATCAGGTTCATTCCTTTTTTTTTATCAGTTTTAACTTCTTTTAATAGAGATCTAAGATCCCGATTTATACATATATATATATATATATACATATTCTGATCATTTACCTGCTCATCATGTTCATTTACTAAACCACAATAAGTCATACAATAAGGCAATCAAAATCACTAAGTTATTCATAAGGGGGGAGGGTGATGTAGCATGAACACAGAAAATATTTTAGAAAAAAAGTGATCACACCTGGAACTCAGTCAAAACAAGTACCTTAAGATTGTAAGAAAACGTTTGTCACTCCCAAAAAAGAGGGAGATATGTGATAAATATATTTTAGTTAACGTTAAGACTGTAAAACAGGAGGATAGTGTCAGGGCCATTGGTAACAATTAAACAGTTTTGCCAGAATTATCGATTTCGTGCACTCTGTTCTCGGCGTGACCGCTCCCGGATTAAAAGTGTATTTATTACAAAATGGATGTTCTAAAAAATTGTGTAAAACGTTTTTCATTATGCTTTATATGTTTGGGATTAATCATAAAAATAAATCTTGACCAAGTAATCCTTCACAGTGCCCTCTGTGCTTTTCCAAAAATCTTGAAAATATTTTACAAGGAAAAAAAGTACAGCAGAAATAGTTTATTTACAACTTCTCTAAATGAAAAAACAAATACATAAGAGCAGGGAAGTAACTAACCGTACAAGTAAGTTAGAAGGTCGAACCGCAGCAAATACATTCTGCTGCCTACAGCTGATATATATAATATTTCAATAATATAATAGTGATGAATTTTTTATCTTCCTAAAATTTTTTTGATTATGGGTCTGGATTTTGTTTTTC
>BMAV01001753.1:66945-126223 GCA_019973955.1 Trichonephila inaurata madagascariensis
GGTAAATAAAAAATGTTTGTTGTCAGAGTATTTTGCCTTTGATACTAGCTTATTGTTTGCGTTTCACTACCAAGTATTCTAAAAATTCAAAAGCATTTCCTCTTTTTTACTAATGAAAATAATTTATTTCTATTGAAAAAATATAATTTTAAACTTCTTATGTGTATTTAAAGAATTTATTATTAGGAACATGTAGGTAAATTGATAAATTATTAATATTTCATTTATGAGTTCCATTACGAACAAAGTAATAAGACGGACCTCGTAATTTAAATGACGACCAAGTAACGAGAATGATAGCCGAGCTAGAATCCCCACTTCTAATTTCCACACCACAACAACGTAAGGATTTTGACTTAATGCGTACCAGCTCTTGTACTCGATGGAACCCTTAATCGTGACCCTTTTCCAATAAAAAACATGAAGAGACTACAATGTGGCACTATTTAATATGTGCCAACATGTATAGCCTTAGGATATTCACATTTTATAGCATAATGTGAAACACCTACCTGCTGTTCATCTCATTTATTTGCCACAGTAAATATTTTATCATAATTTTCAGCATATATAGGAAGAATAAGATCAAAGGAAAATATTATTTTAATTTTTGAAAAATTCTTGTAAATAAAATGCAGTCTTATTCTAAGTATTCTTTAAATATTATTAATTCTAATGTATCAAAACAGAATGGATTAAGAGTATCATACATTCTGCAAATATATTCTAGAGGAGAAAAACAATTATAAAATCATTAACAGTGCTATTCCAGAATGCAGGTGTCTCAAAGTAGATATTTTCATTTAACAGAAGATAGAGCTTCGAAGTACTAAACTATTTTAGAATAATTCCTTAACGATCTAAGAAAATCTAAATTTTACATTATGACATAAAGCTCAACATTTTACTTTTTCTTTTATTTTATATTATTGATTAAACAAAATTATAATTAATTGAAAACTGCATTTTTTATTTCCTACTTATAATTTAATTATTTTTTTACACCTGCGTAAATTAAGTTTGTGTAACAAACTCATGCATTTAATAGAATGAAAAATGAATTTATAATAATTTACATATTTTAATGGATTTAGTGAAAATCAAAATATAAATAAGTTTTACTTGGATAAAATTAATTAAATTTTGTTAAGTTTATTGTACCTTTGATTAAAATGAAATAAGTGCTTCGTTTTTTTTATACGCAATGCTTTATATTATCTCAGCACTGTTTTATATAATAATTAATTTTTAATGCTATTTCACTCACTTTAAAAATATTGAAGATGAAATCTAGGAGGAATGCAGCTTAAATTGTAAGAAATCGTCTCTTTATTTTTAAAAAAAATAAAATAAATAAATTTTATTAGATTTCTCGAACTGAAATCATTAGTAACTATTACAGAAAAACATGTTTCCCTTAAAAAGGGAAATTTTCGTATTTAGGGATTTTCTAAGGCGCGGACATCCCCATTGCACAGCAGGAGACTAACAGCTATCTTGCTTCTATTGTCCGCCGGTGTACGGTAGCATCAATCAGTGACAAAAAAAGGGGGAAGTCAACGCGGCTAAAAGTGCCGTCCTGTGGAAAATTTTCAACTGAAAACCGCCGTCTCCAAAAGGTTAAACGGGGTTCTGTGACAGCTCTCCGGTATCGAGATGAAGTCCTAGAACCCATTGTGAAATCGTATGCTGCAGCAGTTGGCCCTACTTTTGTTTTAATGGACGATAACGCACGTCCCTATAGAGCTGACATCGTCGATGACTACCTGGAGAGTGAAGGGATTGCGCGTATGTCGTGGCCAGCATATTCGCCCGGCCGTAATCCCATTGAAAATCTTTGGGATGCTATCGGCCGTGCTGTATCTGCACGTTTCCCACCTCCAGCCACTCTTATTGAGCTGGAAACTACTCTACAAGAAGAATGGTGATTGCTTAATTCTGCGGTGGTTGACCACCTAATTGAAAGCAATTTAAACTTTGTATTAGTTTTAAATAACTCATTCAATTGGTTTAATTGATTTTATGTATTTTTCTAAGTACTTTGATGTAGCGTGACAATTTTATCAATTTAATGAGAATTTGAAATAAATGAATATATTTAATTTTATTCAGCTGTTCTTTTCATGGCATCTTTAATGGAGCTAATTGTTGTGTGTAAAATATCAGAATTTCTATTGAAAATTGTAATGTCATCTACCAACTTAACAATTACATTGTCAGCATTTAAACTATACATACAATTGCACCAATTTATTTTTGTAAATCCAAAAGATTCCAACGCTGTTTTAATTTTAATTTGTATTATGTTGCACTTTGACCCAAAAGGGAATTTAATGATGACTCACCTCATAATTTTCAGCCTCATTCAAATGTCGAGTGCTCACCTAAGTTGATGTCTCATATCCAAACTTTCACTCATCCATATGCTTGCTACGGCTCATCGAAATTTCGATAGACTTATATAGCTTTATAGTATCCAATTGCTTACAATTCCTTTTGAGATACAATACTTAAGAAAGAATGAAAATAAAACTGATAATTTCAAAATAACTCACGTTAGAATACTTCATTGTAGTCCACTTATTTGTTTTAATCGTAACCCTTATCTACTAATTCTTTTTTAAATATTTATTTTCATTTTTCTTACCTTGTGTCTTTTAATAGAACTAATCCATATACTTCAAGTTATCAGAATATTTTTAGTGGAAACTCTTCAAGTTTCTCTTCCTCTTCCATTTCTCTCCTCCTCTTCTCTTCCTCCTCCATTTTAATCCTCCTCTTCTTTTCCTCCGCCTCCTCAGATTTCACTTATTTTTATTAAATAAGGATATTGTGAAAAAATATTTAAATATCCTAAATTTTAATTTAGGATATTAAAAAAATATTTCACTTACATCAGATTTATAAAATTGTACAATACGATATTTTTTACTTAACATATGGTTTTTAATTGTGTATCTTATTGCAATTATTTATCCTTTAATGAATTTGTCAAAAATATTTAGTACATTAATATAAAGTTATATGTTTGTCTCAAAATATAGGGTATAGGTATTAAAAATAAATAGATATTTTTGCTTGCAGTTTTTAATGTACCATAAAGAAAATATTAAAGTTTATTTTTAATGAAATGCAAACTTGATGGTGCATCGTCTACGTTTGGGAACATTCTCATTTCAAAATGGCTTCACCGCCAGAAGAAGCGAAAGCTGCAACATGGTTTATCAAATTATAGTCTTCAACACATGCACAGCACAAAATTATGGACAACCTATAAACGAAGTTTACTTTCAAGACTCACCAATTATAAATGACATGAAAGATTTTATACGATAGGTAGCGCATTGTCGAAAGCAAAATACGGCCACCGTTGCGGAAGCTGAGGGGACTTACTCATATAAACTCGAAGTGTTGCGCGCATTAAAGTCGCGCAAAAAAACCCCCACTTTTGATATTTTCTTTATGAAACTCAAAAACCCCAAATGAAAATATTTGTTTATTTGTAATTAAAATTTGAAAGTGTATTCCTATTTTTTGGACACACGGTAAAAATTATTATATTTAAAAAATGAATCAAGTATCTAAAACACGAGGTCTTTTAACAGATATACGGATTTAAAATAAATAAGAGAGAATAACGTTAAAAAAAAATCTTCAAATAACTATTAATTACACAGTTTTAGCACTCGTAATTTTACCCCTTCTTTTAAAGATATTGAAAATCAAAAAATTATTTGAAATAATCATAAAAGACTTTTTCTTCGTACAGCAGAGTAAAAAAAATTGTGAAATTAATTATTTTCTTAAACTTAATAAATTTATCTACGACTTTTCCAAAATTTTAGATTTACAATTTACTGTTTATGATTTTCCCTGTTTTGCTGCCATGTTTTTTGTATGATTTCCCCTAGAAGTCCAAAAGTTCTAAAATCCTATCTTTTTAATTTAACAACATTAAAACATATATAACGAAATTACAATACAAATATACATTAAAAAATAATTCAATGTACATTAAGAATACACAGTACCCTTTCACAAAAATGTTTCTTGGATACAGTAAGAGTAAAAATAATTTATATTTTATATTCATATTATATTATTAAGTTGATTCTGAAAGCAAAAAGTCAGTTTGACCAGTCATTATTTTACAATTTTAAAAATTGAGAATTTTTAAAAATTTTCTAAATTTTTATAAAATTTTAAGTTTTTAAAAGATTTTAGTAATTTCAACTTAATTATGTTTGTTAGATTATTGTGAAGAAAAGTCAGTATGGATCTGAAAATCTGTTCCCCTGTCGATTTTAATAATTTATGTTCTAGCTAAAGCCGGAAGAACCACAAAAAATTAATAAAATTTTGACTTCAGATTTTTTAAAAAAAAATAATTCAAAATTAAATGTCCTAGGTAAACGTATTTACAGTTTGTAAATACATAAAAGAGAAACCAATGATGCCTGTAAAGCTATAATTGTTTAATATGTTATTTTTCAACTTATGTTCTATATCAGAACGTTACTTCAATTAAGTATGACTGAAAACATTTTTTTAAATTCAAAATATACTTTTGCATAAAATTGTTAGTGCTTGCTACGACATGTTATTCAGATTAATCTTAACAAAATATTTCCAAAAAAGTTTTGAAACACAAATCCTTTACGTACAGCATAATAATGAAACTAAAGATAAAAATCACCGAGTTTGTACATAAAATTTAATTTTTTTAGTTTTAAATTGGGGAAGTTTAGCAAAAGTTTTATAGAACGCCAACAAGAACTCAAATACCATAATATAAAGCTTCTATATGTTTACTATAATGCAGTTTGGCGCGTCATTGAAATATTCAGTTTTATCTACAATACTTGTAGTCAGGATACGTGTACTCGGAAGTTTTATTGTAGTATCAGTAAAGGGCTGGTTTTTACATATATCATTTTCAGTAGCATTCTATTTCTTCCCAATATTGTTTCCCATAGCAACTTGAGAAAGTTCCGGCCATGATATTTTCTCAACAGGAAAAAAATGATGAAAAACCTTCTAAGTTATACAAACTATGTTTTACGAGAAAAATTGGCCTTGAAATCAAAGCTTAATTAAATAATTATGAGAAATAAAAAACTCAAATCAAGCAGAAATAATTTTAGTAATGAAAATTGAAATTAATAACCATTTCACACTGAAAAAGTAGATTGTGCTCAAAAATATTTTTAATTAATTCAATTTAAGAGTGGAAAAATGCTTTAAATTGAAACCGAAACCAAAACCTAAGCTCAGAAAACTTCACAAATATTTTAGAAACAAATTTGTTAGCAGATCTGAAACTTGGTGCTTTCCAAAGATATGGGCAATAAGAAAATACAAAAAAAAATTTTTTAGTATTATTGAAATTTGTAGGAGGGTACTGTGCAGTCTTAACTCAATTTGAAATTTAAAAAAAGTGAAGTACGAGTGGAAAATGCAATGATCTCTAATTAAATAATTCGTGAATTTTTTTTTCGATCTCTTCCATTACAAAATAGATTATTTATCAAAATAGCAGATCGTGCAATGGGATATTCGAATTAATTAAATTAAATAATTGTCCTTAAAATTTTAAAATAGTAATTATAAAGTATGAAACACACTCTCATTCATTTTCCTTTTCAGAATTATTAAATATTTTACCTGGAATTAAACCTTATAACTAATGTGAACTTTTTAATTCTAAATCATCCGCATTGGTCCAATTATTATACTTTTCTTTTTACAGTACTTATATCAATTAGTGTACCCACTAGGAATTACATTTTAATTCATTTTGCATATTGTTCTTTGTATTTGCTGGAGAAGATTTTCCCACCTTATTTAGCGTAAATCCAGTAATATGCTTAATATTAAACATTGAAGAGCTTATGCAAGTGAATAGCAACCACCCGAAAGATGAGTTTTGCAATATTTTTTTACTTTACAAAATGTCGGCTTATTAGTTTTACGGAATATTTATACATGCTTTCTTTCTCGTAATGCATAAATATTTATAAGATTTTTCTAGTATTGTGTTTTTGTTTTTCTTCATGGTTGACATTTATATTTTTAATTTTAAATTACAATTCTGTTTCATCATTTGCAACATGTAGGGAGAGTAGAGTAGATTTGAGATCAATTTTTGAAATCGGTAATTCTGTCTTATGAAACGCTTTCAAAAGGTAAGCATTAGAACTTACCATAAACATTCCTCCCTGAAATTGTTGCGAATCTGTTTTTCATTCTGAAATCATCCGTTTTGTGATTTGATAAGAATTATAAATATATTTTTAATTCAAGGGTCAGAATACTTTTCTCAGTTTTTTAATTGAATTTCTCGCTGTCATCCTTGGTAATTCAAAAAATAAAAGGTACATTACTCTAATTAAATATATTCAAAGAAGTTCTATTTAAACTACGATGTAATCAATCACGGTGATAAATTATTTATTCATTATGCATTTATGCATTATTTATGCAATTTTTCTTAACATTTTTTTTATAAAATAATCTAACGTTCCCATAATCAAAGCAAATTTTTCCACTAGGATTCGTTGATTATTTATAAATTGTTTGCCTAACAGTAGTTTATTACATTGATTTTATGTTTTGACAAATTCCTAATGAAATAAAATATTAAATATATTTTTATTTCAATTCATAATTTGTACTTCAAGATTCAATGTGGCCTTTCGGAATTTTAACAGGGATATTTTTCCATATTGTGGGATTGTATTTACATTTTTGAATATTTTATATTTATGTATTATTATTTTGTTTAAATTCGCAACTTATTCTTCAAGAATTCTTGATGTGAACTTTCAGAATTCTAACTGATATAATTTTCGAAGGAAAAAACTCTTGGTTTAGTTTATATAGTTTGATAACAAACATGGAGGAAAATGATTTCGTGTCAAACAACGATTCTACAACTACATTTTGTAGATTTATGTTACATTATTAAATAAAAAAAAGTGTTTAAATGGAAGAAAAATTTTACAAGAACTACTTCATTCCATTATTATTTAATTAAGGTGACTGTCTACCTTGGGACCCATTTTTTTTTTTTATAAAACAAATTTTTGAAACAAGTTTATTGTTTTATGGGAGAAAAATAAAAAAAAATATATGCAAATACATAACAATTTTTAAATAAATATTGTACTTCTAGAAAAATTGGTTGTTTTCAAGGAACTTTTACCAAATTTTTACTAAAATGCGTAACACTGTATAAAAATTTCTAATACAATTATCATAGTTTTCTTTTTGTACAACATACATATTACGGTGTTCTTCAAAATGAACCAAAATCTAAGAGAAATGTTAAAATATAAAAAAATTACAGATAATTATACATAATAGTATGACAATTTTGATATTTTTAAAGTTTTTTCTTTATAAAAACTACCCTAAATGAAATAGATATTTAACCCTCAACCAAACTTTTGATCCACTTTATGAAAAATAGTATAATAAACATATCCACAAAATTTCGAAACGTTATCTGGTTTGGTTCTTAAGATATCAGGTATCTGGTAAAGGGTTTCTTTAGAAAACATAATTTTGAGAGAAACGCATTTAAAATTTTATCTTATCGCCCTTTAGCATAGAGTGATGTTTTCTAAAATCACTGTAATTTTATTTTTATTTCGCGTAAAGGAAAAAGAAAAACTATTTTGGAAAGAAAATGTTCAAACTATAAGATTTTGAAATTAAAAAAAAATGTGCCTTATGTAGACAAAAAACAACATTTTCAAGGTTGGCAATCATCTTAAGTAATTTCCTTGAATTACAATTTTATATAACATGGAAAGATATCGATGCAACTATTTTAAGAATACTTTACGTACAAAAATATTCAGGAGTGTATTGTTGTAAAAATCAACTTATTCTTAAGAAAGAAATAAATTATGACAAGGTACACACAAAACTCAAATGGGAACTTAATTATAATTATAACCATTAAATTACTTTACATTGGTAGAGAAACAAATACTTTTCATTTTGAATGCTATCCATTTACCTCAACTAATTTTCATTTATTTTTTTTTTATTTTTTTAAAGTTTAAAATTTTATAAAATTTTGTCTAAGTGATTATAAATTATGTGAGCTTATGACAGTGAGGAGGGCGTGAGGATAAGCCTACGTGGGGGACGCAAGCATATCGAAAAGTCACAAATAAAAATTTTTTTAAGAAAATTATTATTTAAAAATAATTTGTTTAAAATATGTGTTACTTAAATGTGTGTTTAAAATATGTGTTACTTAAATGTGTGTTTAAAATATGTGTGACATGTATAAAATATATGTCATACTTATCTTGATAATTTGTACAATGCATAATTAAGGTAGTATTTTAGCTTTAGCTTCAAGGTACATTATTACTACATTCAATTAATTGTTATTGAATGGAGAGGGGTGGTGCGTGATCAAAATTATGATTCAAAATTGGATCGAAAATACTTGGAGTTTGAGTAGAAATAGTTTATAAACTTTTGTTTTCCTAATGGTGAAATGAAAAGTTATTTAATTCATTCATTAATGTTATAATTTGAAGCTCAGTGGTTGAGTGGTAAAGTATCGCACTTCCACGCCACAGGTCCGAGATTCGATTCCCAAGCAGGGCAAGGTCCAACTCAGATGTTCATCCCTTCAGTGGGTCGATAAATAATTACCAATCTTACTTAAGAACTAAACACTGAAATTTCGCGTCATGCTGACCGGAACATTTGCTTATGCACCTCAGCGTCCAAGGTCACGAAAACTGAGCTGGGAACAGAAGGATTTGGCTATCCTGAGTTGTTGTGCCACTGAGTTCATTTCAATGTTATAATTTACATCTTTTTGAGTTGTGTTATTAGTTCTATTCAATGACAAACGTTATTAAAATATTCCATTCTTATAACGATGTTACGTATAATAAAATATTTCCTGTGTGTATCGATTATATCTCTCAAATGGATTTATCACTGCATTAATGTTATGGAGATTTAAACAATGTTAAATTGGGCTTCTAGCTATTTCCTTAGTAACTTCTCAAAGCTTTGCGAAAGAAGGAAACTAAAAAAAATTATTAAAAAGAGTGAAATATAAAACCCCTTTTCCACACACACACAGAGTAAATTCTTGGAGAAAAGACACATCAGAACTTACCACAAAGAAAGAAGTTATACATTTTTTGTTTTATTGAAATAGGAAAAAAAATTGAGTTGTATTAAAGAACAACGATGGATATCGGAATGCACATGAAGTGCAGAAGGTTTTGAAAGCCCTTATTTCTCTATATAAGTGTATATAGAGAATGAAAATAATTTTTATTTTGGCGTATTAACCTTTCAAATGTAATGTTTTGCTTGAATGATTCGATTAGTCACAAACTGGTTTACTTTTATTTTAGTTTGTCTCGGTTCGAAGTTTGCGGGTATACGAGGGATTTCGGGGAAGAAGCAGACATGATCTAAAATTAGCTACTTTTATTTTATATCTAACACTTTATGAATTATGGGCAACTTTTTATAGTGAAACTCTGGCAGAAATCTAAAATCCTACCACTAAATCTGATATATCTTACTAAAAATCACTTAGCTTCAGTCAGAGCTATTTAGGTCGATTCTACTCAATCTCAGGTATCTCGGTCAGCTCCAATGTTATTTACTTCCACGACTTCTTGTAGATTCCACGACAAACATTTATTTTAAGACGCGCGGCCTCTCAGTCGCATTTCACCTTCTTTTATTCTTAGATTTCACGATTAATGGTCACCTATTAACCATTAACCTCACATACCCAATGCCAGGGTTTAACCCTTTATCTAGTGTATTATGATTTACTGCAGTTTTTTTTTCATGCAATATTTTTTTTTTATCACTACATTGACAATTAAGGAATTAACTTAAACAAAATACTCAGATTTGGGAAATTTAATTAATTGGAGCTTATTAATTAATTAAAGATATTCAACTGTAAAATTAATTATATACATTGTTC
This sequence comes from Trichonephila inaurata madagascariensis, assembly GCA_019973955.1. NCBI lineage: Eukaryota > Metazoa > Arthropoda > Arachnida > Araneae > Nephilidae > Trichonephila > Trichonephila inaurata. The sequence continues at coordinate 76,937 of BMAV01001753.1, forward strand.
AGTTAAAATAAATAGTCAAATCGTTTTCTAAGGTCTTCATTAACATACAAATAATAAGGCACTTATCATCTGGCGTTAACTAATTTTTCGGAAAAAAAAAAGAAAATCCTCACAATCCACTGCAACCCCGTCAGCAGAAAATACAATTTCTGGTGTAAGACTATTCGCCTTCCGCACTAAAATACTCATCATAGAACCCGTGCTGTCATATATCTTGGAAGAGTGGATTTAAAAGAATGTTCCTGCAAAGTATCATAAGAGTATTCGTAAAAATGGTTATTCTATGTAATTTTAAAGTGAGGGGTACTGTCAGTAGATAAAGGGTTAAATAGTAGATATATTAGCAAAAGCCTAGACATATCTACGGAAAGCTGCTTTTAAACTAAAATGACAGCTAAAGAATAGTTTAACCAAGAAGATTAGAAGAACCAGAATAGTACCCGTTACAAGTGCACAACAAATATATTTATATAAGTTATAGTTCCAAACATAAGCCGATATATGTATATGCCGAGAGTGCATTTATTATTCAGAAATTTTAATCAAATTTCGAGACTTATGCATATGCCTAGCTGAAAAAAAGAGAAATTCATAATTTTTAAATATGTTGCTAAATAAATAGAATGGGAAAAATATTTTTCAAGCACAAATTGCAATAAAATAAAATGTTCGATGCCCACTAAATAAAGTTTATTTCTGATAAATCTATTTGAAGCCAGCACTTATTTTTCAATTCATTTGCTATCTTATACAAAGGAAAATATATTTATTTATATTTAAAAATATATTATGAGTTATTTTCAGCACCATTTTTTTTTTTTTTTTTTTGAAAATTAACGGAAAGAGAAATTTGTGAACGTTTAATTTTAAAGTGCAATTTTTTGCGTTTACGGAACATTTTAACATTCTGGTTGTTCGACATGTTTTGCAAACGAGAAAAAAGTTCTCGAGTAAAAAGAAAAAAAGCATCTTGAATTAAAGATGATGCCGTAATAAGAGTAAAAAAGGAACTCAGCTTGTGGCCGGAGGAAAAACTCGCCAAATGATATAATTATGTACATTCGGACATTTCTGTGAGTGAATGTAAATTTTAAGAACTGTTCGTATACTTGGAATCTAGAACTGACTTTGAAGAATTTATGTATTTTTTTTTCTCTTTGACAAAAGATTGGTTTCGAAACACCCATAAAGTTTAAAGATTAAAATCTCTTACGCATGAATAATGGAAGACGTAAGAAAAAGTCGTTTTTCTGAAACTACATTTTTTCCCCAGATTAGCAGATCCATATTTAAGCCGACCCCTGCACTTTAGATTTAAAAAGTTGCAAAACTTTTCGGCTTATATACGAAAATTTATGTCGCATTTATTTTACTTACATTTGTGTTTACTAATATAACAAAAAAAAAATTCCTATTTTTTACTATCCTCCAAGCCCTTTCTTTCTTGTTTCTCTTTCCACCAATACCCATTTTCGAACATTGAGTTTCTCCCTTCTAGTGAAGTCCCAGACTCTGCCACTTTATATAAATCTATCAGAATCCAGAAATGTTATTAATAGTTACAGAATTTATGAAGAAATAAATAAAAAAATGATTATAATAATTCTTTTCTTGAACAGATTGTATGTAAAGTAATAAAATGAAAGTGTGTTTTTAAAACCACGCACACTCACACAAGCCCATGCACGCATGCACACGCATGCCCAGAGAGAGAGAGAGATACATGCACTTATGCATCTTGAGTTGAAAAGTTCCAGGAAGGGTCCCTTACACTCACACATTTGTTCGTTGTAGGGGAAATATCTATTTTGGGGTTGGCAGCACAAATAAACAAAACACACAGCCATCTCGAATTAATTATTTGTACTCTTGGCATTAGCTGCTGTTCATTTCTGACATAGCGATTTTTTAATTCATTGGATTTTCCAACATAGTCTTTGGATCAGCATGTAAGCACCAAGATTTGTGTTTTGCTCAAGAAATCTCCTGACACACTCGAGATGCTGAAGAAGGCTTGCGGAAACGAATTCAGCACCAAAGGAATTTTACCAATTTTCATGGCTAAAAATGAAATTAAAGGGACATTGTTTTGCAGATTCAGATGAGGTGATTGAAAATTAGACAAAGCAACTGAAGAACCTTTAAAACAATGGATTCCGGGAGTGTTTAGAACAGTTATACGAACGCTGGAACAAATGTGTGGATGCCGGTGGGCAGTACTTTGAAGACCAATAATATTAAATTATTGTTCAATTTTTTGATAATTTGTAATCGACCCATTCGTGGAACTTTTTGACCCTACCATGCATACATGTATATGAGAGATAATGGTTATATGTCTAGTCTGCGAAAAACATAAAAATTACCTTGCACATGGTTAAGTGAGGACGATACCATTTCCAAAAAGTAGCAAATTAACTTTCCTTATTCCATCATTAGCTACTGTGACCACAAAGTTCACAATGGTACGATGATTTTTTGACTAAAATCTCCTTACATATCCGCACTATTAATCTCAGTCACAAATCGGAGAAAAAACTTTGCTGGAGGCGTTTAAAACTATCTTCAGCAAACGAAGATGTTCTACAAGTGAAAAAATTCTATGTGATTGTTATGAACAGAAAAGAACAGGTGCTGTATTATTTTGGAATCTTATCTAATTGGGTCAACATTTGAAAAACTTGCGTGGGGTTGTGCGTTATTGTTTTCTTTTTACAGAAAATCAAAGTTAGGTGATATATTTTCTTCAACCCTGACGTACCCGAACTACGTTAGTTTTAACTAAACCAACCAGTTTCTTTGCCCAACATGTGACTGCGATTAATATTACGGCTATATAAGATGATGTTAGTTAAAAACCCGTCGTAAAATTGAGAAATTTGTGGGCACAGTAGCTAATGTTGTAATGGAGGGAGTCAATTTGAAATATTTTCAAAAAATTGCTCTACCCTCTCTTAACCAGATACAGGGTATTTTTGTTTTTTAAATATTTTTCTCAGAACAGATATAACCTCACATTTTATCTCGTACCCGATTATCATTGAGTTTCAAGATACCCTGCATATTGCTTTTTATTAGATAAGTTTTGAATGAAAATGTAAATAATATGTTAGTTGACTTCCTATGTAAAGTATCGTTAAATTTTACAATCCAATTTCACTCATTATGGAACGAGAACAAATTTTTAAATTAGTTTTAATTTTAAAAAATCTATTTTGCAACTATTGACAGTATTCAACAATATTACTGTGTTGTGAATATAATTTTCTAACCTATATCATTGAATAAATATTAGAAATTTAATAAGTCTAAGGGCCCATGTCCCCCTTTTTTCGCCCATTTTCTAGAGTTTTGGATTGTTCTTATAAAATAGGCACTTATAAATACAAAAGAATGGATCATATTCCTTTCAATATAATTCATCGTAAATATAAACAAATTCATTTACTTGTCCTTCAAAATTCATTTTTAAGAATGAGGGGATATTTAAGCATGGAAACTTTGCTGAAAGGATACTAAGCTGCCCAAAATATTCTCATATTTCGTGGAAAAATGCCCTAACATATCTCTGTACTTTTTTTTTTGACACTAATTTTCTTATGATGTAACTGCTTTTGACCGTAGCATTTTTCTTTTTGCGATGAAATGCCTTTGTAAAGATCTCAAATTTAAATTACACGTTTAGATATCCAACTACTTTGTTGTGGGATTTTCCACTTGATTCCCTTTCAAACGAAAGAAGTCCTATATTTTGAGGTAGCACCTAAATGAGAAATATTATTTTGAACTTGTATTATTCCTGTGTTTGATATTTTTTAAATATGTTTATTTTTTCCTCTCTTTTAACATATTCCTTGTTTTTATTTCTTATATGTATATTTAAACATTTGACACAATGCCATGATTTCTTGTGCATCAACGAGTACTAGAACTGAACTTCCACTCTCACCAGTAACAAAAAGTAAAATATCAAAGACTGGAAAATGGAAAATAAAACAAAATAAGTGTGTCGTATGAAATGTTTGAATTATGTTTGTACACTTACAGCAGATCCGCAAATGTGAGATATTTGAATACCTATTTAAACTAGTAAAAACAAAAAAAAACTGCTTTTGGGGATCTATTTAAAGGGATTTTGACACCAGTACGTTTTCTTGCTATTATTGCAGAATTATTGTAATCTTCTCATTTAGAATTATTTATATCTATTAGAGTTTTAAGTAAACTAGTGGCGGCATAGATTGAAAAAATAATGAAATTACAAGCAAAGTTTTCTTTATTTATTGGAATAGAATACTTTACTAGAGTCAGTACCGAAGTTCAGTACATTTTGCAAAATATCGAAAAATTGCTGGTAATTGATGATAGCAATGGACCATTTTACTGCTCTGAATACAAAGTTGCGTCGGAGAAACCACTTCAACAAAGGAAAGAGGTCGAAGAGTGTAAATGCTCATGTTAGACAACTGTGTGTTTGTGGAATAAATATATTGTGGAATTAACATATTGTAACAGTGGTTGCAACGCCACCATCACAATATACTGATTAGACTGAAAGAAATATGACTACAAGTGTTGTCATTCAGTCTGATAGGAGGATGATTATCCATCTTATAATAAACGTGGGCACTTACGCGGCAATAGTAGTCTACATTGACAGTTTTATCATGATACAAATTATGCTCAAGATAAACATCTAATATGGATCTTTCAACAAAATATCCTTTTAACTGGGTTTCTGTTAAACTTTTTTTTTTTGGAAAAGGAGAAACCGTGTGACTCCATTTACTTGATTGACGCATGGATTCATGTTAACAAGTTCGTGTCGACCAATGCCGTCTCATCAACGGCGACAATACGCTTTAGAAATGCATCTTCAACCATGCGGTCTAATTAAGATGGGTACCAAAGAGCACGCATTTATGCCTTATACCAGCGTTTCTCAAACTGTGGAGCACGCACCCTTGGGGGCGTGACAACTCTACAAGGGGGTCGCGAGCATATTGAAAGGTCGAAAACAAAATATTATATAAAAAAATCATAAATTCACTGAAAGTAAACAAAAGCAAAATACATTCTGACATAAAAAAAATACATCTACACTGATATATTACTCTTAAAAATGTAATACTGTTACACAATGTATTATATAATTAATTTAACAATGCTAAGTTTATTAATTATCATCGACCCTATGGGCATGTCATATATATAATTAAAAACAAAACGCTTATCTTGATAATTAGTACAGTTTATAATTAATCCCTTAAATGCTGATTAAAAATTACACGATTCATTTCTCAATGCCAAACTTTTTCCAAGTAGTCGCGCGTAAGTGAAGTATGGGGGGTGGGTAGGAATAAAGAAATAATCTGAAATGTGCAAATCCTTTGTCTAGGTCCTTTTACTGCATTCCAAAACCCTCGGGATAATTTTATGGATAGCAGTGCACAGAAAAGATCGTACTTCGGACAAACGTATATATACGTCCTGGGAAATAAACGCTTTGGCTGAGTGAGACGTTTGTATATGTCGCGGGTGCTTAAGAGGTTAAAGTCGTGTTGTAGCCTTAGCCTCAAATTATAGTATTATTGAATTCAAATCATTGCTATTGTTTGAGGGGGGCTCGATGAAAATGATGATTGAATATTGGGTCGCGAATATTGCAACTTTGAGAAACACTGCCATATACTTATATTAAAGGTCGACGGGGAACTCAGAAGTAGGAAATTGTCTAAATTTAAGAGATATATTTGTTACGTGCTGAGTTCAGTGATAACCAGTACTTTCTTTATATGAAAGATTTCCGGATAGTCTATCGATTATCTATGGAAGTGAAACCAAAGAAGATGCCAATTTAATGCCGACCAACGATCTGTGTGGTGTTATTTAGCAGTCTCATTCCTACCCTCACCAAAAGTTTAATTCATCGTGCAACAATCATATATGATAACAAATTCTCTAGACATGTGTCACGAAATCCTTGATACAATTTGAATTTATTTTTGCTGCGGGAATACACGATTTTAACCCCTGATCGTCTGATTATTATGTAGATATAATTTAGAGCAATGGAAACTGCACTGTCTCCTTGAAAACGACTCAGTAACTACTTCTTACTACAAGATTGACTGTATTTTGGGCTTTCTACAAATTAACGATAATGTTACTCCATTTCTACTATTTTTTGTTTGAGCATGCCTGATTTACTGTGCTTTTATGGACTACCTTGTCTTTACTTTATTTACAACATTCGTAATTCCCGACTTTCAGCTTCGACCTTTTAATTTTTAGAAATGATGAGATTTGAAAGAACACGTATTTTTTAAGCGCGTGGCAGTACTGAAGAGAAATTCCTCAACAACAAAAACTCAATCATCGCTTTTGACTTGTTCTTATCACTTGACTAATGTTCAAAATTAAGAGGTCCAACGCCAATAGTTCTAGTGTTGTTTTATAGTGTTATGTTATATGATTTTCTTTTACCATCTATGATTTTATTTTCATGTAAAATTATACTTGATTTTTTTTCTCATCTGAAGTTTGAGCCTAATGGTGCATAGTCAAAAAGAAGATTATCGAAAGTTCTCAGTAAGTATTAAACTCTATTCGAATGAAAAAAAACCAAAACAATGTATAACATATCGTCGGCCTAATAATCAGACTGCGTAACTCCACCGGTGTTACTGATTTGATATATGAGTGCAACGTGCCAAGCGCTTTTTGGAGCGATTCCTTAATCCTTTTGTTTTGTCTACGCCGTGCCTCAGTGCGCGATCCACTTTTAATTTATTCCTCGATCAGTGTAATCACTACTTTTTTTATTTCATAATAAAACTAGATTTTGAAGGGAGAGGTGGTGGGAAGATTTTAACATAAAATAAATACAACAGAAAGTAATATGAATGTATTACACTTCCAGATATAAATTATTTACACTATTTTAAGCGTTCATTACACAAAATTTGTAACAATGTGTTACTTTTGCAGAGCAGAGATCCAGCGGGAAAAAAACCAAAACAAAAAACTAACACTAATGTACGTTATCCCCATAGCAACCACATTATCGCACGATAAAAATATCAAAGTAAACCATATTGTAATATTATCGCCTATCTTGGTGAACACAAACAACAACTTGGCGCCTAGCCCTACTGTATCAAATTAGCATCCCAGATAAAATTACGCAGTCTGATAATTAGACCGACGATATTACTTTCTTTATCACTCGATGACTGAAATACAGAAAGAATAAATTGCTTGTTTTGTTTGTGTGTTTCAATCATTTAGGAGAAACCATGCTTTTTTTTTCCTTTGGTAAAACCGGAGAAGCATCTCTGAAGATCTCTCATTGGTCATTCTTTTTCAATTCCTACTCTATTAGCTCACACTCTCTATATATTTATTTATTTAAATATTTATTTATCTTGGTGGAATTTTCAATCGTTAATAAAATATATTTTAAAGTGTTCAATTGAGCTGAAATTTTATATACGTGATTATTTTGAATCACAATACAATAATTTAATTATACTTAATAAAAATTAATTGATTAAAGTTAGTTAATTAAAGAATTGCAAATACAGCCACGTTGGCATCATTTTTGGCGATTAGTGTCAAAACTTGAAAAATTTTTTTCTCACGTCTTAAAGCATTCAATTGAACTGAAATTTAAAATTCAAGATTGTTTTGGATGACAATACGATACTTTAATGATAATTAATAAAAATTAATGACCACTTAATGTTGTGATTCTGTCATATGCGTATATATATTTTTATTAATTTTAACTGTTTAATAAGAAGTAGCTAAAATAAAATTTTTCTTTGTTGATCTGAGTAGGAATAGACTTAATTTTTTTTTAATACTAGTTCTTCTTCTTAATGATCCTTTCGAGACGGGTTGATCTCAAACGTACCTCCATAAGATCATTTTTATTTTCAAACATTTAAAGCAACTTTTTATTACTGTGTGAAAGAAAATCGAAGTCATTTTTTCCAAAGCAATACAAATTGACTTATTAACTATTTCTGACTATGTTCTTATTTTGAATCAAGGTCATTTTGAATAATTAATTATTAGAAAACCTGATAATATAAGAAGACATCAAACTGACGATTACATTTTTCTGGGTTTATTCAATATCTAAAGAAATTGATTAAAATCTTTTTAACGAACAAGGTAAGTGTGAGAAAAATTATTGCTGTTTTTGTCTCTAATGCCTCCTGTCACAAAATTCACCGTGGCAAAGAGCTAGATGTATACCTGTCGTTAGCCATAGCTTGGAGCATCATTCAGTTGACAGTACGATTTGACTCACTTCCACCGCAAGAAAAATTAGAGCCATCTTGGCCAATTCTATTACCTATTGTTAATAATGTTCCCTTTATGAGTAACTATGGGCTCTATATTATCATATTCTGAATAACAGAACATTTAATAAAGCTGGCACTTCTTTTATTTTGCATTTCTTTGTTAAAAGTGAAAGTAATTCGCTAAAAAAATAAAATAATATACGTTATATTATATATTTTAAATTTTATTATTCGAATTATTTGAACCACAATTTAACTGGAAAATATCAATAAACTTTCAATTCTAGATCTTATCAATTATTAACATTGTTGAACAATAATATTAGTTTTATTTTAAGAAATTGTTAATAATATCTATACTTGTTTTAACGATAATTATGCGGATACGAATAATAGCACGAATTCTTATTCCTAAGATGTATTGCCTCACTTTACAAACTCTGTTTCATACTCTTACGCAAGATATACTTCAGGAAAAGTTAGAAGCATTAAATATATAAGAATTAATATACATACAAAATATATAGCTGATTATAACTTATTGATGAATGCATGAAAATTTTAGAACAGTTTGGCAAACAATTCTAAATTTTACCAAAACTTATTTAGATTATTAGACACAACGGAATAACCGAACAATCGTGATTTCAAATTTTTGTTGACTCAAAGATCCAAAATACTAAAAATTTAAAAATATACGAGGGTTGCGGCAAAAGTCAGGGCAACTATATATTTTTTTTCTTGACGATACCAGTTCGGTTGAAAAATGTGACATATACAGACGAAAGGACAAGGTGTTAACTACGTGTGTGAACAATGAATATCACTGAAATATCGTAACACACTAATTAATTACGGTAGTATATATATACAGGGCATTATGGCCTTCACTGTGCAAAAGAATGACAACACAGTCCACAGTACACACACCGTGCTATTGCATGGTATGATAAGGCATTTTTTTTATGGGCATCCACTAATTCACTGTGATATTCCATCGCATTGTTCCCTCGGATAACGGCTATTTTGAGGTAAGCGCGCTACTCAAAATGTGTTACTTCCACCACATGACACTCCCCAACTGACTGATTTCAAAGCCCTCGCTGCGCTACTAACAGCTATCACAGAGCCATCTGTTCATTTGTATACACACTATGCTTGCAGAACTTCCACACGACACATATACGTTTGTGATCCATTCACATATATACAAGGAAAAAAAATAGTTGCCATGACTTATGCTCCGACCCTCCTATAATTTTTCAATTTTAAAAACGAGCATATTATTTTAAGTATGAGTCATTTCAGTAGCAAACGCTTTCTACCTTTTAAAATGGAAACACATTATAAATAATATTATTTTAAAAACTGGTGTATTTGAATACATTTAATTGCAAATTTTGAAAGCTCTTATTGAACATAAGGTGAGTAGAAAAAAATAATCAATTTGAATGTGGAACATAAGAATGAATCTTTTACATGAAAATAAAAATAAGAAACAAAATCTTTAATTTTACAATTTTAATTTGATGGTAATAGTCTTTGTTTTAGTAAGATATTTGATGAATGTTTTTAAATAATTCAAAATATCAATTTTTATTTTAATAACTAAATATATTTACCATCATTTAAATTTTTTAATATTCTGTGAACATTTTATTTTAAAGTCATAAGCCATATAAGTCATTCATTTTTCCAATTTATTTTTACATTTATAACATTTTTTTTTATTTGCATAATTGAATTAAGTTAAGTATCATTTAAATTGAAATGTTAATATTTATTGTATAAGTGATAATACTTAGTATAATAGTTATCATTTAAATGATAATATTTATTATATTATTTATTAATACAATCAAATGTGTGATAAAATTGAATTGAATACAAAAATAAAAATACAAAATAAAAAATACAAATACAAAATAAAATTGTTTGAATGTTTAAAAAACTACTTCAATTGCTTTTTATCATTAGAAAAATTTCTTTTTACTAAATCTCTTTATCGTACATATTTGTTAGAACACATATAATACATCTTCACATGTGTTCTAATTTTCAATTGTCAACAATAGCTTTTTCTCAAATCCTGCCTTAGAAAATCTATTCTGAATCCTTTTTTCTAGCTCTCCACAAATAGAAAATACCCTGAAAGTTACATTTCTTTCTACTATTAAGCCCACGAAATGATAAAAAATACAGCGTTGATGCTCGCAAATTCTTTGACATAAATTCAAATTACATTTTAGATCTGTGTATTCTTGTCTCAGAATAGAAAAAAAAATTGCATATATATAAAAAGAACAACCGAGATTGAATTGTAGGTTTGATAAATCTCAAATTCCATATGTTCTATTATTTTTTTAGGTTTCTTAAGGCAAATTTGTTTCCCTCTTCCTCAATTTATTCTGCAATTGATTATTTTTCAACTTCTTTTCCCAACGCTTGCCTTTCAAATAGGGGGGAATCTGGAAAAAAATCTTCAAATACAAAAGTTCATTTCAGTTTCTTCTGTCAAAAAAGTTAAAGGTTTCTATGATTGAAAAATGAATGAAATAAAATTTCACTTCTACACATAAAACTTTTTTTTGATGTTTGAAAATTATGACAATTGATAGACACACATGTACGTGTTAATATTGTATTAAAACATTTTTTAAAGTCTCTTTAAAACAATTCATTCTCCTACACTCAAGAACAAAAAAAAATTAGAAGAAGGAGTAGACAAAATGAAACGAAATTTTATATACGTAATAACTACTTAGATATAAGTAAATGATTAGAAAATCAAAGAAAAAGGATTATTAACTACAGAGAAATCTAGCGCGAATGTGCACGATGCGATACGATTGAGCATTGATGCATACAAGTTCTGTATGATCTCTTGAGACATTTTGTTCTAAATTTGCTGTAACCTTGCCTCTAGTTTGTTCAAACTCGTAGGATACTGAAATCTCCGTCCCAAATGATCCCAGATATGCTCGATTCGAGACAAATCTGGGGATCGGGTCGGGTAGGCCAAGGAAGAGTATTAACAATGAGGAGACAGTCTTGTGACACCTTTGCTGTGTGAGGCCGAGCATTGTCTTGCTGAAAAATGGCTTTTGGGAGATGTTGCATGAGTGGAAATACATGTGGTTGCAGGATGTCATGCACATACCGCTGGGTTCTAATGGTGTCACCGATCAATACTAATGGTGCCCGTGTATTGTAGGCAATGACAACCCATACCATCACACTAGCTGTGGAAGCGGTGTGTCGCTGTAAAGCAAAGGCAAGATTGAGGCGTTCACCACGAGTCTCCGCACACGAACACGATTGTCATCACCGTTGAGATTGAATCTGGATTCGTCGCTAAAGACAACCTGGTTCCACTCAGCTACAGTTCAGTTTCCTCGTGCACAAAACCACTCCAAACGGAGGCGTTGATGGGTGGAAGTCAAGGGCTGCACACGTAGGCGTCGTGATCCCAAATGTCCTTCAGCCAAGCGCCTTCGTATGCTTCGAGAAGAAACAGGGGTCCCTAGTGAAGATGCTACCTGTGTCTGGATGGCGTCTGATGAATCATTTGGCTGTACGCGTGCATTTATTATTATGTGGCGATCTTTTCTACTACTGGTCTGTAGAGAGCGTCCTAAGGCTGGTCTTCGTGTAAATGACATTTCTCGGATCCGCTAGTTCCAACACTTCCTCACAACACAATCAATGCGGCCTAATTGACGAGCTACTCGCCTAGCTGACCACCCAGCTTCCACCATGCCGATGATTCTCCCTCCACCTCAAACTGTGATAGCTGCTTATATTGTCTTCGAAAACAGCGTAAAGACATGTATCTCTTTCTTTGTAAACGATTCAGCACACTCAAAAAAGCTTTGGTTACCTATTTTATACTCCATGGAGAACGATGTTAAACGCCTTCTACTGGCTATATGTAATGCGCAATCACGCTGCATTTCTAACCATTTGCATATCTCCCCGACATGTACCTTAATGCCAAGTTTTGTTACGATCCCGCAATTATTTCTTGGTGGGCTAATTTTTTTTCCATGAGTGTACATAAGGGGCATTGAATTGAAACCAGGTTACTGTAACTGTAACGATTTAATTAACTCAAAAATGTAGTTATACACAGTACACATACTCAAAAACAATCGACAAAACTGTTGATACATCTCTCCCATCGGGCACTAATTGGTCGATTCCATCTTTGAAAAAGCTAGTAGACTGCTGTAGGATCTAGGTCAGGACCCAGTAACACACTTCAAAATTCGTTGTGAACCTATTTCCGCGAATAGCTCATTTTAGAGGTCCAAAACATGAAAATCAAACAGTGAAAGGTCTGGACTGAACTTTAGATATTTTAGCGTTTCTCACAGAAACTGCTGCAATGTCGTCTTAGCCACATTGGCCATATGTGGGTGGGCATTATCATGCAGGAGAATAACGCTATTGGGCAACATGCTAGGGCGTTTCGACTTGATGTTTCATCAAAGATTCTGTAAAGTGGCTTGATAACGCTGGGCATTGATGGTGCCTTCCCTTTCCAGGAACTCTTCAAGCAGTGGTTCCTTGTGGTCAGATATGAACATCACATGACCCTACCAGAACTGGTGTGCATTGCCATTTGATCTTTTTGGAGGTTGAGAAGTCGCACGTTTCCACTGCTTGCTCAGACTCTTGCTTTCCAGTTTAAAATGGTGACACCATGCTTCGTCACCAGTGACAATTTGTGACAGAAACTCATATTCCTCCTCATGATAACTTAGCAGGTGACTAAAAGACAGGGCCATTCGAGTATTGTGCGGCTCGGAGTTCAGTTGGTGGGGAACCTACTGCGTAGGATCTTTCATAAGCTCAAGTTTTCATGAATTATAGGGTTAGTGGTGCACACGCTAATACCCAGTTACCGATGAATCTCATCCTCGGTGATTCCGCTGTTGTCCAAGACTAAAACATTCACTTCCGCAATCATCGTTTACGGTGTGATGACACGATGAGCCAGTGCACGTCGAGCATCGTCTTCCAGGAACTTGCACTTCTCTTTTGCACTCTTTCGCAACACTTGAACGACACAGACTACTCAATGTACACAGCCTTCATCCTTCTATGCATATCTCGACCTCCAACTCCCAACGCAGCTAAATATCGAACCACTCCTCGTTGTTTCTTCTTACTGGCCTGCATATTAAGTAGTGGGTGGTAACATGTGTGACTACCTTCTCTTCGGCGTGAACTAACGTCAAACTTTGCTCACGTTTCAGTATCTCTACGGATAGATGGTGCTACACGCAGTTACGCGGTGCCACCTTACGTGTAATGCAAAGTTAGACGCACTGACCAGGTATTATCTGAAAGAACCTTATATATAAATCATATAAATATTTTCATTTGATTGGAAATGTAATAAATTTTTACAATTCTTGAAATTTATGATATTTCACTCATTATGTTTTCTGAATACTTATCTTATGTTTTATATTAAATTCGTGATTTCTATGTATTAGTTTAAAATAATATTGGATTTTACAAACTCCACTTCAATAAATTTGTTTAAACGTAAATGAATATCTTTTGCATTTTTACTATTTTTGTGATAACAAGATAATTCTTAAGCAAAAATTTGTATACATTTTTTTCAATTATTATTGAAAAAAAAATGTTTCATGATAGAAATGGTGTGCTCAGGTTAAATATTTACATTTCTACGTAAGGGAATTTTTAGCTTAGATTCGAATTGTATATATTCCTTAAGGTATCCGACTACGTTCGGAACTGTGATTTTAAAAAAGCGCATGAATGGATAATTTTCATGATATTTAGTGTTACTTAGATTAGAATGCATGTATAAAGTTGTTTTAGGGACATTTTGACAAAAAAATTATTTAAATACAATATTTCGGAAAAAAATTAACTTAGAATGATGTCCTTCAAAATGTTATCCTTTTGTAAAAAATGCTTCTATCATAATAATATTTTGCCTCAGATCTTTGTACAGAGGCTCAACAATCACTTTTGAAAAATTCACATTATTTTCAGAGTTACAACCAATTGAAATAATTATTGGCGTTTTTTTCTTAAAATTTCTCCCCTATGTTGTCGTAAAACATAGATAAGCCCATTTCTAAGTTATATATTTCAAAAATTCTAGTTGAGCCTCTGTACAGAGGTCCGACCTATATACAGGAAAAATATTATTATAATTGAAGCACTTTTCACAAAAGGAGAATATTTTGAAAATGGGTCATTCTATGTTCATTTTTTTTTAATATTGTACTTAAATAATTTTTTATTGCAATACTATTCTTAAAACAATTTTATATACATTTTCTAATCTAAGTGATACTAAATATCATAAATGTTATTCATTTATACGCTTTTGCAAAGTCACGGTTCCTAACGTAGTCGCATACCTTAAACATTATTCTCATTAAAAATATGTCGAAATGAAATTATTTTATCTGATAACTTGGAAAAAATTCAACACATATTTTGAAATTGTCTTTTTATATGTATTTCATTAAAATTGTATCTAGTATGTAAAGTGTTTTTTACATTTAGCAGCATATAATTGTCGAATAATAAATTTGTAATATTCAACTGTGAGGGAAATCAGATATCACATACAAAGTGTGTAGCAATAAAATAGGGTTAGAAGAGATCGAAACAGTAACAATAATAAAACTATGGAACAGTGAGATTGAAAAAAAAAATTCTAAGCTTTATTTGAACTAATATCTAAATTCAGACTTAAAATCATAAGAAAATAGGTTCAATGACGTCAATTCTCGTTTATTGTTTCCAAACTAAATTTCAAATTTGTTCGTTATTTTTTTGTGACACTATTATTTTTAAGAAAAAAAATATATAGTTTTACTTTAAGCACTGTTCGAAAAATCGAAAATGGAATATAGATATTTGCAAGGCTTTCAGAAATTGGAAGAATTCTTGAAATGCATTCTGTCTTTTGAGTTTTACAAATGATTCATTCTAAGAAATAGTTTACTAATACTGCAACAAATCTAACGTTACAGTTTTCAAGACTTTGTAGATTCATCTCCTTTTTGAAAGAGAGAGAAATACGTTAAAATTCTAGAAGATACAACAACTTTCAGTTTATTTGAAAGAAATTAGGAATAGGGCTTAAGCAATGTTTCTTTGTTTCAACAAACAAAAAAAAATAACGAAATATAAACATTTAGTGACTTATATTTTTAAATCATCATTCAATGAATACATAATTTTAAGTTTTCACTATTATATTTTCTTTTAAATCAGCATTTTCATCAAGCCAATTATTACAATTTATTAAAAATTAATATTTAAATTAAAGTAATTTTCTTGAAAGTTTTTCCAAGTAGTATTATAAGAAGTGAATTTTTCAAAATAGGAATTTTACCTGTTGTATTTCGAAATATATATTTTAGAAAATTTTTTATTTAAGTGAATCAGGAAAAGCATTATTTTCCAGTTACAACTATAAACATAAAAAGTTATCAGTATAATTCCTTTAGGCTCCATATTGTCGCTTGCTAAAATATTATTTTTTTTATTACATCAATATTCCACAATTTACTTAGAAATCAATGATGACAGCAAAGAAAGTTTCTGAACAGTTCATTCGGTTCATATTTCCTCGTACGCGTAATTGATCCTTGTAAGAAAATATATTGATCAAATCAACCCATCAAACAACTTCTCTTTCTATTAATTCATTTTGATGTGAATAAATCTTTTGATATATAAAAAGAATTTTTATCTATTAACAATGGAATTATTTTTAAGGTATGGTAAAAGTTTCTTAGAGATATATTAAGCTACTTATATATGTATTTTAATGTATTTAATTTGATATGTATTATAAATCATCAACTTTACAAATTACGGTCTGAATGTTTAAATGAAAATTATCATATTCTTTAAGCATATGAATTTCGAAGCAATTAATTCTAAATAGTTACTCTAAAATTGTATTTATTATTTGAAATATCGAAAAATCTTAAAATGTACTTTGTTTTTAATACATACACGCACAAATATGTATACACCCTCTCTACATACACATGTGTACGTTTGGGGACGTAATTTTCTTTGTCTTATTCCTTAACCTTGCCATAAAATTTGAACGAAAAGTTTTGAATCACCTTGTATTAGGTATTTTTGTGAAAAACAGGTGTTTAAAAAGGGCCCTGCCGCAACCCTTTTCTTACGGAGGAAGACAATTGAGATAACTTAAATTGATACCTACTCAATTTTCAAATCATCTCTTTATTTATAATATTCATAAAACCAAATATCCTATTTTGAAACGCATCACTTTTATCTTTTACTAAAGAATTGAACACATTATGTTGGTGTATTTACTACTGACTCTTTAGACCTTGAATGTTTGATAGGTTTACTGGTGATTACAAGAAATAAAAAATCATTAACTGTTTTCATGAGCTTTACTAACCGGGTTTCAATATTCCCTACACAATGATGTTATTCCTATAAATAACTAACTATTCCCTTCGCCTAAGCACCTGGCTATTTTTTACAATACGTTTTTCCTTTTCTTACCTTTATATGAAAGTCTGATACTTGAATAATTCTCTATTTTGTATTTTGGCACTTGTATTTGGCATTTTGTAGGAGACTGAAATAAAGTGCCTGATACTGAAGATCAAGCCTTTTTTATTTTTTTCGGCCATGACCACATTATCATAGTTAATCAACATGTAAAACTTTCGCGTTAATATATTTCATGTTTATATATCTTTCAAGTATGCAAATAATAATTATATAACTAGTGACATTTTTCTCTTTTTCTTAAAATTAACTTAAAAGAATAATAAAATAATAATTTTAGTTTAAAACAAGCATCATTTTTTGGTGCACCACAAGTGTCTCACGGGGCTCACAATAGTAAAGTAAATATATAAATGAGAGAGAGAGAGATTTATTGAAAAACTATATTGTGGAATAAACGGAATATTCGATAAAATTATAAAAAATCAGTAACATTAATATGACAAAATCAAACAATATATTCAATAAGTATTGGAAATGCTGCTTTATATAAAAAAATAAATATTTAAGAAAGAAAATATTATAAGAGCAAGTAAGTTCGACTTACAAGTATTTTTCTTAATTACAATTTTAACAAAAGTGATAAAATGCTTAAAACTTGTTCTTCACCAGCATTTTAGTCCCAGAGCTTGGAAAAGCATAGTCTCAATCTTTTGAGGTACACTTTAAAATTACTATAAGAAGAAAAAAGGAGAATTGTAAAAACATAGAAAAAATAGCTGAATGAAAAAAATGATTTAACTATGCAAAATGACGAAAAAAAAAATTATTTGTGAGTAAAGAAGGAAATAGAAATGACAATACTTTCAATCTCTTCTTTTTCTTCTGGTCAAACTATTTCGGAATATTAACTGATAAATTAATACCAAGTTTGGTAATAGATTTAACTAAGTAATCATCTTTCTTTTCGTAAAACACCAGTATGACCACAAATATATGCACGTCCTTAAGAATTTTGAGGTAATTTTGAATTTCTACCTTGACATATTTGAGGGTGAAAAATTTTTTGAGTTTCTCTCTGAAGAGGAAAAGAATTCGAAAAAAATCAAATACTCAGGAATACTTTATGCTGCATGATCCATTTGATATTATGTCTGATTTTTAAAAGTTCAAAGATAAAAACCGTATATACATAGTAAATTTTGAACATGTGGTGTTCAATTTCAATACAATTATAGAAAATTACAAGTATAAAAACAATACAACTATTTTTATTGCTTTTATGAGTAAAGAAAACACCTGGGAAAACTTTTTTTATTACCTTGCTATAGAAATTGATAATGATCATTTAGTAGGAAGCAATGTAAACAACAAACAACAATGCAGTTTAGTAATAAGTTAATTTCTATAATTTTAAGGGCATTATTCAAAAAACATGTACAGATTCAAGATTTCTTTTTCAATTCTCCTAGTATTAACTCACTCTCTCTCTCTCTATTTATATATATATACAGATATATTTATCTTTTTCAAATTTTTAATCGTTAATAAAATACTTTCTATTAATCCAATCAAGTTCAAATAAATTTTATTAAACTTGTAGTGGATGGCACTTGAAGATAATGCAGAATTTTCAATGATTAATTCATTAAATAAATTACATTTTCGACGCCATCCTATATTCCTTTCCATTGTTGTAGCAATACAGCTGTTAAAAAAATGACAAAAGTTGGCATCAAAATCCGGTTTTTCAGCCTAGCTGAAACCGAGTGTGCATTGTTATAACAATGCAGACAAGTCCCACATGCTCCTTTTTCAATTCCTACTATTAGTTCACTCCTTGTTTAAATTTTCAATCGTTCATAAAATAATGTCTATTCATGCTTTCAAAGTAGAAATTGACTTAACTTTTTTATATACACTGCTGCGCACCGTAAATGCAACACCCAGAAAGAGAAGAGATATCACAACAAAATTTATTTTGTCGGTAACATGTTGACCAAGTATCAAATGATTAAATTTATAGACTTCTGTGAAGTGTGGTTCCTGCCAGAATCAGCAGCTAGAGTAGCCACCATTGTTGGAGATCACCGCTGACACACGCCTCGGCATTGATTCAAAGAGACTTTGGATGTGTTCTTGTGGTACAACAGACCAAGCAGCTTCCACACGTTGCCAAAGTTGATCTGGTGTGGCAGCTGGGAGTGTAATCTGGGTCAACCGTTGAGCAAACATGGACCCCATGTTTTCTATCGGCAAAAGATCCGGAGAGCCAGCCGGCCAGGGAAGCAATTCAGTCTGGTGATTGACGAAGAACCTTTTGACAATGCGTGTCACATGTGGTCGTGCATTATCCTGTTGAAATATGACTGTGAGGAAGGCCTGAAGGTAAGGAAGAACAACTGGCTCCAGCACCTCGGAGATGTAGCACTGGCTGTTTAAAGTACCGGCAATGCGTACTAGAGGAGTGCGAGAGTGATATCCAATACCGCCCCATACCATAATACTCGGTGCAGGACTAGTGTGGTGGTTCATATCGCAGCTGTTCAGCCTTCTCTCTCCACGGTGTCTCCAGACTCGAATCCGACTAACGTGGTGTTGCAGACAAATGCATGACTCATCAGTAACGACAAGGTCATTCCATTCTTCCGCCCACATCCTTCTTCCATCGCACCATTGGCTGCGGAGACGTCTGTGGTTCTGCGTTAAGGGTAGACCAAGCAATGGACGTCTTACGGGCCGACCACTCTGCTCTAAATGGCGTCGAATGGTACGCGCAGACACTGAGTAAAGCGTTGCAGACGCAATAAGCTGTGCTATGGTTCGTGATGTGACTGAGTGATCCATGACTGCCATTCACACAATTTACCTGTCCTCACATGAAGTGGTGCACTGAGGTGGATGCAATTGATCACGTCGGTCCGTCGTACCCTCCTGCATTCAACGGTCACATATCTGCATTACAGTTGTTTGGTTTCGTCCAACACGACTATGGATTTTCCTGAGAGATAATCCACAATCTCGGTAGGCTATTATCCTTCCTCTGTTGAACTCGTATACTTGATCAAAAGTTGATCACTGTTTTCTACGAGACGTAACTGATCGTTGTTTGAAAAAACCACAAGAAAAACACAATTGCGAACTTGAAATCGTCGAAATCTCCAAGCCTTAAATAGCGCTTTGAGGTGGTGCCACAGGCGCGCGTGATTTGTGCCTGCGCTGAAATTCTAATCATTTGCATATCCACCTCCACTAATGCATGTTGTAAATTTCATGTTAATTGTAAGTTTGCCTTCAGGGTGTTGCAATTACAGTGGTCAGCAGTGTATTACTTGTGTGTGTGTTTTAAAGTCTAAATTCTGTTTTTTATGCCAACTGATTGACAACAAGATCACATCAAGGTCCACGAAAGAGGCTAGAGTTTTACTCCTGTCGTTAGCCTTAGCTTTGGGCACTATGCAGGAGACAGTACAATTTTGCTCATTGCCACGTCTATTTTGAGGTGGTCAGGGATTTCCCACCTCTCTTCTCCTTCCACTAACCTCACAAGACGACTTGCGCCTCGACGGCTATTTAGTTTATTCCTATACCACGAAGGCCCTATACATTTACAAGCATCCATGCGTCACTAACCACTATACCAAATGGGCGGAAAATTCTGAATTCTAATAGCAAGAAAGCGATTCCAGTTATATATTCAAAAATAAATATGGCTTACAAGAAAGTTTTGCAGGTACTAATGTGATTGTTGATTGAAACAATAACAGAAATTGCTTGAAATTATTCATCCGAAAAAACAAGTAATATAAAAAAAAATTAAGTCAATTCCTACTTAGATCAACAAAGAAAAATTTTATTTTAGCTACTTTTTATTAAATAGTTGCAATTAATATAAATATGCATATACATATGACAGAATCACAACATTAAGTGTTTATTAATTTTTATTTATTTTCTTTACAGTATCGTATTGTCATCCAAAACAATCGTGTATATAAAATTTCAGTTAAACTGAATGCTTTAAAACGTGAGAAAAAAACTTTCCAAATTTTGACGCAAGTCGCCAAAGTGGCTGTATTTGTAATTCTATAAATAATTAGTTTTAATCAATTAATTTTTATTAATTATAACTAAATTATTGTATTGTCATCCAAAATAATCATATATATTAAATTTCAGCTCAATTGAGTACTTTAAAATGTATTTTATTAACAATTGAATATTCCACCAAGATAAATAAATAAACAATCAAATAAATAAATATATACATAGAGCGTGTGAGTTAATAGTAGGAATGGAAAAAAAAAGCAATAGTAAATTGATAGAAAACAAGTCATATTAAAAAATTTTCAAGTCAATTCCTACTTAGATCAACAAAGAAAAATATTATTTTAGCTACTTTTTATTAAATAGTTACAATTAATATAAATATGTATATACATATGACAGAATCACATTTTTAAAATAGACAATGAAAGCAGCATGGACATTCTTTACTCGTATCTTGCCATGGATGTTGCCAAGTCAGTGATTTACGCCTTTCGCAATATCTGACTATATCCTTATTTTGTTTTATTATTACAACCTCTGCATTTTGTCATACACGACAACAACAGCAACATTAAATGGCAATTAATTTTTGTTAATTATCATTAAAGTATTGTATTGTTATCCAAAATAATCGTGTATATAAAATTTCAGTTCTACTGAATGCTTTAAAACGCGATAAAAAAAAAATCTTTTAAAGTTTTGACCCAAGTCACTAACAATTAAACCAACGTGGCTGTATCTGTAATTCTTTACATAATTAGTTTCATCAATTAATTTTAATTAATTATTATTAAATTATCGTATGTTTACCCAAAACAATAGTGTATAGAAAATTGCAGCTCAAATGAGCGATTTAAAATGTAAGAAAAAACCTTTTCATGTTTTGACACAAGTCGTCAAAAAGGTCGCTATGTCACCAAAAATGTTGTCAACGTGGCTGTATTTGTAATTCTTTGAATAATTAGTTTTCATCAATTAATTTTTATTAGTGATAATTAAATTACTGTATTGTCATCCAAAATAATCATGTATATAAAATTTCAACTGAATTGAGAGCTTTAAAATGTATTTTATTAACGATTGGAAACGCTACGAAGATAAATAAATACATATATAAAAAGTGTGAGCTAATAGTAGGAATTGAAAAAAAGATGTGAAGAGTATATTTATAGGCTTTTAGAAATAAGTAAAACTTATCTTAAACTTAATGGGAAAATTGTATTTTTTAATATATATTATGTGGTATGCTAATTTATTTAGCATTATTTCAAACCATTAATAGTATAGTTATAGATAGTTTAAACATTTTTTGGTGTAATATATATTTCAAGTTTCTTTGAAATTCTAAAGATTCTTTGATGTTAATATCACAAAGTAAAAAATAATCGAACAGAGAGTAAAAGAGCGAAATGGTTGTCATAAATCCTGCTAAAAATAGAACATAAAGGATAATGTTAATACAGAAATAGATACACAATTTTTATTTCACATGGCTTCCATTATTGTCCTGAAAAGCAATTATGTGTCTTTAAAAATGTTTTTCAGAGGAAAAAGATTTACGCAGTTAAGAAAAATGTCTCGTAAAAAATGATTTTGTTTATCGAAAGAAAATCAATTGGAACTGAGATATGGCGTTTGAGTATCGCTCAGGGATATATTCTTATTTTGTCCTATTTTTGATATCGGGTTTGGTTGTTTGCAGCCCTTAGGTGAGACAGATTTAGCTAAAAAATTGCTGCAATTTATAGCGTAAGCACTCGATGATCATCTAAGATGGGATATATTTTAAAATTTGAGCTTTGCAAAGCTTTCGACTGATTTTTTTTCTATCCAATTTTCGAATCGTATGTATTTGAATGAATACAGGATGATGATATTTTAGTGAAAGTTATATCTTTGGAAAAAAAATAATAATATTAAACCATGCAATTTTATTTCGTAAAAGCAAAAAATGCAAAGGATTTATACAAAAACACATGAGTTTCAAGGGTCTAAGTTTCTTTGTACATAGAACAAAAATACACACAGAGGTTATGTACACAATTTTAAAATATTCCGTAATGTAAACTCCTAAACTTTAGTGCAGATTACATTTGATTAATTCAAGAAAAGATCTAAATTTTTTTACATCATACCTACTAAGTATAAAGAGCAATTATGATATGTTTTTAACTTTTTCAAAATGCTTCTTTTAACAATGTTTTTTGAAAACATTAAGGTATCTTAATTACCGACATAAACAGTAAATGTTAAGAAGACTTGTAATAATTTATTATATTTATACTTATGTTTTTCTTTTGCCTACGCGTTTACGCGCGTTACACATTTAAGAGGTAAATAAAATAAATTCATTAAAGTAAAGCAAAAACATACCCAGTTGTACCACATGATTCTTTTGTTGAAATTGTTTGGAAGTTTGATGATTCATTTTTCCAATTTATATCCGTTTTATTACTATTCTTCCAATATATAAAATGTGGAACCATTTTATTTTTACTTTTCCTTTTTATGGCTGTTACTTATATATTTTTGCAAATTAAAAACTGTTGTTGCGGTTGCTAATCCCAGACTAGCAATGCAAAACAATCACCGTGAATCCAAAAATTTCAAAAAAAGTTCAAAAACAGAAGAGGACCCTAAAGGATTTTGCCCTTTTTAAAATCCAAACAAATCAAGATGTGAATTGATTAAAAAAGATTTTGAAAAATATTCTAATTTATATTAATACGCATTTTAATAATTTCCTTTTTTTTAGAAAATAAAATATTTATTACAATTAAAGTTGTTACTGTTAGACAATCTATATTTTATTCATCTGTTAACTAGCTGGTATACCCGCACTTCGCATAGGTGAATTGAAAAATTGAACAATACAGAATGAAGGATAAATAAGAGTTTGATGAGTTAATTTTACGTCAATTGCAAATTAAACAAACAAAAAAAAGTTTTTTGTATATATCTCAGCTGAAAAAAACCCCATGTTTGTTAGATTTTAGGTGTGTAGAGCTAAAAGCTGATAAAAAGGAATTTTTCTTACTTATAAATCCCCGTAACTCTCTTGTGGGTCGATTTTTGAAAACACCTTATAAGTTAATCTCTGATCAGCAAAAGTAGCACATTATTACAAATTTTGCGTCATGAATGCTTAAAATAGTGTAAATAATTTATATCTAAAAGTGTAATAAGTTAATATTACTTTCTGTTGTATTTATTCCATTTCTACATTCAGCTCACTCTGTCTATATATTTATTTATATATTTATCTTATTCAAATTTTCAATCGTTAATTAAACATCCAATCAAGTTCAAATAAATTATTTTATACTTGTTGTGAAATGACACTTGATGTTAATACAGTTTTTTCAAATATTAATTAATTAATTATACTTAATTAAAATAATTATAAGTTTTTGACGCCAACTTAAAGTCATGTTTATTGTTGTAACAATGTAACTGTTAAAAAAAAGACAAAAGTTGGCGTCGAAAATCTGTTTTTCAAACTAGACAAAACCGTTAGAGCATTGTCACAACAATGCACACAAATCCTACTCTCTTTTTCAATTTCTGCTATTAATTCATTCTATATATATTTTCTCTCCTTATATATATTTATTTATACATATATCTTATCCAAATTTTCAATCGTTAATAAAATACTTTCTATTCATCCATTCAAAGTGGATTTGACTTATTATTTGTTTAATATTACATGTGTTTTATGTTAAAATTGTAATCTGCCTCACGCTCCGCCTGTTCAAGCCTTTGCTGTTCGGTTTGTGGGAACGTTTCTTTAAGTCTAGCTACTTTCATAGCTCGATCTTTATTAGAGCTTTGGGAAAGATTAGACTTACGCTTTCGTGGCATTATGATAATGTATTTGAAAATAAAACTGTTTGGAATTGTTGGATACTTTCAAAGAACATCAAGTGTTTAAAAAATGGATATTTTGAAATGAGATTTTTGACTCCAGTAAATTTGAAATAGACACACATGTTGCATTAATATCTTGCTTTTAATAATAGTTACTGCACTAAAAAGTTCGTGGGATCAAAATGTTTAATTGCTTCAGAGTAAGAAAGAGAGAGTGCCTCTATAAGTAAACTCAGTTTTAGAGCTATTCAAAATATCTCCACGCAAAATTTCAACAAAATTCATGGAATTTTCACTGTTGACGGTTTTTTGCATTAAATGTATAGGAGTAGAGATCAGTCTTACCATCTGCATTGGAACATTATTTGGGAAGCAAGGGTCATTTCACCTCTCAGAAGTTATTGTCCTTTTTCGTCAGCCTAAATTCCGCATTATCTGATAATTAAGAGAGACAGTCATCCACGTAAAGTTCTTCCAAGAATATTTAGGATGCTTGGATGAGGGTTTCATTCTCATCATTAGCAAGTTGTTGTTGAGACCATGTATTTAGGAAGATCGCACTCATTATGCTAAGCATAATTGTCTTTAAAGAAAATACTTTAATATTCTATTCATATCTTTCTTTTTTTCCAAGATTTTTTTTATTATTTACTATTTATTAATTATTATTTTTTTTAATATTCTCTTTTAGAAGGGTAAGTTTCATTTTCTCTGGATGCCGACTGTGAATAGATAAAAATGTTTCCCAAATCTAATTAAAATAATAAATAGGCCATTCTATATTTGATGCTACCACCCTACTATAGGTCATTTATTGAATATTCAGATGTGATCTTAGCATGTGCATCGAAAATTTTTCTACGTTGAATGATAGTGCTGTGAGGTCAAAGTCATATTCACGTAACACTTCAGAAAAAAGATTTAATGGTTAAAACACGAAATAAACTTTTCCATAAATTATTTTCTTTCAGGTCAATTGAAATAACTCATTTAGACTAAATTTGTTCCAACTCGTGCTGAAATGGCATTTTAGAGAGAATAACATATCTTCTCTCAACATTACTATAATTTGTTTTTTTATAGTCCTGATTGCAATGCTTTTAAATACTAGCTAATTGGAGAGTTATTACACGACATTTATTATTTCTAAAAATGGTCTTCATATTTAATTTTAGTTATCTAATTTTCAACTACTGATATATACTAGCTATATACTCAAAAATATATTCTTGAAAAATTATTTCTGAGATATGTGATATTGGTAACTTTGAATTATACTCAAGATACAGCTCTAATCTTATCAAAATATCTATTTTCTCTTAAGTTTTCAAAAATTGAATCAGTCTATATTATTTCTAAATCATAAAACGTCGTAAATTCAATTATCTTGGGTACATATCCACCCAGGCGGTATAGTGACGCTGGTTGCTGTGCCGTTGGGTCTGGGTTCGAATCCCGGAAAAAGCATGGATGTTTGGAATTGTATAGTACCTTCTACTCTACATAGGAATCGAGTCGAAAGTCCTCTAGTGAGATAGATGGAAGTGGAAGAGAGGTGGGAGGCTCCTAAAATAACTCCCAGGATGTTCATTCTCATAATTGGGGTGGAACCGAGCCAAATTATACATTCACCTAATAGTGCTTAAAGCTATGGCTAACAAGAGACGTACTTCTAAGCCTTTGCTGTAATGTATTTAGTGGGCCTTCATCTAGTATTTTAAGACAGGAGGCATTGGCAACAACAACAACAGCAACTTGGGTGCACAAGTAAATCAACAGTTCTTCCAAAAGAATTTTCTTTATTTAATATATTAACTGTAACATTAAAACATAAATTTGCCCCATGAATTCTAGAGATAAATAGCGAACATCAGTTTTGTTATTTTATACATTATAACATAATATGCTTAAAAAGGCATTTGTTACGAATTTATATTCGTTTTCCATATGTAATAACATACGAGCGAGCAATTTTTCATGGGATTTATTTTCAGTAAAAGTTGTGCTTGTTGATAAAATAGTGTTTTTATTATATTCCCCTACAAACCATTTGCGTAGCAGAAATTTTATTCATTCCTAAAACATCTGTTTTTTCTCCTACCCTCGGCGCCAGTGTCCTCCGTCGAGGGAAGATGTTAAAGGCGATTATATAATAGAGAGTCCAAAGGAATAATAATTTATTTAGAGAGGTATTTAGAATATTATTAGAGAGGTATTTATAATAGAGAGTTCAAAGAATAAATTTGATTTTGACCACGCTGAAATAATGAGTAATCCTTCTTTTTACAAGTATTACACTGTCATTTTGATTTGCATTGAATAATTTTATAATTACTGTTTAAGCAAATAAGGCATGACTTATATTTTTTGACATTATATCGATGATTTTATTTAACCCTAAAAATGATTCCCATTTGATAAGAGGATGATGTTTTTTCCTTACATAAAGAGCTAATTATTGGGCTTAATTTTTTTTCTTCAATAGCAAATTTATATTTGTAACTTCGCTGCAATGAAGGACACATTTTAACGATAACATTGCTTTTCATGCTTTCACGAAAATAGAAACGCATCAGCAAAAATTCCATAAATTCATTTTTTCCGTCACCTTCCTGATAAGTAAATGTTAGATTTTTCTCTGTCTTTTTTACCGTTTTTAACTTATTATTATATTTTAAAGTATTTTATTTTATTCAACTCATAATAATTCTTAAAATTTAACTTTCATATTTTTAAGTAAATATACTTTTAACTATAAATGGGCAAGTGTTAACAGCATCACAGTTACTGCAACTTCAAAGAATGCAAGTTAAGTCCCAAAAGATATGGTACTCTACATTAGTGGCCAAAATTGTGGACACCTTTTTTAAATTGTTATATTTTTTAAGCTTATATGCTTATAGAAAATTTTACCTTGCACAAAATGCAAAGTATTTTAATTCATTTTAAAGAGAATTTAACACTGAAGTCAATATAAAAAAGAAAATTCTAATATTTGCAATGCAAAAAGAGTTATGCTGTGATAACTGTCGATATACGTTGGATACTGAAGATAGGAGTGAGGTTACGTTTATTCAGTATTACAGCTTCACTTCGATGTTTCGTTGAGCTAAAAATAGATTGAAACTCTTCCTTCGTCATAACATGATGCCAGGAAACAATTATATCCTCAATTGGTTCTTTTTTTACTTCATGGATACTTCATTCGGACAAGAGTTTTCAAAAGGTGCCTCAGGTTTTCGATAGGATCGAGATCATGACTGTTTCCTGGCCAGGATAACTATGATATTTAGTCAAAAAGCAATGACATCAAATAAAAGAGTAGATTGGACACATGTGTGACGAGAACGTGGTATTTCTTTTGTTAAAATTACATATTAGGTGGGTAGCTCAGTGACTACATTTGCAGACTGTTTTGTTTAAGATATCAGAAGACAAATTCAATAAAAAAAGCAGGAAATGGTCGAAGAAGGTGCACCACATCTGTTGATGACAAAAGAATAAAAATACTATGTTTTAGCGATAAAAGAATTTCATGGACATCCATGAGAAGTGATCTGAGTGATGCTGGTGTTTCTGTCAGTTCAGAAACAACCAGGAGTAGATTAACAGATGTAAGACTAAAAGGTAGAATTCTACGATAAAAGCCCTACCTCAATTTACAGCAGCAATTATGGGACTACAGTGGGCAATGGAGCCCATTAATCGGACAAATAATTATTTTTCACAAGTTATATGGAGGGAGGAAACTAAAATATTGTTTTTCAGTAGTGATAGCTAAAATATATGTAAGACGTAGAAACCAGAAACGCTACATCCTGACTACATCCATGCAATTGTGAAGTACCCACATAGTTTTATTATTTAGTCTTGTATATCAGCAGATGGCATTGGTCACCTTCATATCATCGATGAAACACTGAATATCATAAAATACATTGACACCATTCTAAAACCCAAACTTTTGTCTTCCAACAGGGACAACAATACCAACAATGCTTCATTTATTTTTCAGCAAGATTCTACTCCTTGGCACACAGTAAAGTAATTGAAAGACTGGTACCGTTCTAAGATCATTGCGTTATTGTGCTGGCTAGGAAACAGTGCTGACCTCTATCCTATCGAAAACTTGTGGCACCGTTTGAAAACTCTTGTCCGAATTAGGTACCCATGAAATAAAAAGGAGCTAAATGAGGATATAATTATTTCCTGGCATCATGTAATAACAAAGGAAGGGCTTAAAACTATTTTAAGCTCAATTAAACATGGACTTTAAACTGTAATAAAGAATAAACGTAACCTCACTAAGTTCTGATAACTCACTGTTGTCATGATTATCAGATGTATATCGACAGTTATCGCAGCATAACCTTTTTGCGTCGCAAATATTTAAATTGTCTTTTTTTGCATTGAATTTAGCATTAAATTCTCTTTAAAATGATATAAAATGCTTAGCATTTTCTGCAGCTTAAAATGTTCTATAAGCATGCAAACTTAAAAAACATAAAAATTAAAAAAGTGTCCACAATTTTGGCCACCACTGTATAGTCTCCATCGAGATTATCTCTTTCCACTTTTAATGGTCTTATCCCTGATGTCGCTTTCTCATTATTTTGTCTACCAAAAACAATGGGAGAGAATAATGCATGACCAAGACTCTCCATGTGATTAATTTATTATTATCAATTATAATATTCCACAACAAAGTAATATATAAAAGGAAACCCTATGAGTGGTAAAGAAAGCAACTACTTTAAGTCAGTGTTTCTCAAACTGTGGGGCGTGTCCCCCTAAGGGGACGCGAGCATATCGGAAAGTCGTAAATAAGAGATTATTTAAAAAGTTATCAATTTACAAAATACAACAAAACAAAATATATTCTGACATAATAAAAAATAAAATACACATTTACTTTGATATAGTATACTTATACGAGTAAATGTATCAGTACGGCACAATGTATTTGATATTAAGTATCAATGATAATTTAAGAACAAGTTTAATAATTTCTAGATATTCTTTTTCCAGGGTTTATCATAAATAAAAAAAAATTGCATACAAAATGTTATACTTCATAATTTGCACCGTTTATAAAGACGGTCGTATTGTAGCTTTAGTGTCAAAGTATTATACATTATTAGTGCATCAATACATTGTTATTGTTTGGGGGGGGGGCGCGCGATGAAAATTATAAATGAAAATTGGGTCGCGAATTTCGAAAGTTTGAGAAGCACTGCCTTAAGTGAATGAGTGCACATAACCAGATTTTTTTAGCTTTAATCAATCTTATCCTATTAATTCTGGATCCATTAATTTAGTCTACTTCCCAAAATCCGTCCTTTAATCAAGATACGCAAATTCTATTTCTCACCATAGTAACACTGCATTCAGATGTTCCGCTCCTTCTGACATACGATTATTAAACTCTAACTTTTTATACTCTAACTATAATTTGCATCTCAGGGTTTCTTCCTGAGAGGGATGGCTGTGAAATAAACGCGAATGCTAGCCCGAAGTTTCTCCAAGAGGATTAGTTGGTGTAGTCGCGTAAAGACACGTCCCACACTTAAATATCGTAGTGTCCCAAACTTATGTGATGGGTGGGACTAAGTGAAAACCACGTAAGTCAGGGTATAATTTCCCATATAAATACATATAATTTTTTTTCGCTGGAGCCCAAGATGAAAGAAAATAATAATTTAGAAAAAAAAAATATTAGATTTCATTAATCTAATATATAACAAATGTGAAATCGCAAACCAAAGTTATTTTGATGTGAACGATTTCATAAAGTCTACCAAAGTAGTTTGACCTCAACCTCATTCGATCTTCTGATTGAACTGGGCCTAAAAACTCAAGCTTTTTAATGTTTTGCTCTTGCTCATGCATTTCTATCGGCTCATCAATTGTACAACAATTATAACATGCAATAACAAATTGAAAATCGAGTAGCTCAGGATTCGTGTAAGTCGATATATTAATGTATATCCATAAATGTTAAAGGTAAAAAAGAAAAAAAAAACTAGTGTTGTTTTCTACACTTTTCATCAAATTATTCCACCACATAAGTTAAGTCAATAGAACTTCTGAGTATGGATTTTTTTCCAAAAATTTTTTGAAATATAACTATAATTTTAAAAATTATAAGCATATGAAATGAAGAAATAATTTTGTAATAAATATTAAGTAATTTTTGCGTTACCCACGCTATTTTCTAAAATAGCAGCCTTTGATGTATAAAACTTTATAGATTTATAAAATGTAACATACTCTTTATAAACCCTACTAATTTAAGAATAATATATCTTTTGTATTTCAAAATATTTGAAAAATATTAAAATTTAAAAAAAAAATTAAAAATGTAATTTTTTTAATTTTTTAAAACAAATATATTTTTTTATTCTATTTATATAAAAATATTACAGTGCAATAAGGATATATTTAACTTTATAAATAAAATTATTTTTCTAGTACTTAACTCTAGATTGCCCAAAGGAATTAATTTTGAGTGCTTTTCAATTTCAATTAGAAAAAATTACATATATAATGAACAATTTCTTAGATTTTTTTAGAATATATTTTTTTTCCAAATAAAGAAAAAAAAATTTTTTATTGTTAATATTCACTAAAAACTTGTTATATAAAAAATATTGAAAATTAATTTTAAACAAATTTCTTTACACATTAATCATTCTTTCACAATGCAGTCATTTTGACTGCTTTGGGGCAATATAGGTATATACTAAGTTTCAGTCTTTCTAGTGTTAAAGGAACTATTTTAGAAAAAATAGGATGCGCAACGTAAAACTTAATTAATATTTCTCATAGAATTGTTTCTTATTTTCCCATGCTTATAATTTTTTAAATTATGATTATATATTTTAAACATTTTACACTTTTCTGAAGCCCGATTCCTTTATAAATAATGTGTAAAAGATTCGAATTACTTAATTTTATTTTCAAAGAGAGATATATATTTGAATATTGTTTTTATTTTCAGCCCACTAGAGAAAGTTAACACCCCTGAGGCCCTCTAAGTTGGTAGCAGATACATACATTTGTACATTTATCTAAGCTAATAAAAGAAAGAGTTAGTGTTTGTGTTTTGTGTCACTGTAGCGGAAACTAAGCAATCCAGAAATGTGAAACTTTGCACTTTGAAACTAAAGATCATGATGGTTTGCATAGTGAAAAGACCTTTTCGAAATTCGCCTCAGATTTTTAAAATTTAATTATTATTCGATCTTCCAACTAACTGGCGATATGACACAATTAACATTTACTACTTGACGTACATCAGATGATTTGCCGAATTTTCAAATCAAATTGAGTAAGCACTTTGTGGAGGAACTCTCCTGTTATGAGAGTTAGCAAGAAAATCAGTTGTCTTCCCCTCGTATTCATACTACAGACAGGAAATTGGTAGCCAACTAGGCTGCTGAGTCGAAATTTTATTTTTCGTCAACAAATAATGTTTCATGGATGTTTGTTAAAGATTTATACTAAATACTTCGCACCCGAAATGGAAATAATTCAAATAAGACTCAATATTTTTTTCTATATTTTGTTAAATTAACATTTTGCACAGTGATATAAAAACAAAGATTTCTTTTCATAAAATGATTCTTAACATGAGGTATGAAACTGTTTCTACAATCATAACACTGAAGAGTGATATTACAAATTAATAATTTAGGAATTTGGATAAAAAAAAGTATTCCAACACACATGTAATGACAAAATAGAAAAGTGCAGTCGAACGCAACCATATTTTAATAAATAATTGCTATTCGAGAATAAAAATGTTCGAATTCAGGGATTTCTTGACGAAGCTTTAATCATGGATTTTTTGACGCATAAATGAAGTTCCCATTTTGTGGCCTTAAACAATCTAAGATTTTTCAAATATACAAGTCAGGAAATTAAAAATAAATTTGAACAGTTTATGAACAAATTTTCAAAATAAATAGAAACTCGCAATTGTCATGATGACATATTTCAATATTGCCTCGACTTTCTGGTGCACTTTCCTTACTTATATAAGGGCAATATATAAACCGAAGATACTCAGTTAACTTTTTCTTTCTGATGGTGTTGTTTCTTTTATTAAACCTGGATATCCAGAACCCTCCACCCCCGGGATGCGGTGGCATTGAATCCATTTTATTTTTGATCTTTTTTTTTTTGGCATTTGAGATTTTTTTTTTATCTTCATCTCAAACTCACGTTTGGTTGATTATAGAGAAATATATAAAAAGAATGAACCCATTCTTCCAAAAAATATTTACCTTTTCATTGGTGAGAAAAAAAATTCTGACGGTGCTTAATCTTTATTCTGAGTTTGAGTAGCAGCATCTGAGAATACATGCTTTTGTGATAACAAAACTATTTTTTTTTAGAATGCGTCCTAATGTAAGGAACTGACAATACATCCCTTAGTTTCACTATACGTATTAATTATACATCTTGTTGTATTTAACAATTTAAAGATTTATTTTCTTTCACACAAAAAACCTCTCTATGCCTGACAATAACATACAGATTTCTTTAAATATCTATAAAAAAAAATATAACTCAAAATTTATACCGTCCATTACTTCTTAAAACTAACCATTTTCTTGTCAGACCTTTCCTACAAAAAATACATAAATAAAAAGAACTCAATTTTTTTTACCTTTATCTCTTAGTTTAATACCCTGTGTGTTTACCTCCTAAAACTTTTCCTTCTTTTTTTTGGAAGTTAAATATCTTTGTTTTTGTCTTTCCCAAATTACTGCCTTTCGCTTACCTCCTTCTACTTCTGTAGACATTATATACGTAGTTTCCCCGTATTTAAGATTAACTGTACTAGAAACTATGCAAATAAAAAATGCTCGGCTTGCATGGTTTAAAACATGTATTGAATTTCACTTAGATTTTTACTGCAAAAGCTTTCAATGTAATCACCTTTTCTCTAAATATAGCCTGTGCCTACAGATATTAGAGTTTGAGTTTAAACATGTGATCCTTTTATTCAAAGAAATTTCTAGGCTTTATTCATTTTCACTTCGTAGAGTTTAAACTATCACTAGATAAAATATTTGTAAGGAGAAAAAAAAGTGCATTCGAATTAATTTAGGAATTATGCAAATAACACTCTACAGGAGAATTAAATGAATTTTATAGAAATATATATTGAACTATTTTAATCGTACATTAAATGGTCAAAAACAGTTATTACTAAAGTTAACACTAGGACGTCCAAGATTTCGATTACCTTTAACACTAGATTGCCCAGGGAAGTCATTTTGACTGCTTTTTAATTTCAATTAGAAAAACAGTTACATATATTGTAAAATTTCTCAGAACTTTTTAGAATATATATATTTTTTCCAAGTAAAATAATTTTTTTTTGTTGTTAATATTTTCTAATAACTTGTTATATGACTGCAAATGATATAAAAATATTAAAAATTAATTTTAAGCAAATTTCTTTACTCATTGATCATTCTTTCACAATGCAGTCATTTTGACTGCTTTTGGGCAATATAACTATATACCTAGTTTCAGCCTTTCTAGTGTTAAAGGTCGGCCACTGTCGTTTCGACGCCGTAATATAAAATATGTAAAATAATAGTAATAACTAAATAATTGCTTGACTACTGTTCAGTAGGATTTTATTTTAGATCTTTTTAATATTATTTCTTGTAATTATCATATATTATGACCATTTATACTATAGAAAACTGTAACAAAACAAATTATTTAATCCTGTAAAATGTAATAAAACAATAACATTCTTAAATATTAGTATAATAAGCAAAATCGTATTTTTTCTGAGAATGGCAGTTGGTTCATCATTATTTCTCGTTTTCATGCATACCTCATTAGAAATGAATACAGTGATATTCAATTTTTACCGTACATTTTCCACACACCATTTTCATGCGAAGGACACACATTTTTTCAATTGCATTTTCCATTACACTCTTTAATTTCGCCCTTTTTGAGTTTTAGTGAATTTGTAATTCCTTTAAATACAATATTTTTCTAATTTTTCAAATTTCTTGCACTTAATAGCAATAACGTAATCACAGGTAAGCAAAAATATGCAACAAAACTCCTTTATACTCTGTTTCACTTCAAGTTGGCAGCGTTGGGAAAGGTAGGGAATGTAACAATCCACCTGAAAAAGTAGTTCCAACATGTTCTGGAATTTAAATCAATGCAAATGTACAGAAAATTATTAAAAAGTATCGTGTATTATATAAATTGTAGGTTTAAAGATATATTTTAAGTTAATCACATCTTAAAAGCATTTATTCTTTAATCCCTGTGAACGAATACAGTAGAAATCAACCACATGACTTTTGGCTGGCAACAACAATATTTGGCTGAAAAAACCGGTTTTCAAGATTACATTCTTCCGAAATATTCGCGCCAAATCAACGCCATTCGCTTTGCGATTTAGATTCGTTCTTAGATAATATTTTTACATCTCGTGCGCTATCTTAATTCTTGTTGTTTTTGAAATTTTAAACATTTTTTTTTTTACAACAAAAACAGTTCTAAATATCAAAATATATAATTTTTGTATTAAATTAATATAATAAATCTTTTTTTTTCTTTAAAAGTTATACTTATTGATCTGAATATATAAACTTTGCATATAATGTTAGTAACATAATTTTTGAAGTATGCATCGAGATATTTTTTTCCAGATAAACTATAAATTTTATAAAAGATTATAAGTTTTAATATTGATAAATTTTTGAAATTAATCCCCAAATTCTATTATGTACTTCTGTATATCTTAAGCTAACGTACATAAACGGCATTTACATGTAATATGAGTAATAATTACAAACTGATTTAAAACAGTAATAATGGAAAACAGATGATTAATTATTTATAAACAAGATAGAAATTTTTATTTTATAAACAGATGTAATAAATGAAATTATGAAACTAAAGATATATGAGCCGTTTATTTTGAAAATAGCATATAAGTCACTTAAAAAAATCAATGTAATGATAGCATGTGAATTACAATTTAACCGTGTTTTTTCATTTAAAAAAATGCAATCAACATTTTGGGAACTATTGAGTTTTTATTCGAGAAAAGTTTTGCTAGTTAATTAATCAATATTTTTAAACATTTTGAAACATAAACTTAAATATTTCGATTAAAGAAGGGGCTTATACTATTATCAAAAAAAAGCTCATACAATTTTAATGAACAAATTTTTCAAGAGTAATTTTTTTGCTCGCCAAATATGGAGAATTTTATTTGTTATAGTCACACTCTTCTCCTAGTAGTGGCTGTGATTTGGTCCGCGTACCCTTCCCAGTGCTGCCAACATAAGGTGAAACGGAGTATAGGTACAACGACTTTAGTATAACTGACACATTTCCGCTGTGAACCCGATAAGACTGCATTCAAGGTCAAATAAATGTGCGATTATTACTTCCGGAAGTTTATTTTATTAATGGTGTCTACTTAGTGAAGTGTCTTTTGCTGAGCGAAAGCTATTTGTAATGATACATTACCTTGGTAATGAAACGAAACCAGCGGGTATTGTAGGTATATTTAGTTGCAAAATCTCTCTTATCTAATCTAGAACCACAAAACTTTTTTGTGTAGTCACTATGGAAAATGATTAAAAGCCACGAAAAATGTTCAAATCCCCTGCAATAATGCAAAAGAAGAACAAACTAAACAGGCTCCGGTGTCCAATTGACACCAATGGACGTTCTAGTGTAAATTTTATCTCAAAAACATCTATATTTATCTAAATTTATCTCTCGTTTAATTGCGATAATATATGATCATAATGAAGTGATGGATGAGGGTGTCTGTCTTCAGTTTTTGGGATTTCTCTTTAAAAATATGTACTATATACGCATTTTCTATAAGGAGTCTTATACTCAAAGGTATTTATATATTCTTCCTTCACATTTTTGCTTTTTTCAGTAAATTTCTAGTTTTTTTTTCTTTTAAGTATGTAATGGGTTCTTTTCGCGTGTTTCTGGCTAATCCTGCAGGGAAATGCTTTTTAACTACTGTGCAAAATCGCTTTCAGTAGTGAAACCGTGATTTATCAAATATGAGTTGCTATTTAAAGTGAAGCAAAGATAGAGTTAGTCGAAAGTGGTCAGGTTGATACTGAAGTTTAGAATATTAGAGTTATAATAATTGAAACAATCGGCTCTTCGGGAAGGAGAACGGAGATCCCAACGGTGAAAGAATCATCAGTGTTGCAGAATTAACCGTCAGTTAGTGATCCAAAGAATTGCTACAGGTATCTAGATCAACAATTAAGTTGACCAATTCCCTTTTTTATACTAAGATTTCATAATAAATTGTTATGTAAAATAAAGGTGTTGATTTTATGAAAATGTCTCCTCATTCTGTACATCTAAATCCTCAAGCTTCCTAAGGGTCGTGAAAAGTATAATTATACCCTACTGTAAAAAAATTATGTATTGTTTATACTTCTCATAAGCTATTAATTTGTTCAAGGTGGCTTCATATTACACGTCCTAAAGTTGGAGGTACTGGTTGTTTAAAAAAACACGTAAACTGTGTGTAAAAGAAAAACGCGATTAAATAAAGATGCATTGTCAAAGATATAAGATTTATAGATTTACGTTATTCATAGAAAGATAATTTGTATATAAAAAAAAAAATCCAAAAAAGCTTGGCAGTAGTGGGTGCGAGTGTTATTTCTTCTAGAGTGTAAAACACACGAGAGAGAGGGTAGTTGTGAAATGTGTGAGATTCAATTGCCATAAATTTAGCTGAAAAAGTTCAACATGGAGGCTTAACGATTAATTTTCGAAACAGATATGTTCCACTATAAATGTAGTCATAGCAATAGACTTACATCATTGCATATCTTAAGCAGAATATTTTGTTTGAAATCGTCGTCTTATTTGAAAAAATGCGAATGCTGAGAATAATGTGATTCACTCAACATAGTTTAACCAATAATCTAGCAGGTAGCAACAACCCTGCTGGATGTATGCGGGTGAGATGAGTGCATGGTTTTGAGTGGAGGATGTGAATTCTGTAATGTGGCATTTTTGGAGAATACCTCATTGGACCGTGCCTTCTGCCTAATCCTTTGGATGGTAGGGCATATCTGATCTTCTCGCAACAAGTTCTGCTTGAACTGCTTGACGCAACATATGTTCCTCCATCGTTGAGCTGTTCCATACGGTACCAGCACAACGAAATTACGAAATTCACATCTGCCGACACTTCAATGTAAGTCTTGAATAGTGAGGGCTTGGTCGTGGAGACCCGCATCTATAGCCGCCAGATCACTGGACCTAACATGAGTGGATTTCTTCTGTTGTTGTTGTGGTCAGACAAGGGCAAAGTTATTAGATAGGCCCGAAGGCATGCACTTGTTATAGTGAGTGCCAGTGACTCGAGAGGTTGGACTTCTACCTGTTGGTCCGCGGGAGGTATGCTATTTCCCTCCTACCACCTATAGGATAACCTATGGAGGCATTCCCCAATCAGCCACCTGGGGACGTGCTCTCCTGGATTTCTTCTTCGGGGGTCATATGAAGAGTTTGGTGTAAGAGAAGCTCGTTCGATGAGTTGAAGACATCATCGCTCGAACATCTGTAGCTATCGGGACGATTGGTGAAATGTCAGAAAACTTTCAAAGCATAAGGAATTTCATAGCCTAGGTCAGGTCTACCAGAAGACATCTGGTCGTAATTTTGAACACCTTTTGTAGTACAACTTTTCAATAAAAATATTTTCCGTACCATTAAAGTGTAGCTCAGTTTCTCTACTTCTTTGCACCATGACTCGCAACGTAACATTCCGAGAAGTATGTGTAATCTCTACAAACCTTGCAAGTTTTCTGTTTGATAGCAAGTGAATCACCCTAAATATATATATATATATATATATATATATATATATTTCTTTCAACATCGTAAAAGTAATGATAAGTAGTATGATACAAAAGTTTGGGAACAAGTAGAAAACCTTACACTGAATAGTTCACAACACCGTAGCACATCCACCTTCAAAGTCATTCCCTTGAGCCATGACACACTTATGCCAGCGTTCGTATAACTTCTGGAAGCACAGCTGGAAGCCATTTTTTGCAACCTCCCATATTGTGTCTTGTGATGCAACTTTCAATTCATTTGATGACACAAAACGACGTCCCTGTAAATTTTTTTTACTGATATAAACAGGCAAATGTCACACGGGGATAAATGTGGGGAATAGAGGGAGGGGGGGGGAATGCAAGTTAGAGCGAGTTTTGGCGAGGAACACTTTTACCAATTGGGATCGATGTGCTGGTACTTTGTCAAGCGGAAGATGCCAGTTATCACTCTACCAGATGGATGCCGTTTACAAAAAATCGATTCCCTCAAACGACGTCTCCGAGAAGTGTGTAGACACACCGATTTGTTCAAATGTTTGACGGTGACCTTTTCGAACACATTCGGACACTAACGAAAAATTTTCGGCTTTACGTGAAGCCGCAAGTCATCCATTGCGTGCATTGTATTCGAGGGATTCTCGCCAACTTTTCAAATGATGATGCCATTCGTAAATCTTTGATCTCACCATGGTAAATTCACCATACATCTTACTCAGTATTTCCAAAGTCTCTATTGGTTGTTCTTAACGTGTGCTTTTTACTGGAAAACATACGAAAGACGTGAGAAACATATAACACAGCCACAGAAGAATACAGAATTTATTACAAACAATGATCCTAGGAAAGAACAGAAGAGGTACGCTGCTTTCCTTTCGAGACGGGAATCCATTTCAGGTGAAAGTCCGATTTCTTTTTCCGAAGATACATCCGTGCCTTACTCGAGATTCGAGCCAGAACCCACTCAATTACAAGCCGTGCGTCATAACTGCCATACTGGGCGGGGCGGCCGGCCCCATCTTTGTTTTGTAAATGGGAACATAATTTAATGTTCAAAGCTGTTAAAAAAAGCCATCTTTCTTCGATCGCGGAACAAATAAAACAAATAAACATGTCATGCGTGCAGTTCGGTCGCTTGACATGGACTGAACCACATAGACCCGGTGGAGGAGGGTTCAGAAAATTCATCTCAAGTGGTTTAACTTAAGGTACTTGCTATCGTCATTCTCAATGGCAGCAGTTCCCGAATTTTTGGATCGTACTACGTATATATATATAGATATATATCATTATTCTATTATTTCAACACCCAAGATAATTTCGTCTAAAACTTTGATATACCTGAGTTAAAGGAAGAGGGAATTGTGAAACACCTGGTCCTGAAAACATCCTCTGGCTTTCCATGTTATTTAAAACTTAATTTAGAACACCATGGTCCCGGCTTCTTGGGGGAAAAACGTTCATTATTTCAATTCTGAAAACATACAAACCATCAGGTTCCATGGAAAGTTATCGCCCGATCACATTGACAAGCGTCCTTTCAAATGTCATGGAAAGAACGATTGTGCCTTGTAATTCAGCGTTCCTCAAACTGGGGGGCGTGTTGCCAACGTGAGGGTCGAGAGTAAATCGAAAAGTCAAAAGTAAAACATTCAACCCTTTATCTACTAATGTGTTACATCTAAGTACCACTCACTTTAAAATTACATAGAATAACCCTTTTTACGATTACTCTGACGATACTTAGCTGAAATATTCTTTTAAATCCATTTTTCTAAGATATATGGCAGCCTGGGTTCTATGATGAGTGTTTTTAGAGGGGAAAGCGATTTGTTTTACAGCAGAAATCGCATTTTCAGCTGACGGCGTTTTCAGCAGATTGCAATGATGGTCATTTTTGTTCCGAAAAAAGTAGTTAGTGTCAAAAGGTGTCTCATTTTATTTTTGTATGTTAATGAAGATCTTTTAGAAAAAACAACTTTAGTATTTATTTTATAAGTGGACAATGTATATAATTAATTTTACAGATGAATATCTAAAATTAATTAATTAGCTCTAACGGATTAAATTTCCCAAAGTTGAGTATCTCTTTTTTATGTATATCCCTTAATTTTTAATGTAGTGATTAAAACAAATTGCAGTAAATAATGATACTGTAGATAACGGGCTGAAATAATTATCGGTTTACTGAAAAGAAACAGAAGAAAATGCATTCTGACATTGTAAAAAATAAAATGCATATTTGCGCTGATATAAGATACTTATAAATGTATCAGTACGGCAAAAAGTATTTGATGATTAATTTATGAATATTGTATTAAAAACATGTTCATTAATTACTAGTGACTTCCATGTGCTTGCCATATATATATATATATATATATATTCAAAATTATATACAAAATATAATACTTATCTTGATAATTTGTGCAGTTTATAATTAAAGTCGCGTTGTGTATTTAGCGTCGAAGTATATTAATTATTGTCTTTAATACATAGTGGATGTATGAGGGGGGTGTAATGAAAATAATGACTGAAAATTGGGCCACAAATATTGATAGGTTGAGAAGCACTGACTTAATTGTTTTCTCGAAAGTGGGGATCTCATTTCTCCTTGCCAGGTTGGCTTTAGATGATATCATTATTCTATCCAGCAGTTTTCCTTTCTGTCACAAAATATAAAAGAGTTACCTGATGCACTAACGCATGTCGGTCCTCGCTGCCTTCGTCGACTTTGGACGGCGTATGATAGAGTGTGCAAGCTCCGAGCTGTTAAAAAACTACAGCATCTAGAAATTTGTGGCAATACGTTTTCTTAGCTAAAGAATTTTATCTCCGTTAGATTTTCAAACGTTAGATATGGAGAATCTATTCATAATTTTAGACAGAACGATTATAGCATATTACAAGGCACAATCGTCAGCCCAATTATTTTTAACATTTCAATTAATGGCTTACCAGGGTTTCTATCACCAGTAGTTAACACAACAATATTTAATGACGATCTCGTTTTATTTGATAGTACAGTGAAAAAGAATCAAGATTGTGTGTTAATGGATGTTAAATTCTTCACTAGTAAAACTGTTAATTTGGTGCCGAGAAAATGGAATGAGAGTTAACAAGAATAAAACTATGGCCAATATTTTACTTAAAATAGACAGACTTTAATCCCAAATCTTAAGTTCCAAGGGGCGATTTTGCAAATCAGTGATTCTACCATCTACCTGACGTATTCTTCAATCCCACCTGAAGAGAAGAAAACACGCAGAATATTTGAAGGAAAAGGTGGAACGCAGGGGGGGGGCACGTTCTCTTTTAGAGCGTTTGGTTGGATTGCTTTGGAAATGCAATAGAAGGAATTTACAGATTGCATATAATATGTTTAAACAATCAGTTTTTGGTTATTATAATAAAGCCCTTATTACTGCACATAAACACGTCATCGTATGAATTGAGATATTTCAGGATCCAGCCCTCTGCGTACCATAACTGGTACTGTGAAATCTATTCCAGTCCTTGCTATGCAGACCTGGATCATCAATGAGCCATTTTATAAATCCATCCAGAGAAAAGCCGTAGTAGTATTTCAAAAACTTAAACGTTTGTCTAATAACCCTTTATGGAGAAATTATGAACTGAAAAGAGCTAAAAATTTAGAGACTCAGGAAGGATTAAAAAAGTCAGCTTTGAAGGTCGTTTGTTCTTTGTAAATTTGCCAAGAGACTTGTGTTTTGACTCTACCTGTTTGCCATTTGGATTATATTCAGCTTGATATAAATCTTTAACTTCATATGAAGGTATTAAAGAGGGAAATGTCTCCAGAATAACTGAAAACTATTGATAATCGATTCCCCCAAGTGAATGATTACATGTTTTTACTGATGGCTTCCTTCTAGATAGATATCATGGTGCTGGAGCCGGTATCTTCTGTAGATTATATAGCTTTTACCTACCACTAGGTATTTTTGCTAATGCCTTAGAAGGCGATATTAAAGCTATTGCAGTAGAGGTCGAGCAACTATCTCTAAGAAGCTTTGAATTTAACTGGGCCGTAATCTTTTCTGAATCTAAATCGGTATTACAAGCTTTATCCCCAAAATTGCCTTTGCATATATATATAATTCACTATAAGATCTTTAAAATGCAGATCATTCTTAAAAGATTTTCTCAAAAAATTTCTTTTCGGGACATACCAGCTTATTGTGACATTGCTGGGTATGAGCATGTAGGGTTTTTTGCTAAGAAAGGAGTCCTTGTGATCCGAAGATCCACGAGACTTTCAACTTTTAATTCCTTAACCCGCGAACACTTGCGCGGGGTGTTCTGTACACCCCAGCACCAGGAAAATCCTCCCAGGATTCTAAAAAGAATGCACAGAACCACCATTTTTTTCTCTAGCTGCACATTTTAGGTCATTGAACCTTCAGGCCTGATGCAATCCCTCTTTCTCGAATGATTGGAATGTAATGACCTTCAAAAGTTTATCTGGGAAGCTTAGAACTCCCGCGAGAAGTTGAACATTTGTATACAGTCTGCTCTGAATGTTTGAAAATAATTAAAATATCATTTTTCTACTTTCTACTACCATTATCTCATTAATTATGAAGTATATTTGTTAATGGTATATACGTTTTACAAGTTTATGAAAAAATATAAAATTATGTGTTTTAAAATAAAAATTTTGTATGTTTAGTTTAAATTAACGTTTTAGTCTCATTTGTATGCAATAAATTTAATAATTTTATTTGTATAATACAAAAAACATCTTTTACTTCATAAATATGTATCATAATGACTTAATTTTATTTTCATAATTAAATACACGTGTTAAAAGTTTGGGGTTTTCTTTACACCCCGTGAGTAACGACGGTAGCAAAAACAGGCGCGAGTGACCGCGGGTTAAGGCTTTTTACTACTATTGTCTTTAAATATAGTATAGTTTTAAAATTGAAGCTGAGAAGGTGTGGAAGGACAAGAACTGGAAAATCTTGAGCGAGAATCCATCTGGGGCTCCCAGAAACGCTGCCGCATCTCATTTAGAATTTTGACCGGACATGACTGTCTAAGATCTCATCTCTACAGAATTTGTTTTACCGACTCACCGAACTGTACTCTGAGTGACTCTGGTCAACCTGTGACCGCTGAACATTTCTACATCTGCCCTGCACTAATGAGTCTTAATTCTACTGTCGGAAAATGTTGGAGAACACATGCACTAATGATACATGTGCTATTGAAAATTAAAATATAATTATTTCATCTTATATTATTTAAACACCTGTCACATGACTACGGAAATTGTTAAGAAATTATAAGTATTGGAACAAAATTTTAGAATTATAGAAAGAAAAAAAATATTTATCTAACAGTTAAACTTTTAAACACTTTCTTTTGGAGCATAATATCCCCAATTATTTTTTTAAAGAAGTATTTACATATTTTAATTCTTTCCCTCAAAAAATAAGTGCATAATACGCTCATATTTATAAACATTTTATTAAATTTATTCATAAAGTAATGTAAAAATATCAATATCAATGTATGGAACTGGCTATATGTTGGCAACTCTTCAGGAAATTGAAGAAATATTATGCAAAAACCAAATTTATTCTGAGTA
This sequence comes from Trichonephila inaurata madagascariensis, assembly GCA_019973955.1. NCBI lineage: Eukaryota > Metazoa > Arthropoda > Arachnida > Araneae > Nephilidae > Trichonephila > Trichonephila inaurata. Next base: position 121,192 of record BMAV01001753.1, read on the forward strand.
GAAACAAATAGGTAGAATGCTGAAATGAATTTTACGTTTACTTAAAAATGGTCTAACACTTTTTTTGTATCCAAATTGGAAAAGTCAGGTTATGGTAATGCAAATTTTTAAACAAATTGCCTTAGAAAACAGTTAAACAAATTTTACTAACTCTTTAGCATATTCCCAATTTTAGCATATTAAAATGTATTTTCGTTGCGTTATATTTTTTATTAAGAGAGCCATTTTCTTTAAATTATTTATCCCATTTTTTATATTACATTGCATTATATTTGAAAAACTGGAAAGACAACTTAAATTTAACAATTAGAAATGAATTCAATTACTGAAATATGTTCAAAATACAACTGTAATCGATAGAAATCCTAAATATGAAACACTTGATTCTGTTTGTATCTGAACTTTATGCAGGAAAATTTAATATCAATGTACAGAGGATAAGAAAAATAAAGTTACAGTCCTTGAAAATTCTCAAATTACTTTTGAGTTAAATCATTGCTTTGAAGAAATTCAATTTCTCATGGCATCTATTTCTCAGTTTATTTTTTTCTCCCATTTATTTCTGCTTCCTCCGATTTCTAAAGGAGAATAGGAGGGATTCAATTTAAAAGGAAAGTTTATTTTTTCATCCATTCTCACGTACATCTGAGAAATTTTGAAACTTAAATGCAATACAATGTATTTCTTAAACTGTAATTACAGCCCCTTTTGCTAGAATTTTCTCAGCTAAAATTTTCTCAAAGTTTGAAAAGTGAGATTATTCCAAAATCAGAGATAAAAAAATCTGCTTAATTTACAAACAGAGCTGCATCCGTTTTCATAATCAAAATATCTCTGTATTTCAAATTAATATTTCAAAACTTCAAGTGATCTTTTTGTTTATTAATCATAGTTTAAGCTCTCAACAGTTTTTGTAAAATAGCTTTTACATTTTATAAAGTATTCTATTAAAACATATGATATACTCTAAGGAACTAAAAAATAAACATTAACCCTTTATCTACCGAAGGTACTTATACCATTTACTTTAAAATTACGTAGAATAACCCTTTTTACGAATACTCTGATGATACTTAGCAGAAATATTCTTTGAAATCCACTCTTCCAAGATATATGACAGCACGGGTTCTATGATGAGTGTTTTAGCGGTGAAGGCGAATAGTTTTATGACAGAAATGGTGTTTTCAACTGAAAGCGTTTTCAGTGGATTGGGAAGACTGTCATTTTTTTTCCGAAAAAGTCCGAAGAGTTCCGGAAAGTAATGTCAAAAGGTAAGCGTCTTACTTTTTTTTTGTATGTTAATGAAGACCTTAGAAAACAATTTGCCTATTTATTTTAAGTAAACAATGCATATAACTAATTTTACATTTGAATATCTTTAATTAATTAATTAGCTCTAACGGATTAAACTTCCCAAAGTTGAGTATTTTTTTGTATGTATATCCGTACTTTTTAATGAAGTAATTAAAAAAATATGGCATGAAAAAAAAAACTGCAGAAAATCATAATGCTGTAGTGACCAGAAAGGGAAGAAACTCGGCAAAAAAGAGACAGATTGTAGCAAAATTAAATGATGCTTATTAAAAACGATACTCGTTACACTCAGAGTGAATAGCGTCAGTTTAGTAGATTGTAGAACCACCGTAGACTACGATACACGAAGCAAAATGTCTAATACAGAGTCAATGTGAGTACGTATCCCTTCTCAAACCATGTTACCCACTTGCCACAGTTCGCCTTTTGAACAAGAAGATGGCAGTGTAAGCAAGTGATATCTTATCATGATCCAGATATGTTCAATTACTGAAAGATCAAGGGAGATTTGAGGCTGGAGAAGGATCTGTATAGATTTTGCAGATACATATGTTTGACACAGACAGTACAAGTGAAGATATCATACTGCTGGAAGAAGGGCATTGCGCAATCCTCTGGAAAGGGAATGTCTCATCACATCATCCACTTGTCACAGGATAAAAGTATTATCCTCAATACGAGCTAGAAGTGACTTACTATCATTCCTGAGGCAGCCCTAAACTACGATGTCTGGCTTTCCTATGGTGTATTTTACATATGGAATCGCGGATTAGATTTGTAACCTCCTTAGTGTCAAATTCATATACGAAGATTATCATTGGACAAATAGAAGCACGACTTGTATGAAAATATGAATCTATGTCATTCTGTCATCCACCTCTTCCTAACCTGGCACTATTGCAGACGGATTCGTATGCATTATGGTGTCAATGACAGCCTTCATAATGGATGTCATGAGTGTAAATTACTAGCAACAAATTTAAAGATAAAGGTTCTGAATAGCCTGTAAGTTTTAAGGGGGAAAGAACATGCTGCAAATTAATGGCACAAGTGGCTTGCAAGGTAACCACCAGCTGTAGAAGGAGGTATCGATTCGTCAGCATGCATATGGTTCAACATGCACTCCTCTGTCCAAACATAATTCTCCATGTAAAATCGTCTTTTTGCTGGAAATGCCTCCATTTGCGGGAATATGACATTCTCTAATATTGCATATGTCTTTTAAGACAAGAAAAAAAATACACATTGACTTCTCTGGTAGAAACAACAATCTTCCTTTGGACATTCTACACAGGTCTTCCCCTTTATACCTAACTACGCACATGCTAGATCGTAGAGCATTTTATCTTATTTGCATTACTTTGTGAAGGTCTCTGACCCTGAAATTTCTATAAATTTCAAGCCACTTTTTCTTCATGTTGCATTATTGTCTTCCTCAGAAAGTTTTTAACGACAAGCACAGTTTCTTATATGTTGTGATGTGTGCTAATGTTTCTTGTTATACATGAAAATGTATATTGTTTCTTCTCTACTTATTGAAATTTGTTAGGGAACATATATAATTTAATTAAAATTTTCTGAAAGTAAAATATATTGAACATCATTATACTTTCCATAATTCTTCCAAATTATTTTTGATACTCGTATACTTTATTAATTTTCTCTGTTCTTATTTGTACGGAATGAACAATGTAAATTTATTTTTGAAAAGCTATAGCAAAAACGCTATAAAAAACGCCAGTTAAGGCTATAGCTAAACATCTTTAAACTTTCACAAAATCAGCACTTTTGTAATTATTTGTATGTTACGTCATCAGCGCACTGTAGCGTCATCTGTAAAAAAATTGTAAAAGTAGATAGAGTCGAGCTGTACCCCGACAAAGCGGGTGCACGAATAAACAAGGCTTAGCGTTGCGAAAGACTGACTTCTTATTCTTACCAGTTTACATCGCACTCAAATATTGACGAAATATTGGTCCTACGAATCCAAAGAAAATGGGTTGAAAATCGGTAAATAAAAGTAGCTCCGACGTAGCTACTGAAGAGAAATTGAATCGTTTAAAAGATTCAATCAAAGGAACTTTAACTAGGTTAGAGACTTTCACCTCGGAGAAGACAGTGTCAAAAGATTCTAGTGTCACTGAAATCGAAGTAAAACTAAAAAAAAATTGAGCAATTACAGAACAATCTAGATAAACTAGCTGAGGATTATTGTGAAATAGAAACTTCCGAAAGCTTGGAAATCATTCAGCTAGATATTGAAGATATAAATCAACGGATCGAGACAACAGAGGTAGGTCTCAAACTTTTAAAGCATTATTTGAAAAATACTGAAAATATAAACATTAATTTAAATGACAATGGTAAACATATATATATAGTATCCGTTTACCTCAAATTTCATTGCCAGAATTTTATGGCGTAATAGCAAAATTTTCTAATTTCAAAAATCAATTTTTTAATTTCATAAGTAATAATGAGCAATTGAATGATTCTCAAAAACTAAACTATCTTCGAGCATCTCTACAAGGAGATGAAAAGCTCTTGGAGTCATCCAGTGATAGCTTCGATTCCCTCTTTAAAGCATTAGAAAATCGTTACGAAAACAAACGGCAGGTGATAGATTCTCATGTCCTTAATTAATTATGAAAACAATTTATAGCGAATCAGCCAAAGAACTGCACGTTTTAATGGATTGTATCTATAAAAACATTGGAGCACTTAAAGTTTTGAAATATGAGCAGAATGATCTATCAGATATAATTTTAATAAATATAATTCTTCAAAAAATTGACAAAGAATATAGAAAACAATTCGAACTTTCGTTGAAAACAGCAGAAGTTCCAACATTCGATTCTATCTAGATATATATAATAAATGCGAAAGTTTGTGAGGATGTATGTTCGTCTTTCACGCAAAACAACTGAATGGATTTTAATGAAACTTTACAGTAATATAGCTTATACATCGAAATAACACATAGGCTATAATTTATAGCATATGCTATAATTTATAAAGATATTGTGTGAGGTGTCCAAAATATAACGATATTTGTCAAGTAAGTAGGAAAAAATTCTGCCATCTGCAAGCAATTCTGGTGTGCGCTGCAAAAAAGTCCACGGCAGTATATATCTGTATTTTATTTGTGAAGAAACACTTTTTGTTTTGGCTACGCAAGACGCTCGCTTCTAATTAAATCCTGTGATCAGCACAATAGTAATTCAAATTGAAGGTATCCTTAATTAACTTCCATTAGTCCTATTGCCAGATAATATCAATGGATATGAAGTTTTAACTCCTGGACACTTTATAATTGGTTGACCCAGTGCTTCTCAAACTTTCTACATTTGCGACCCAATATTTAATCATAATTTTAATCGTGCCCCCCTTCCCCTTAACAACAATGTATTGAATTCAAATTACAATATTTTGTTGCTAAACTTACAATGCGACTTTAACATCCTAAGTGCCGCTGGCGTAAATAAACGTCTCGCTCAGCCAAAGCGTTGACTGCTCAGAACGTGTATATACGTCTTTCCAAAGTACGAATTTTTTTGTGCTCTGCCAACCATAATATTATTCTGAAGGCTTTAGAATGCAAAAAAAGAACCTTGACAGTGTTTGCAAAGGATTTACTTATTTCAGAGGATTTGCTTATTTTTTCCTTTTCTCCCCCCCCCCCCAATACATCACATACGTGCACCTACGTGCAAAATGG
>BMAV01001753.1:126623-140643 GCA_019973955.1 Trichonephila inaurata madagascariensis
GCCACTCCCTAGTATAGGAGCTACGATTGGATTAAGGTAGGATTGAATATTTAATATTAGGACTTGTGTTATTATTGGAATTGAGGTTAGACGGGTTAGATATTGATAGTGGTTCGAGTAAGGTTATTTCGATATTACTTGTATTGTGTGTTTGTTCATCGTAGATTCTCACATATATAATCGTTATCTAATCTGTTAAAAGTTTAAGTTCTAGTTCTTAATAAAGTCATATTAAGACCATGGCTATTTCTCATTCTTTAGTTGACACTACACATCTAGCTCACTCAGATAATCTAAGAAAAGGTTACCCGAGGGGTGCCTTTTCACAAGTGTTACTTTTTGCACATAGCTTTTTATATAACAAGCCCATGGGGTCACTGATAAGTATTCTTAACTTAGTATTGTTAAATTAATTATAAAATTCATTCCGCAGTATTGACATATTTATTAGTGTTAATAGTGTATTTTGCTTCTTTTTATTATGTCAGAATGCATTTTGTTTGTTTACTTTCAGTAAATCAATAATTTTTTGAAAAAATTTTAGTTTTCGACATTTTAATATGCTCGCACCCCTCTAGGGGGTTGTGCCCCACAGTTTGAGAAACACTGGGTTGACCTATCAGTGACCAATCAGTGATAATAGACTATCTAGGTGGCATTATACAACAAAGTGTGTACAAACTATTTGGAAACGCTGGAAAAATGATTATCTTAATCATTTACAGCAGAGAAACAAGTGGCAGTTCGAGAAAAAATAATATTGTCATAGGCTGCTTAGTGCTATTAAAGGAAAACGAGTTGCCTCCCTGCAAATGGGCAATAGCATGAATCTTAGATGTTATTTATGGAACTGACGGTAAGGTCAGAGTCGTTAAACTAAAAACTGCCATGGGGGTTCTCACACTTCTATCTCAAAAATATGTCTCTTACCAATAGAAGATAATCATGTAAATTAAATTGTAATGTGATGTATATTATATTCTTAGAATATTGTATTTTTTTCTATTTTTGAATATTGTATTTTTTCTTATTTTAGAATATTGTGTTTATTTGTAATTAATTCATTTATACATTTGTAAACTTTATATAGCAAATTGTAGTTTTTAAGTATATTTTTTGAAATGTTGTATATTTCAACGCAGGGTGAAATGTTACGTCATCAGCGCACTGTAGGGCCATTTGTAAAAAATTTGTAAAAGTGGATAGAGTCGAGCTGTACCCCGACAAAGCGGGTGCACGAATAAAGTAGGCATAGCGTTGCGAAAGACTGATTTTATATTCTTACCAATTTACAGTCGACTCAAATATTGACGAAACAATGTACATAGTTGTGTATAAGGTTAAATGTAATATCTGAAGAGAAACGGATGAAGATAATAAATTAAACAAAGAACAATGTATAGAATGAATAACTTAACTTGTGCGTGTGTGTGGATTATAAAACAAAATATAAGTAAAATTTGTTAGTTAAAATTAATACTTTAGCACAAAACTTTAGTTAGAGTTTTGTATGTAGTTTTGATCTACCCAATTTTCTGTGTTGTCAACTATAAAGTTTTACTTAAACATTCACTACACAGAAATACTTTATGTTTAAGCTTTTTTTTATTTAGCGCAAGAGCTTTTACGCTTCTTTCCTTGGAACTTTTAAGGAAATTGTTTAAAAAAGTATTTCTTTGATCTATTTCTTAGCATGACACTATTTATTGCATGTATATTTAACTATGATTCTAGTTTTTCACGCATTTGTAGATAGGGCAGGTGGATTTGTAGACTGAAAATATCTTAAAAACCGTAAAGATGTTCGAAATAACATAATTCACTTTTTAAAACATTTATTTTTAGATTGTTTACCTAGAATTCAGAACATTCTTTTTAAATTTTTTTTTTTCATTTTTGACAAAATATCTATATCTATATCTTGTATTTATTTATTTTTTTAATCTCGATAAGGAACGGAATAGTTATGGGTTTTTATGTACAACAAAATATATTAAAAGTAATTTGTAAATAAATGCAAGCTGAAGTTATTCAATAATATTGTTAAAAAGACGTTGGCATCATTATTAACTGCTCACTGAGTTTCAACGAAGTTGCACCATATAGCTAAGAAAAGGTGAAATTTCTTCCCGCTATATTGCAAAAATACTTGGTAGGAATGTATTCATTGTTTATGAGTGTTCGAAGTAGTGGTCTCAAGAAAGCAATATCTCAAATAAATTGTAGCCCAACCACGCATGGGTCACCACTGCCCAAGAAGACTTCGGTATTCTCCCTATTGTGGAGCATATTCATGAATCTGCAGCAGGAATTACAGCATTTGGCACCTGACACAGTGAATTAAAACTAGTGGAATGTTTGAGGATTAACTCTTAGCTAGATGACCGGTAGCGATCACACCATTAGCTTGAAATCCCTGACATGTGTGACTTCATTGATGTCAAGTTAAAGTTCATTGGAGGATAGGAGAGGGGATGCGTTGTGTTCTCCAAAGAAAGTTCTTTCAAGTTAAGCCACTGCGATAGTCTTATATCAATTAGAAGGTAAGGTCAGAGCCTGCAAAACAATCTTTCACTGACGTAGGCACACTGGACCTGCACCAGAAAATATGGTATAACGAGCAATTTTCTATGATGGCAAGAGTAGTCTAAAAATTATTCATGCACCCAGACTGCCATTTTGTACCTCAGTTTAGTTAGTAAAACTATTATACTGTAGTTTATGAACATTGTTCAAGAGAAGGGCTATCATTAGGAAAACGGGAATCCTCATACCACTGTTTTAACCCAAAATATTATCTATCTAGTGTAGATAGGCCTTACATTGCTAAATTACCTATACCTATCTCCAACCGAGCTCGAGTGAGACTTCATTGGAGGACATCCCTTGCGTCATCCTCATCCAGAATTAAAACTTCCTTATATCGACAGGCATTGCAACGTGAATGTAATTCCATCTCACAAATAGATATCCGGTACTTCTAGAATACATTACATGGCCGTTTTCATGCTTGCATTGAAAATTCTGTTGGCTATATTGGTTATTAAGGCATCATCACTTCCTATTTGAAATTTCTCCCGCATATATCAACCTGGCAGTACGTTGCTGAGACAAATGTATTGCCGAAATTTCTTAAGTATACAATATTTTTATCTTAGCTTTGGAATTTTTTTAACAGTGTGTTTACTCTCTCTTGCAAAAATACGCACTTTTTGTCTTTTCAAAATATGTATGATGAATTAAATAAAAAATGAGTAATCACTCTTTCATATGAAGGACTGACAGAGAAGGATGTTTTACCATAACATATTCTTAATTTTTTTGGCTTGGGACTTGACAATATAAAACAAATTTAAATCAAGACTATAAGAGTAATTTTTTTCAACAAAAGACATTTTTCCAATTACCTGATATTTTGTATTAATAATTTTTTAAATGAAGAACTTTTTCAATTAAAGAATGTATGTAGTTGAGGGAATAATCTGAAGGGGATAAATGAAACCTCAAATAATAAATACTTCTGATCTTTACATTTATAAAAGTACTTAGAACAGCCTACACTAATTCAATAATGTAAAAAAAAATATGTCTTCTATATTTTTGAAAAAAAAAACGATTTAAACATTTAAAAAAGGGCATACAAATATTATTATTTTATAACGTTTTCTTTCAAGTGGTCATATTATGCTTAGTATAAATTTTCTTTGAAGTAAATTTCCTTTTTTGTGTCATTAAAAATCAATTATGTTCTTGAAATCTACACATGACATAAACCATGTATTTGCTTTTTTTGTAAATAAATTATTTTGAAAAAATGAAAGAACAGAAAAAAAACAAGGAATTAATATCTAACTTTAATATAAAGCCCCAAAATCGGGTAGATATGTTATCTTCTCACAAACGCTAAACGTGCTTTAATGGTAACATTGTGACCAACATTTTTCAACCAATTAAACATAAAGCACAAGGTACTCCAAAAGCAGTTCAAGATCTCTATTTCTATCGTTAGTATCAAAGACAACCGTTGCAAATTGAATTCTTTTTTTTTATTATATCTAAAAGTTCTGAAAAAAATCTGAAAAAAGGTAGTATCTTAAAATACGTAGAAATGAACAAACAAAAAAAAATCCAATACCTTTTGGAAAATATTCAACGGACACTTAGACTTTTGAATGCACTTTTTCCAAAAGTCTCTGCTTCACGAATTCATTACATTCCCTCTTCAGCTGCAAATAGACCACCAGATGGATTCTAGTCTTATCTGCAATTTTTTCCTTCAAGGGATCGTCTATGAATGGCGAAAATGCACTCGGGAAAAATGTGATGCCCAGCTTGTTAAGAAATAGAAACACACCCACACACACAAATACATTTTCTATAATTACAAAAGTACATTGCATTCTAAAAAATGTGTTCCATTTTTCTGTCGATGATTATCAATTGTGCGTCAGTCACTTAGTTTTAAGTTTTAAATTATGTCAAATACTTTTGAGGTCATCAGTTTCTTTAATAATTTGATTTATTTCCCAGCATGTGTTCTTGAAATTTGAATGTTGAACCCGAAAGCAATTTTCTTGTGTGGGAGTCCTTCCTTTTTTTCTGTATTTTATTGTTTTGCTTATAATTACTTGTACTTGGATTAACATCTTTGTTCTCATTTTCGCCATTTAAAATCATTATTCAATTCAATTTCCATTTTGTTATTTTATAAATTTTATAAGATTAAGACTACACGGTTCCCTTTTTGAAAAAAAAACTTTTTAGAGACAGTGACACTAAAAATAAATGATGTTTTATATTTAGATTATATTATTAAGCTGATTCTGTCAGTAAAACGTCAGTTTGACCAGCCATTATTTTACAATTTTAAAAAAATAGGAATTTTTGAAGTTTTTTCAAATTTTTATAAAATACTCAATTTTAAAACTTGTTTAGCCATTTTAAGTTATTTATGTTTTTTAGGATATTACAAACAAAAGTTAGCATGGATTTGAAAATATAATCCCTTATTGATTTTTAATAATTATTTTTCTAGAAAAACCTGAAAAAACACGAAAATTTTTAAAATATCAACTTTAGCATTTTTTAGAAAAATAAGTAGAGATCTCAGCTCTACATCCTTACTAACTTTTATAGAACATACGTTTCGGAGTATATAAAAAAAATTTCAAGGCACTATTTTCAACAGTAAAAAAGCCTTAGGGATTTGAAAATACTTATACCTTTTCAAAATTGAAAGTCTGACAAAGACGCATTTAAATTTTGTAAAGTCATGAAACAAAAACTTATGATTCCCGTAAAGCTCTAAGTTTTTAATATGTTATTTTCTAATGTATTTTCTGCAGTAAAACACTATTTTAATTAAATATGACTGAAAATAATATTTTTAATTCAAAATATATTTTTGCATAATATTGATAGCATTTGTTAAGACGTTAGTTTATTCAGCTTTATCTTAACCTAATATTTTCACAGAAGATTTGAAACTTAAAGCACTTATGTACAAAATAATAATGATACTAACTTAAACTAAAAATAGTCAGGTTTGCACATAAATTCAATTTTTTTCAGTTTTAAATCGGGTAGTTTAGGAAGTCGCGTACGACTTAAAAATACAAAAATATAGTACTACAATATGTTTAGTATAACGTAGTTTGGTACATCAAGTAAAAATATTCAGTTATATTTGCAACATTTGAATTCCGAATACTTGCATTAGGAAGTCTAATTGCAGAATCATCAGAGGACTGATTTTTAGATACATCTTTTTCAGTAGTATTCTATCTTTTCGAAATATTGTTTCTCACAGCAACCTGAGAATGCATTTACCATGGCATTTTCTCTACAGGAAAAAAATTAATGATAAAGCTTTCAAGTTTCACAAACTATTTTAAAAACAAAAATTGACACCATGAAATTAATCTTAATTAATTATGAGAACTCAAAACATAATCTTACAGAAATGGTTTTAGTAATGAAAATTGTAATTAATAACCTTTTAAACTAAAAACTCAAAAATATTTTTAATTAATACAATTTAAGAGTGGAAAAATGCTTTAAAATGAAACCGAAACTAAAACCATAGCTCATAAAACTTGAAATATCTTAAAAACTAATTTGCTAACAGATCTGAAATTTCGTAGCAAGCTTCTGAATGATATAGGCCACTAAAAAATGCAAAAAAGAATTTTTGGTAAAAATGATATTTTTAGGGTACTGTGTAGCCTTAAATGTGAAAAAAAGTCTACACAAAACAAGTTAAGTCAAACAAGAAATGATGAGACTGACTGTACATATTTCGTTTTCATTATTTTTCCTCGTATTGGAATCATTCTCTCTTCTTTCTCATTCTACTTCTGGATTGCAGACGGAATAAATTCTTCCGTTTTGCAAAGGCCGAACATGATCAATATTACTCCTCTAGTCTTGAAGCCAACTTGGAGTCGTGCCAGATACTTACTTTCACCTTTGTCGAAAGAAAATTTTATAACTACTGTTGTGTTCTTTACATTTCGAGTATCCCGGAAAACTTTATCAAAGCAAAAGTTTCCAATGCGAAATTTTCCTTAAGGGGGGATTCAAATGCACAGACTTTTATCTTTTCAAAAACAGTATTGTTAAAGATCATATTCTTCTTAATTTTTTTTATTCATGACGAATCAAGCTATAGAAATGGAAGGTAGTTCATACATACTCCGTTACATCTACACAAGTAGAATGAAACAGAGATGGTATAAAGCAATAACAAAAGGAAGACTATGTGTCATGTGCCCCTATATATATATATATGTATGAATAATGTACGTGCATAATGTATATGTAAAACAAATATATGTATTTATTTTATGTTAAATTTGTAATATTCACAAGCAACGTCGCTGCTTACATTATAACGGCGATTTAATGGAAACTTGTCGAAATGCTGGCAATAGAGCCAAATTGGCATCTTTTTAGTGACTATGTCGGAGACCATTTTAGTGAGTTGGCAACTATATGGATGGTTCTGGAAATTACTTGAGAAAACTTCTATTTTCATGATTAATGACGTAAGCAGATTTTTCGAGAAATGTCTGTAAAGATTAAAAAGGGGCATCGCTCGCCAACAATGAGTTAATATTGAGTTGACCGTGAAGTATCATCCAGCGATTAATTATTACTTCGGATGTTGAATAGGACTATAGCGAGTGCTTGTGATTATACTTATTAATATACTTGTATTTTAGACAGTGATAGCTGCGTCTGAACACTGTAGAATGTGTGAATGTCTTTTGGGATTTTTTTTGCGAATTTTGATGCTTTATCCTGTATTTCTAAGACTTGTTTTGGTATAATTAAATTTCCTTACAGGGAGGACAGTGGCTGTGGTGACACTAAAAGGTAAATACCTAACATTCTAACTTATATCACGATATTGACAATCTTACAATCCCAATTAGTCTGAATTGTGTGCCATTTTCTTTTTGTAATAAACTATATTTTTGTACTATTTTGCTACACCGATGAAACATGGAATTAGCCAATAAATGAAGAAACGTAATAACTTTTTCCAAACCAATTTGCCATGTTATTAGGATGGAAGTATGCAAGACGTACCGCTAAAGTGTATTGATATGCAGGCGATGACTTAGTTTCAAGCTTTACTTACTTTGGGGGCTACTACCTTCTGTTGTCGTGATATCAACATCAAATGAATTGTAGCCCAATCACAACCGTATATTGATAATACCACCAACTTTCAGGTTAACAAAAATAATAAAATCAAAAACCCGCAAACCCAAGATCATTACAACTGTTCAGTACTAAAATATGTACAATTGTTTTGGCATTGTTGACTCTTTAAAAATAACATAGAATTAATAAACAACACGAGGGAAGCAAAAACTTTTCAGATATAGCAAAAAGGTTCAAAGAGTGTAATCAGGCTTTCTTGATGATCATAGTACAACTAAGATTAATCAAGATCATAAAACGAAATAGGACATTTTTTGGAAAGTAAATATCTTTAAAAGGGGCCAGTACAAAAAAAAATTGTAAATTTAATAGTGTTAGGCCTTGCAAGATGGGTAGTTATTCCATTACGCAATCAACATGCATTATTACAAACCACAAAAGTATATAAGAAATTATCATAAACAAAAATTACACAGAAACATAAATTTAATGCGGTGGCTAGGCTTTAGTATCACCCACTCACGTTGGTGGGCTTCAATCCATCACGTTGATATCACGACACATAAGGTTGTAGGCACCATGATAAGAAATAAATCATCGCCTGAATATCAATACACTTCAATGGTACGTCTTGCCCACTTCCATTCGTATAGAATGACCATTTACTCTGAAAAAGTTGTTCTAAAAAATTATAAATATTTATATTTTAAATTACGTAAAAGTACATAAAACGTTGAATACAAAACGATTCTCATTGCAAAACATGGAAAATCTACTGTTATCAAATTTTTGTTGCCAATCAGCAAAATGAAATTTAGAAAGAATGCAACTCCACCACAAAGAGTTAAAAAACGAATAAAAATACAAACACAAATAAATATATTTAAAATAAAATGTACTATATATATATATATATAAAATCACCAAAAAACTGCTCGAAACATTAATTTTTGCAAAGTTAAAACTTGACTCGTCTGATGACCTCATATCTCCATTTAGCTGAAAAATGGCTTATAAATTGAATTTTTTTTTTAAAAAAAAGCGAATTTCGAAAATAACTCTTTGAGGTTAATAGCATAATGACCTACAGCTTCTAAGTGTCAAGTTTCAAACTTTTGGGTTGCTTAATTTGGCCGGAGAATAGCTGAAACACACAAACTCTTTCTTTTATTAGTATAGATGATTGCAATTTTTAACTATTTTTTTATATTTACTCCTATTTTGACTGGTATATTATCCTTCTAAATTTAGCGTCTTTCACAATTAGCAAATTATTTGAATACTCCAGAAATTCTTAAGCTTAACTCATACTAAATTTTAATAGTTTCAGGATATAAAAATTTTGAAAAAAAAATGTTATTCATCATTTCGATACAGTATCTGGTAAATATATACTTATTTGAAAGTATTACGATATTTAACTGGTAAACATATTGTGAATACCACAAAAAAGGAAACACATTATTGATAATACTTGATTTTGTGGATAATTTCAATTTATGTAGATATTAATTATATAAGTAATTTTCTATTACAAATTAAAATATTGTCATAAGTTTAGAGAAAGAATTATTCCCACCTTAAAAAATGCTAAAATAAAATTATGTTCGTACAAAAAATCTCAAATTAAAAAGATTTACGATATAGTTTATCTCAAAGTGAACCTTTGATAGCAAGTTTTGAACAAAAATATACTTATCATTACTATAAACAAAATTATAGTGACAAAACACTAGTACTAAGAACTGTATCAATATTTTAAGTACATTTTGTTAAATATCATATACTTAAACCTAATTTGATACAAAATACAGCATATTTAAAACCTCCAAGCTCTTTTAAAATTCAATTAAAGTGGAATTTTGCTGTTGGAAAATAAATTAAAGACAAATATATATTTATGAAAAAATATCATAAAATAGATGTATCTAATTTGATTAATTTTTATTTTAAAATTAACAATAGTTTTAATCTGGAAAAGCAACATATTGCAATGTGTAGGAATATCCTTCTAAGGCAATTACCCTCTCTCTCTAATGGTAAACTAGTTATTACAAATCAAATAAAAAAAACATGGAAATTTTTCGGAGCATGCTTTTAAAATATTTTTACATTTGTATATACCTCTGTGTTTGGAATAAAAGCACATAACTATCACGAAAATATTAATTGTTAGATGAACACATTTTTGAAGAAATGTTTTTATTTTTATTTTTTAATATGAATGTATGCCTTTGATTCCATTTTTCTCCAATCTTAAAAATTTTTCTAATTGTGAAAATATATTTTCTTTTCATGTTTAACAAACAATGGACTTTTTTCTCTTTTAAAAGCAATCAACACATATTATAGGCTAATGCATTTCTTTTTCCAATTTTAATTGTCCTTGCTATCATTACTTTTGGTTTTTTTCTTCTATTATTTATGAAGAAATTAATATATTTCTGTCTTATAATTCTAAGAATATAAGGGGAAGTCGTTTGATCCTAATACCAGAAAAGTTTATCGAATGCTTAGTTTTGTATCATAATTGTGTTTGCTTTTTCATTACTCGATTACTCATTCATTCTAGACAACACATCATATACTTTTATGTATGTATCTACAGTCCAACATCTATATTACAAACCTCTATACTGTGAATTTTCCTGTACAGCAAACTTTTCCAGGAAGTAAGAGCATTTCACGATTTTCTTCGTAAAATAAACTCCCAACAGTGAAGTGCATTTTCTATATAACGATTTTTTCTCTTGTCATTCAATTTTTTTATCCCTATTTCTTAAGTATTTCAGGATATTTCAAGTTATTCTCTTTTTTCACACATTTTATGCTGTTCATAAATCTTGAACTAGTTTATCAGTGTCTAACTCGCCAAGAGTAATATAATTCCAGGCATTTCATGCAAGACGTACAACCCTTAACCCCCATTGCCCAGTTCACCAGAAACAACTTCGATAGCCCCTTTTAGCCTCAATGAAGTTCTCTCGTGTCCCAGGTCCTTGAAATAGTTTTCGTTCATTTGTAGTGTTGATCAGTCGCACTGCTAAATTCATTTCTTGTAGCTCGAAAATGTCAAAACGTAAGTTCTTGGGCATAAAAAAAAACATTTAATTCTTCAGGAAGTAAATAAAGGTGCCAGGAAAAAAGATATTACTTTAAAATTTGGTATTTTTCCAAACAGCTTATCAACTATTATGAGGAATCGAGACAATGTACAAAATTATAATTCATATCGAATTCTTGTTCAAAACGTTAAGAACGTCTGCCTAAGAGGATGTCAACTAGGCAATTTTCATCTCTATCTTTCTACGAGGTTTGGGGTCTAAGTCATGGCAACTATTTTTTCTCTTGTAGATATGTGAAAGGATAACAAGCGTATATGTGTCGTGTGGAAGTTCTGCAGGCTTAGTGCGTATGCAGAACAACATATGGCTCTGTGATAGCTGGTAGTAGCTCAACGAGGGTTGTGAAATCAGTCAGTTGATGAGTGTCATGCGAGATGGAAGTAATCCGTGTTGAGCAGCGCGCTTACATCGAAATAGCCGTTCTCCGAGGGAGAAAAGCGATGGAATGTCACAGTGAATTAGTGGAAGCCCTTGGGATTAATGCCATACCATACCGTACAATAGCGTGGTGGGTAGGAAAGTTTCAGCAAGAATGTGTGTCAACCTGTGATGAGCAACGTTTGGGACGATTCACACATGGTGCGGCAAATGTTGAGGCTGATGGTATTCAGCGCCTCCCACATCGTTGGCAGTGTGTGGTGACAGTAGCAGTGGACTACATTGAAAGTCCTTAGGTCCAGGTTTGTCATGTCATCTTTATGTGTACTGTGTTGTCATCTTTTCGCACCATGATGACCATATTGCCCTGTATACTACCGTAATAAATTGATGTGTTACGATATTTCAGTGCTATTCATTATCCACAATGTAGTTAACACATTGCCCTTTCATCTATATATATCACATTTTCCAACCGGACTGTTATCTTCAAAAAAAAAATAGTTGCCATGACTTTTGTTCCAACACTCCTATATATTGGACCTCCGGGTCGTGACAAGGCGACGATGACGAGTGGTCTCAGCGGAGCCATCAGAAACATATACGGCTATCAGAATACTGCAAGCAGACCCAGGACTCGTCTGAAAAGTCAACATTGTTCCATCCAGATTTGTCATTTGGCTCACCTAATTCCCCATCTCTGTCTATGCTGCATTGTTAAGAGAAGTTGTAAAAGAAGTTGTAATACATGAATTTTCATTAAATTAAATTCTGCAAATTTGCATGAACTATTAAGTAAAAGAAAAATGAGGAATTCTGATTCACACCAAGATTATTTTTCAAAAAAAAAAAAATATTAACTTCGGGAAAAATGACGTCCAGACTTTGAATATTTAAATAATTATGGGCAAACCAGAAAAAGAAACTATATTACAAGTATGTAAAAATCTTACTAAATTTAAAGATAAACTTAAAATTATATAAAGTTATGAATAGTGATTTACAAGAAGTAAATGTACTGCTTTTGATAAAAGAAAACCAAAATATGATTTTTTAATGATAGATATAATTCTAATAATAAAATGAAAAAAAAAGTATGATGAGAAATTTAATTTTTGAAAAGATGCCGTTAATAAGAATAAAAAGAAATGTGATCATAATTATGAGAAAACAAGGTATAATACTGGCTATGAAAGTTGTAACAATACAATCCCTTTTGTAGGTCGAGGAATCATATATCTAGAAACTAAGCATAAAGATAAGGGATTAAAATGTTTTCGTTATGAAGATTTTAAACATAAGGCTGCGGAATGCCCAAACAATGATCTTATGCCACATGTTGCTCCTTTACTTGTTGAAAAAGAACAAACGTTAAAAAAATGTATTAATTGGTGACTTAGTCTCATATTCATTAATTGATAGCTATAGTCAAGCAACCCTGATTCGTAAGTCTGTTTTGGATAAATTTTGTTCAATTGCCTTCATTAAATTTTAATTTAACTGGATTTGTAAAAGTAAATTAAGACCATTTTGTTATTTTAAAGATGATGTTCAAATTAACGAATTTATGTGTAATGTAGAGATATGTCTAGTGGATAATGATGTTATGTTTTATATTATAACTGAACTAAATGTATTAATGCAGGGTGAGAATGTAATTAATAAAAATGGTGTTACAGTTAAAAATATGCCAAAATGTATTGAAGAAGTTGATACATTATCTGTTTTGCCAATTAGTTTATCTACTGATGATTTTGAAATCAATATTGTTCAGAACATTCCTCAAATTTTCCAGTCAAAGGTCCAGACGATAATTCTAAACTATGTGCCAAGAAGGAAAGATGATGTGCATTAAAAGAATGCCCAAAGAACTGCGATCGTAAGTCCTTTTGCGAGAGTTGCTTTTGAACCTCAACATCCATATCTGAATTGCTATATTATTAGACGGTTTGAAACGCTTAGGAAAATTTGACCCTATTGTTCAATGTATAATTGAAGAATCTTTTCAGCATAGTATTGCTGGTGCTAAAGAACTTCATCTTGATAATTTCTGGAAAGACTTGGAAAAAGACCATACTTTCATTCCTTTGATGAAAACTGATCCAGGATTAGTTGTTCCTGAAAGTATGACACAAAAAAGAAATCAAAAGAAGCTCTCATGAGAAAGAGCGCTCAGGAATAAGGGAAAACAAAGATTATCACTTCATCCCCAAACTCAGTCGTAAGATAAAAAATACCATATAGCCAATTCTGCCCATCCTTTATAATTAAATCACAGAACAAGAAAGAAAGAAGGTTTTTTGCATCCATTACAGAAAGAAGACGTGCCATTCAAAATATACAATTTACGTAGAAAAGAGCCAAATTTCTATGATGTTGGCAATATAGCCGCCATAAAAAAACAATTTGGATCGCATCTGAAACATAAACCCAAATACCTTGGTCCCTACAGGATAACTAAGGATAAAGGAGGTAGCACGTTCGATTTGGTGAAAACAGGAAGTCATGAAGAACCCAATTCCTTGGAATTGTGTGCAGATTTTTTCAAACCATGGAACAATTTGTCCAATTAGTGTAACATCTTCAAAAGTGAAAGACGGAAGACGTAGAAGAAACAATCAAACGAGGAATAACGAACAAATAAAAATCAATGAAAGACGTAGAAGAAACAATTTTTTTTTTTTTTTTTGAGACTCTAGGTAGACTCCTTGTGTGCCGACAAGTATAACACAAGGCTTACAAACGTAAGTCAATACTCAAACAATAGTGATAGGAAATTACATATAGAAGGAAATATTCACAAATGGGAACCAAAAGAGGGGGAAAAAGTGAATACAGATACAACA
>BMAV01001753.1:141835-177067 GCA_019973955.1 Trichonephila inaurata madagascariensis
CAGAAACTCTCAGGGAACCATCTAGACTCTTATTGGTACAGTTCTTCCTTGCAATCTTGAATTCATTATTCCTGATAATAAAGCTGTCAATAGGCGGAAAGCCCGAAATAGCAAAGACAGTTTCATAGGATATCGTTCGATACCCAGAAATAACTCGGAGAAGTATTCTTCGTTGAATTTTTCGCAAAAGCCGACAATTTATTTTCTTCTTCAAGGCGGAACCCCAGATTCGTGAGCCGTAACAAATAAATGGAACAATGCCTTGTTTATAAATGAGGGATGATACATTGGATTTGATCCCAAAGCTATTTCTGGCAACTCTATTAAGCCCTAGAAGAATTTTTTCACATTTATTCGAAAGATGCAAAACATGTTGTTTCCATCAGAATTTACTGTCAAGGATAATACCAAGATATTTTAGTTCTTTCACACAATCAAGAGAAAACCCATTAAGAATGAAGTTGCCCGTGAGAACGTTGTTTTCTCTCCTCTGCAAGATCATAACTTTTGACTTGACAGCATTAAAATCTAATTTATAATTCTTTATCCAGGTTGATGCAAAGTCAAGAGTAAGCTGCGCTTGTCTGCTTATATCATGAAAAGACTTTCCCTGGAAACAAATAAGTAAGTCATCGGCAAAAGCAATCGTTTCACAAGAAGAGAAAGCCAAGATTTTTTCCAAAAAATCATTTATAATGACGTTCCAGAGAAAAGGTCCAGAAACGGATCCCTGAGGACATCCCTTGTTCAAAAGTTTCTTTTTTGAGGAATGACCTAAAGATAAAGTCACAGATCTATCTTTCAAGAAGCTGGAAATGACGGCAAACAAGTTGCCAGGGATGTTTGATCTTTTAAAAGACTCAGAATACCAGGCCACCAAGCATTATCAAAAGCACCCTTAATATCCAAGAAAACCAGTATTGTATGAAGGTTTCTCTTTTTTTCCTTTTAAAGCAATTTCATTAAGTTTCACCAAGGCGTTCTCAGTACATTTTTGAGGCATAAAACCAAATTGGTTTTTATTGAAATAATTATCTTTGTATAAACGCCAGGTTACTCTGTTGATAATGAGTCTTTCAAAACATTTACCCAAAGTTGACAGCAAACTGATACACCTTAGGTTGTCTAAATTAGGAACACGGACATCATTGACTTTGGGAATTAGGATAATCCTAGCTTTTTTTCCAACAGCGAGGAAAAGTCTTGAGTCGAAGACATGAAATAAAAACTATTAGGAAAAGATCAGGGTACATTTCATGCAATTTCTTGACAACTTCGTTAGGAATAGAGTCAGGGCCAGGTGCTTTTTTTAACTTCAATTTATTTATAACAGCATCAATTTCATGGATGGTAAAAGGCGGGTCATCCGTTACGTTGCTATTGATAAGAGCGTCTTTCCGTATTTCCTTATGACAATCATCATCATCATTCTCACAATCATCAGGAAAAGAAGGGAAGAGAACCTCATTAATTGTCTCTTCAAAAGAATTAGTCACAGCTCCACTTGGAAGAGCAATTCCACTGAGTTCAACTCTTTTCTGAAACTGCTGTTTGACTCCAAAAGTATAAATTTTTTCCCACACATTGTTTACATTAATTTCATCCAAAAATTTCTTCCATGAGCTTATTTTGGCATCCAAAAGTTTAAGATTATAATTGGTTCTTAACTCCTGATATTTCCTTTTATAAATTTCTTTTAAAGTGACATTTTTACATCTCTGGAATCTCCGTCTTGCAGCATTAACGTGTTTTCTCATGCAACCAATTTCTGTTGTCCACCAAGGAACTCTGTGCATTCCCTGCTTTTTAATTGGGATGGACATTTTGCAAGAATTTTGAACAATAGAAATTAGTTCCTTTGCAAGATCATGTAGAGATTCTGGATTTTGGCAGAAGACAATGAGATCACTAATACTTGATAGCAAGTATTTAGATGAGTCATAAAAGAGTTTCCAGTTCGCTTTTTTCAGATTAAAGATACAACTGTCACCATCATTTGATGGAGAATTGTAATTTAGAGCAATATCAAATTCAATTGCTTTGTGGTCGGAGAGAGAATCATAAGCAGGCAAATGCCAACAAGAAACATCTTCCAGTAAATCCGTTCCAACTGCAGTTATATCAATGTAGCTAGATCCTCGAGAGCCGCAAAATGTAGGACCGCAATCTTCATTTACGACAAAGAGGTTATGGGCACTAATAAATTCAGCGAGCTTGGTGCCTCTAGAGTCGGAAAGGGTACTGAACCACGTTTCAGATTTACTAATTTTATATGCAATTCCATGTTTTAAAGTATATCACACACAAAAAGATTTTTAGGTAATTACTGTATTTAAATTCTTCATAAAGTTTTACATTAGCGGTTTTTATTTAGTTCTTTCAACTTGATATTTTTCTTATATTTATAATTAACTATTATTATTTATATATTTATTATCATTTATAATTTACTATTTAATAATTATCATTTATATTAATTATTTTAAAGTACGTAAAAACTGTTATTTATGTACTACAAATACTTTAAGAAACCTTTAAAACGCATGAGGCGAGCTATCTACGGCATCGCCGGTGTAGGGTGACATTTTCGGAAAAACGGCGGGGGAAAACAGCTGCCACTTTCGACTACTGCTTACTTGTAATACTGCGCGTATTAAGTAAACGAAAACTGCTCAGTTCCCTAACCGTTAAAGGGTTAACAAACATTTACCTGCTCACCATGCTCATTCACCAAACTACAATAAGTCGTACAACAAGGCAATCAAAATCACTAAGTTATTCATGTGGGGGGGGGGGATGTAGCATGAACACAGAAAATACTTTGGAAAAAAAGTGATCGCCCATGGAACTCAGTCAAAACAAGTACCTTGAGATTGTAATAAATGTTTGTCACTTCCAAAAAGGAGGGAGATATGTGACAAATATATTTTAGTTCCCGTTAAGACTGTCAAATAGGAAGATAGTGTCAGGGCCATTGGTAACAATTAAACAGGTTTGCAGAATTACTGATTTCGTGCACTCTGTGCTCGGCGTGACCGCTCCCGGGTTAAAAGTGTATTTAATACAATATGGATATTCTAAAAAAATGTGTAAAACGTTTTTCATTATGCTTTATACGTTTGGGAATGCTCATAAAAATAAATCTTGGCCAAGTAATCCTTCAAAGTGCTCTCTATGATTTTCCAAAAATCGTAAAACTACTTTACATGGAAAAAAGCGCAGCAGAAATAGTTTATTTACAAGTTCCCTAAATGAAAAAAACAGATACATAAGTACAGGGACGTTACTAATCGTACAGTAAGTTCGAAGGTCAAACAGCAGCAAATACATTCCGCTGCCTGCAGCTAATGTACAGTATTTCAATAATAATAACAGTGATGAATTTTTTATCTTCCTAAAATTTTTTTGATTATGGTTCTGGGTTTTGTTTTTTTCTCTGAAAGAGTAGTATTTTAGGTTTGATACGAAAACGTAATTAAAAAAATGTCTCAGCATGGGATTACAGCAAATCAAATAAAATGTTTTGTTTTTTTTGGTTATAGTATCAAAGTTAGCTAATGAGGTTTTGAAGTAGAAACTTTTATTTTTGATAATGTAATATCACAGATGATATATAAAAATTATATCAGTGTAAATGTGTATTTTTTATTATGTCAGAAAGTATTTTGTTTTACTTCATTCCAGTAAATAAATTTTTTTTAATCTTTTATTTTCGATATGCCCCCCATGGGGCGTTCCCCACAGTTTTAGAAACGCTGCCGTGGTTGATTTTCTATAAACTCCTTCCTAACCGATCTTTACTCATGCTTACAAATTTTCAAATCTTTAGATCTCCGAGTCCTAGAACCCGAAATCCCCACTTGGGGGTGGATTTCAGCGAAACATGTTCTTAACGGATCACAACAAAAGAAACATGCCTGCCAAACTTCAAGTCTGTAAATGCAGTAGAACTCTGGAGATATCAAGAACTTAAATGAGTAAATATTTTTTCTTCTTGTGCATATATATAGATTTGTTGAGGGAAATGCATGATTTGTATTTAAATTTAAGTGTCGTTATCAGTGCAAATGGCTTAATATATTTAATGTTTTACACTAATCTGCGTGTTACATTTTTTGCATTTTTCTTTTCATTATTAATATTGTCATTGCATGATTTCTAAATAGATAGATATCAAAAATTTTCGGACAACATATGAATTTTGATATTAGTTTTTCCTTAAATCTTAATTTAAACAGAAAGATCATGCCATATATATTTATTTGAGCAGCCACTACGACATTTATTTCTTTCACCTCTACATACATGTGTCAAATGGATCCTCTTTCAAATTATTTTACAGAGAAATAAGTATGATAAAATAAATAAAGAGATGAAAAACAAAACCCTGTTTTCGTAATATAATTGAAAAATTTATTCACTTAATAGCAAATAATAAATTAAACTCGGATTCCATAGTATAAATCCAAGAAACGTGATAAAATGAATTTTTTTAACGAATCACAAAAGAATGAGTCTCAGGGGGTAAAAGAGCAGAAAAGATACAAGGTTATTCTTTTATTCGAACATTCTTCATCGAAAGTCTGGAGAGAATATATATAAATAGAACTTCACTTGTCTTTCTAGTTCTTTCATGAGTGATTGACCCTAGACGTATGTATTTTTTTTTTTTTTTTTTTTTTTGGTATTAGAACACATGTATTTTTTCAAACTAATTTGATTCTACATTTTCTTTGATCGTCTCTTCTAAGAATCAAAGTTGAATAACCGTCGCGTGTGAACTTCCGAATGCTATTAAATGTTGATTACCATGTTTGAGACATATTCCTTAGAGATCAGTTTACTTCTGGTTGAAGGCCATACTATAGTATTTTCTTTCATAATTCATTAGCATCTGATTTCCATGACATAAAGGACAGATTACGAAAGGTTGTAAGCCAATGTATTACTACTTTACTTAAGTACAATCAGTTGATTATTGATAAAGAGTTACTGACACGTTTCAGTCATATGAGGATTGATAACATCTTTTTATAGTAAATATTTATTTTTTTGCCAAAGATGTGCTCTTGAATTTTATTTTTTTGGACAGGATAATGTTTCAAGTCACTTACTGGTATTCTAATCTGCTCTTAATATCAGTGATTTAAGTTCTTAGAAATGTCACAATAAAAGTGATTGAAAGAGTTTTATTTTTAATCGTTATCCTTGCTCTATTCCATTGTATTAAATATGTAAAGTTCGTCCTTGTTTTTATTTCGTCATTTTTAATAATTTTATTTTTTTCATTTGAATCTGCTTCTTTCAGTGAAAGATTATGCAAATAGATTACAAATTCAAATAAACTGCAAATGTTAGTGTTTATATTCGATTCATTTCTACAAAAGTCCAATACTAACAAAATGATCTAAAGAAGTGTTTATAGGGGAGTTTAAAAGTGAGATTAATTAAATTAAATATGCAATGAAGGAAGAGATACCGCGAATAGTCTATATAGCTCTGAGAGACGATATCAATGCATCAAGTCGGGATTTAGATTTAGATATCGATTAAAATGCAATACAATTTATTTCGCTTATCTACAATCTTCTTGATTACATTTATTTACTGTTATCTCTCGCCTCAAGTGAAAGTTAATTTTTAAGTTTAGTGATTGCATCAATAATCGGTTTAAGTAAAAAAGCTATCAAGTAATTTATGCATTTTTGTGAGTTTAAATCAATCTCTAAACTCTTCAAAGTTAGCTGATCAAACAAACATGGCATTAAGTACATGATTTAAATTAAATACATAAATGTTTAAAAATGTATAATTACAATAATTTTGTTATATGACTGCCAATTGAAGTGTTATAAAAATATAATTTCTGAATTTTTGAATAAATGTTGTTGAAATTCAACAGAAAATTAAATTGATATTATTGCTTAGATTGCTTATTTGAAAAAAGAATTAACTTTTGTATACGATGTGCACTTTATTGTAAAAAAGATATATCTCATTTTACTGTAAGACATTTATATTATGTCTCTTCAAGTATTTTTTTCAGAAAACATACTTTAATTATTAAGAAAAATGTAAAGTGAATGTTCTGAATTTTCCTACCAGCATTAAAGGGACACAGTACGATTCAATTGACAAAAATCTGTAAAAAAATCAAATGTAATTTTTTTTAGCCTAATTTATCTTTTTTTATACTTTTCTATAACCTCACAAAATTCGAAAGCTCTAAACTTAAAAAACGTTGAATATTGATAGCTTTTACGTTTGTTTTTATTCACATCTCTATTGCAAATTAAATTTTTAAATTGACTTATCTCAGTAAGATAAAATAAGTAGTTTGTCTTCATTTAAGGTATCCGACTACGTTAGGAAACGTGATTTTAAAAAAGCGCATAAATGGATACTTTTTATGATATTTGGTGTTATTTAGATTAAACTACATGTATAAAATTGTTTTAAGGACATTTTGACAAAAATAATTATTTGAATACAATATTTTGGCAAAAAATTAACTCAAAATAATCTTTTTTCAAAATGTTCTCCTTTTGTGAAAAATGCTTCTGTTATAATAATATTTTGCCTGTATATAGCGCAGACCTCTTTACAGAGGCTCAACTATGATTTTTGAAAAATTCACGTTATTTTCAGAGTTACAACCAATTGAAATAATTATCCTCTTTTTTTTCTTAAAATTCCTCCCCTGTGTTGTCGAAAATATGGATAATCCCACTTCTAAGTGATATATTTCAAAAATTCTAATTGAGCCTCTGAAGAGAGGTCTGAGCTATATACAGGCAAAATATTATTATAATAGAAGCATTTTTCACAAAATGAGATCATTTTGAAAATAAAATTATTCCAAGTTATTTTTTTTGCCAAAATATTGTATTTAAATAATTGTTTTTTGTCAAAATGTCCTTAAAACAATGGTATACATGATTTCTTATCTAAGTGACACTAAATATCATGGAAATTATCCTTTTATGCGCTTTTGCAAAATCACGGCTCCGAACGTAGTCGGATACCTTAAAATGCTAAGGCTTCTTTTCTATTGTGCGTAATACTTGGAAAGTTTTTTTCATTTGTTGCTAATAGTACATTGAACAAAAGTTGATATGCATTTTTCAATCAAAGTAATAATTATTTTTTAAAAAATGGTTCCTTCTATTGTGACTAATGCTTTGAATTTTTTTGGTGAAATTGTCGAATCGGCCGCATCTCCGCCAATTTTGCGCGTTTTTGAGTGTTGTGTTTTGAAGTAGCATCCCTACCACAACACGCAACGCCGCTCGAAATTCAAGATGGCGGAAGGAAAGTCATTTAAAAATAGCATTTTAAAGTTTTGAAACTGAAAATAGCTGCAAAGCTTATGTATTTAAAAATGGAAATAATTTCACTTACCTTTAAAAAATGCTTCTTTTTCCGACATTTATGATGACGATGAGTTCCCTACTGAAATTATACCAGTGTGCGACTCAGTATTTCTTAGAGAACCTTCAAAAAAACTTTTATTTTTGCATCACTAACAAAATGGTGCACATATATCCAAATTACTCCATTCAAACCAAGACCCTTTCCTTACACTCCTAAACACATGATGGTTATCCTATTTCACACTCGACTTATTTTTGCAGTACCATTCAAAAACCATCATTAACTTTCTAACTCGTTCTTTCTCTCAATTCCGCACTTTTTCTACATTTCGGACATACATACGATGATCCAATCAAACCTTCTTTCATGCACCGATCTAAAACAGCTTTCTAAGCACAGGCAACAAGGCAAAAAATCTTTCAGAATACTCATCATACTTTTTCATGCATTCAATTCATTCAAATTATTCCTAATAGCATCGCTGGACATCGTGGCAATTTGTTAAAATTTATGTGGAGAAAAAAATAAAAATATTACCTGTAAAAATAATTCCAGAACGAAGAGGAATGAATCTAATAGAAAACAGCTGACCCAACCGACACAAGAGAAGAAATTACCGCTTCCTCAACTAAAGAACGTTATAAAAAAATGCGCATGTGCAGAAATTAAGAATAGTTGATTTTTAAAGTTATAAAAACTTTCTGCCCATGCGTGAAAAAGCGCCGTTTAAAAATTAAACTGTTAAAATTAAAGAAACGAATTACGCATGCGCTAACTTGCCGTGATATTGTGAAAAACTGTTAAAATTAAAGAAATGTATTGCGCAGGCGCAAAATTTTGCCAAAAACGACTTCTTCACTAGAAAACAAATTCCGAAGGGTTAGCAGATTTGGCGCATTTATCGATTTGGCGAGAAAACACTTGGCGCGAGAGGCGGCCTATTCGACAAATCAACCTTTTTTTTTACCTATTGCTAATAGTACATGTAACAAAAGTTGCTATGCATTTTTGAATCAAAGCTATATTTATTTTTTAAAAATAATTGAAATCAGAATTTATAAATTTCTTAAGGAATTTTCAATAAGCATTCATAAAAAGAAGCATTGTACAAATACCAATCATGTTATCGCAAAGCCCATTCCAACTTTTGTTATACATATTTTGATGTACTTGTAAATCAATTACATGATTGTACGTAAATTTTTATGGGAGGAGTAGCATTTTAAAATCACTTCTCAAATTTTGTTCTTTCCTTAAAAAATTAAATGGCTAGCTTTTTACGAAATTTTGAGCACAAAATCTGTTTTCCAAAGTATATACATATAGAAAGGAGGTAGCCAAAAAACTTTGAAATACCTTAAATTAAAAAATTTTGAGTAAATCGTACCATGTCCCCTTGAAAAAATCTTTATGAAGAAATGTTTAGAATTTATGAAATTTATTTTTTTAAAAAAAATTCCTCATTTTTTTTAAAAAACAATAATAATATTCGGATGTCTTTCTTTTTTTGTTCTAACATACTTAGTCTCGAGAAAGATTCAAAGATACTTTATTACTGAAATGTTTCGTAATTTCACAGGCTTTCTTTTTGTCCCAATTCAACTATTCTTTCTTTCAATATTCTTAACAAGCAAAGAACACGAAATAAATGTCTCGAAGCATAAGTCGAATTCTCTGTTATTGTGATTGCAAGTTAAATGTCCACAAATCCTTACCACCAGTGTGGAGGTATTAGGTTAAGGAATCTTGTTCTATTATTCCTAGATTAAGAACTTTCTCTAGTTTAGTGAAGTGGAGCGATGATGAAGTTGTTCCACTTTGATGAAATATTTCGAAATCCAGAGATGCTCATCTTAACGGACATTTATGCTTCATGAGATTTTAAAAATGATTGAAAATTTTTGATTGTACATAACCTTTTAAAAGTGTATTAAATATTTGGTATTGAAAGCAAACGAATCCATATTGTTTGATTTTACGAAAGTAGCACAAATTCCCGGCTTTACGCAGGAATTAGTCATCTGTTTTTATTTACTTTTAGAACACTGTTCTGTAATTAAAATATAGATTCAAGAAGTCATACAGTTTTTATAAAATACTCACACATTTCTCCTGATCATAAATAAATAAATAAAAGTTTTAAAAATGTTTTAATGGTAGAATACAAAAGGAATCAGGCTAATGTATTCATTAACATTTTTTTTCATATCCTACTACTAGTTCACAATCTTACTGTATATGTATATATCATGTTTAAATTTTCAGTCGTTAATAAAATACTTTCTATTCATCCATTTAATTTCAAAAACATTTTTTTTTTGAACTTGTAGTGGATGACACTTGATCTTAATACTGTTTTTTTCAAATATTAATTCATTAATTAAATTTAAAAAATATTAAATAGTAACAAACAAAAGTAATAATCCAACTTCATAAATAGAAATTAACATCCTTCGTTGTGTCCCTGTAGCTCAATGGATCGCGCGTTGGACTTCTAATCCAAAGGGTGTGGGTTCGAATCCTACCTACGATAGCTATGAGAATGTGGTTTTTGAATGAATAAATAGTAAGAAACGAAGATACGATAGTCCAGCACCATATATAGAAAGGAAAACGGAAATTAGCTTTCTATTTTGCCACTTAATATTATGATTTTCTCCTATGTATATACATATTTATATTAATTTATATTTAATAAAAAGTAACTAAAATAAGATTTTTCTTTGTTGGCCCAAGTAGGAATTGACTTAACTTTTTTTTATATTACTTGTTAATTTGTTTATTGAGATTGCAATTTCTAAAGATCGTTGAAATAAACTGGCGCCTTCTAAACAATTTGCTGAATTTTTGACAGATTTACTGTTTAGCAAATAGTGTTCATGAAATGAAAAAAAAGAAATACTAAAATAGAACGATTTCGGATTTTGGATATTAAAATCATTTGAAGAGGTGTCAATTGTGTGCTCTATATGAGAACATTAAGAAACTGGAAGCTCTATTTAAATGACTTGTCCATACCTGAACGAGCTAAAATGTTCTATTAACTATTTCACGGTGTGTTCAATAAGTAAATAAAACTCCGGGATATGAAAAGGCTCAAACTGAAGCTCCTCGGCCTGAAAGTTAATGAACTCTTATACGTGATTGCTAAAATATTGTGATTTTCTTTAAAAAATACGAGTTCAAGCAACTTCCAGATTACAGCACGTATATTTTTAAATTCTTATTTGCGTTTCATGCATTCCAGCCTCAAGGCATATGATAGCTGGTTTTTTTATTGCTACACACTATTTAAAGTTAATACTTTTGTTTTTGAATTATCTGTTTTGTGTTTACTGAAAAAAAATAATGTACTCATTAAATACAAAACTTGTTCGAAAACTGAAATTCCTGCTTTTCCTGAAAGCACTATCAAATAAAACATATTTTCTCTATGTCGTTTTATACAATTAACAAGTAGTATGTAATGCAAAAAGCATATTCAGTATCGTAAAATACTAAATAGGTCGGAACTTTTAAATTTGCATGGCAATTTTCAGAACAATGTTGATAATTGAAAGAATAATTTTAATGTACGATGTAAAAATCTTAATTTTAAATATATTAAACAGTTTTAATTCATTTTTTATTTCATAATTTGCCAAATGAGTGTCCGTGAAAGGGTTTTTACACAAAAACATGTCATTTACAAATGTTTAATAATGATACTATTTAAAACCATATACTATATACTTCATAATCGCAACTTAAATCATGCAGAAACAACTCATTACTGGTTTTGCGATACTTTGAAAAGGGCCAATTAAGCCCCATTTCGATGACCCATGATAGTCCGTTTGTCAGATCTGAAGCTTATATTTCTTTTTTATCTGTGATAATAATTATTAAATTTGATACATGATTAAATTTCATTTTAAACCTGGAAATTTGGCGTATTACTTAATAACATTCAATTTCCAAACATTTCTGTAAGAATGCGCATTCAATAACATTTGAAATAATTGTAATAAATGTACCGTTTAAAACTTTTTGTAATAGTTTATTTAATGAATATATATTAGGTATTAATTGCTAATTATCTGATTGTACTATAAATTAGTATAATTCCTCAATTTTAGAGGAAAACAATGGCAAGAAATTTATATGGTACGGGAAAAAGTAATGTAGCTTTTTCGTTTTTGTTTGCTTATATTTCTCAGCTAAAACAAAATTTAGGAGTGAAAATATATTTAAAAATAAGGCACTTTTTTTCAAAAAAAAAATCAAAATACATTTATTAAACACTTAAATTACACAAATCCAAGAATATCATTATATCATACCTATATATCTCACAAGAAAATATCAGACTCAAAAGAAATCACACACACAATATAATAAATTATTAATAATTATTATAAATATGATATATGAATATGATCTATTAATATGATATAATAATTATGATGAATGATATAATAATTATGATATATGAATATGATATAATGATTATGATATGGAAATAATTATTCATAAATAAACTCTTTAAGGAAATCAGAAATATATCATGCACAGGTAAATATTAAAACAAGTTAACAGTTTAATCTATAATTATATAAAGTGAATAAAAAAATAGAAAAATGTAAATAACATATGCATTTACATATTACTAAAACTATGCATATTTTCAAATGTACGATTTCAGAAATTTAAAGGAGCAATCATGCTCCAAACACAGTATGTAATATTTTTTCTAAAAAAAATATGTTTTTTATATGTTCATATATTTGGCGTATTGTGGGAATTTGTAGAATGAGATGCTAACTCAGGTGTCATTCTCTTCACTTGAGCGAATTTAAAAATTACTAGGACCATCACCGATAGACCTAGAGTAGTTGGCGAGTACAAAATTAATAAATGCTCAAACAACATTTATTTGAATACATCGGTCTTTCTGTGTTAAATGTGTGAAAAACTGATTTATATGAAATAAAAGAAATGAAATTTAAAATGCCCGCTCTTAAGATCTTTTGAAATACCTAAGTAAGGAAATGTTGCCTATGTTTGAAAAAGCGAAGTAGATCTTTTCATGGATGAAAAAAAATTACAAAGGAATTTTTATAACTCTACACAACACACACATACAAGGGTGACAAACTCAAAGGCTAACTTGGGCCGTGTACAAATGTGGTTTAACCTAAAAGGTGGGCTGCAAAAAGAAAAATCAATATCCATAGAAACGTTATTTCGAATAATACATTATAATAAACAGAAATAAAATAACAAGAAAAAATTAATGCTTAAGGCCTGAAATTTGACATTTCTTCTCTGCTACTGTTTTTCCTATTTCGGGAAAAAGTTTGTTCGCAGTAATTGCTTTCAAAACCGACCCAAGGTGAACATCATTAATGATATTTTTAACGGGAGACTTATTTCCTTTTAGAATTGAAAAAAAAATTACTTGCACCGATAAGTACAGTTGGACCTCTATATAACGAAGTGGCTAAATAGCGGAAAAAAGTTCGTTATATGGAAAATTCGTTATATAGAGGTTCATCTTTTAATATACGATACTTTTTAAGCCACATAAAAAATTAATTTTAAATTCATAAACACTACATAATAAAAAAGTAATTATCCACACCTTTTTTTTTAAAAAAAATATATGTTTATTTTATATATTTTACCCACCAAAAAAGAAAGAAAAACTGCAAGAAAAAGAATTTTAAAGAATTCACTGTATTTTGAATATTAAAAAAATAATTTTATACTAAAATTAATAAATTTTAACGACATTTCATATATAATTTAAAGCATTCAAGTAATATTAAACATACATTATTTTATAATTAGAACATGGGGACACGAGTCAACTCCACTGAGAGTGAAAAAGGATATCGAAGGTATTTCTAGTGAACTGGGCAATGGGGGTTAAGGGTTGCACTTCTTGATTGAAACTTCTAGAACTCTATTGCTATCTAAGCTAGGATTCATTAAAACAAGTTCAAGATTTATGACCACCATAAAATGTGTTAAAGAGAGAATAACTTGAAATGTTCAGAAATACTTTAAAAGTAGGGGGAAAAAATTGAATCACAAAAGAAAAAGATCTTTATATAGAAAATGTACTTCGCTAAAGTGAGGTTATTTTACGAGGAAAATGGTGAAATGTTCAAGGTTCCAGGAAAAAGTTTCCTATTTAGAAAAATTCGCAATAAAGAGGTTCGTTATATAGAGGTTCGACTGTACTTCCAAACATGGAAACAATTTCATATGCGAATTTTCGAGTAGTTTCAAACCTGGCTGGTAAATATTTTTAAAATTCAGGCACACCCCCCTTCAACGAATTTTTCCTTCAGATTTCAGGAGCACTTCATCTCGATCTCTCTCTCTCTCTCTCTCCTCCATTTGTATATGTCTGGGTACTGAGTCTGTATTTGTGAAGAAAAAGTGAAGAAAACAAGCAAAATTTGTTTTCCAAAGAACTAAAATCTTAAAGTAAAAGATTAAAAAGAGTATAATTAAAATATCGCGTTCAGTGAATTCTACCTATCTCATTTTTTACTCTGTGTCGATTTGTTATTTTATTATATATTATTGTGTGCCGATATATTAGCCTGGCTGCATAAATGCTCGTTGCATCTGACACCCTTGCTATACAAGAAATGGATGAGTTGTCATCTTTACATTTCCGCTTAGTTGTGAATTAAGGAGAAACCGGAAAACAATCATTTGATTGAAATAAAATTCCATAAATTAAAACTTGAATAAAAAATTAATTTTTTAACTCACAAGAGGCTTTTATGTTCCTTAATTACCATTATGTAATTAAATCTATTTTTTTTCAAAAGTATAAATTTGAATTTCCCAAATTTTGATTTTTACCTACCTATAGTTATTGTTCATCCTGTTCACACACGAAAAAAAATACTTTCACAGAGATTAGAGGAAATTACCTTTGAAACTGACGTGACCCCAATATCATCCTATTCAATGATTTGTGAATGCAAATAAATGAAAAATATTTTTTATACCTCGTTTGTAACAATAATGGACAGAAAATTGCCTAAAAAGGATGCAAAGGTCAGCGTAGCGTTATTTTGAAATATGTTAAAATATTTTAACTGATCTCATAAAAGTAATGGCCATTAGGTTTTCTATGTCAAACGGATGCGAAAAGAGAACTATCGCATTGTTACTGAACTTTTATTTCCCTTTTTTTATCAACAGTAAGTGAATTTTTGATCTAATAATTAATCAGAAAATAAATAAACAATACATTTATAATGAGGTAAAAATCTTCATTATATAGAAAGACAAGGCAAAATTTCCTCAGAATTATACTTTATGCAGCAAACAATTAAATCAACAATGGTAAATATAATTTTAAAAAATTTTAAATGCTTGAAGTTGCACTTAGTCATTTTAAAGCCAAAATCATCACTCACTTGTCCATTTAAATTGAAATCAAATTAAAAGATATCGATTAGAAAATTTTAACAATTAGAAGTACAAGTAAACTTGTTATTATCATTTTAATCAAATAATATTTAACAGATATTCGTGCATTTTTAATTGTAAATATTTCAAAAAAAAAAACAATCAGTTTTGCAATTTTAGTTTTTTTTTAATCTATCACATTTCTCTCCTTTCTATCATTTTCTGAAGTGAAGTACCTTACAAATATTTTACTTACTTAATTTAAAACTATTGTCATGTAAAGTATCATATCTAATTAAGCTTCAGTATTTTAATAATTTCTCATAAGTGTATTGCTTAATTTTTCTTCGTCTTTTTTTTTTCTTTGTTTTTTTTTTTTGTTATTATGTAAGGTATGAAATAGTCACCTTAAAGCTTCTTTTTTTTCTATTAAAAGAGAACATTTTCACATCATCATGAGCAATTAAATGATTCAGCAGACAACCAAGAGAGAGATTACGCTTTTCAATACACTAGTTAATTTTAAAATATTTTGGATTTTATTTTGAGCAAAATGTTTTAAAAATAAATATACATTGGTAAACACTATGATTATTCTTCTCTTAGTATATTTCCACTTGATTAAGATGAACAAATCAATTCTGTATCGAAATAAATTAATACTTCTTTATATTGCATCAAGTATAAATAATGTACTGACATTAACTAACGCGAAAATGAGGGTTATTTTATATTTCAATTGTCTTTATTGTTGCAAATTTATATCTTACAAAAATCGCTCCTTAAAAGCATTATTTTGTTAGAAGTTTTCGTTTATGTATGGAATTCTTCAATAAGCGAAATAAAATGATAAAAGAGAGTAAGACAAACGAAGCAACAAAAAATTCCGAGTTTTCAGTCGTTGTTCACTAATTTCTTGTATATTTATATATTTTATGTGAGATAATTTGTGAAAATATTCTTTTAGACAAAGCTTTTTTCTACAAAGTATCAAATAGATTGGTTTCTCTTAGATATTTGTTCATTTACTTATATATATAACTCGGGAGCAGGCGCGCACTCGATACTGACGTCAATGTTAGCACGGGGTGACTGAGTCACCCCAATCATTTTTTTTTATAATTATTTTCGTTGTACATTACAAAAATCATTATTTTAGTGAATAACTTAACTAAGATAAAGTATACTTACCTACGTTTAAGGACGTTTCAATTTTTCTTTGATAATTTGAAAAAAAATTATCAATTAAACTAATCCAAGAAGTTTCAACTGAGCGTGACTTTAATAAATGACACAAATCACATACACTTTTCGCTAACATTACAGGAGTGTTATTTTCCGCTAGCCAAACTGTCATATTTCGTTCAAGTTATAGCAGTTTTATTGTCCTTCGATGATCAACAAATATCATGTTGAAATTTTTCTTGCTTGTGACTTTTTGACAGGGTCTTGCGGTACACTAATGGCTTTATATTTTCTTGATGGTGTTCTTTAGATAGCATTTGAAAATGTTTCTTTCAACTCAAACGCCTTATGTTCATCGCTTTTGTCAAATTTACTTTCGCTATCCTGATAAATATGCATTATTTCAACAAGTTCTTCCATTGGTTTTGATCAGTTTCAACTTCCTTCAATAGAGATCACAGATACTTATTTCTTTTTTATATTCAACTCATTTACATTTATAAACCCTAATAAGTCTTAAAACACAGCAATTAAAACCACTAAGTTGTTCATAGGGAAGAAATATAGCATGTTTATAGAAGATATTTTGGAACAAAAATAGGCGCGCGGGCAACTCAGGGAAAACAAGTACCTTGAAATAGTAAAAAAAAAAAAAAGTTTTCTACTCCCAAAAAAAAGGGAGTATGTGACAAATGCATTTTAGTTCGCATGAAGACTCTCACATAGGACGATACTGTTAAGAGATCATAAGTAACAAATAAACAGTTTTCCTAGAATTAACGATTTCGGGAACCTGGGGTGACTCTGCCTCGCGCGCTCGTTCCCGGGTTAATACCATTAAAGCTAAATAATTCCTTTAGAATAAAAGTAAATCATGCTATACTTTCCTAACAATACCTTTAAATATATTCGTAATAGACAAAAAAATGTAACAATTGTTTGTGCTAGCTCATTTCTATTTAACATTTTTCTAAATATGTTTTTATGAGCACTTTAAACTTTAGATTTCTTACTCAAGCAAATGCTTTTAAATATTCATAACCGTAACTTATCAAGTGAAACTAATTTTAATTTTTTTTTTTAAAGCCCTTCATTTAAGGATTTAAACATTTTGCTGGAATTTGATACAACTCATAATCTCCAAAATAAAAATTAAATAATTAAAAAGATGAAAAATCAAACAAACAAGTTATTTATTTAGAAGGGTTTTTTTTTTTGAATATTTAACACGTGTTGTTTAGTATGGTTAATTATGATAGTAAAAACGATTTTGTTTTTTCCGTTACTAAGTCAATATTCGAACTCGCTCTAACAGTAGTGTTAAAAAAATTGCCTGCATAAAAGCAAACGATATCGCGTTCGTGTTCAAGTAAAGTATGCTAAGTTCAAAACCATCATTTTCAGGTACAGCTAATTTACAATTTGGAGAATTATTAAAAATAGGACTATAGGGAATTCTAAATATTTCGTTTATTTGGCAGAGGAAATTCAAGGAAGTTTGTCATTTTACCAGACTGCAATAGATTAATTTGGGATGACGGTGTAACATTTAACTCAAAATCTCAATATTTTGGTTTAATGACTTCTGGATGAATACTGACGAAACTTTTTAACTGCAGTAGAATGAATACAGCGTATCAGCGTAAGTAAAATGATTTTGAAATGTGTAAAATTATTAGGTACAGCTTTTATTTCTATTTTAAAATCTTACTTTTACTTACAGCTTTTGTTTTATGTAAAAGTTATTTATTAAAATTGTTTTAATAACTGTTTGATAAATATTTTATTTTGTAGTACAAGTCTCCCTCAATGGAAGTTTTTTACATATTTGTTTTTTAAATTCGAATTTGCAGCTGCTTAATTCAAACAATATTATGAAGTATCCTGTGCTAATAATGTATTATAAAGTGTTTACTGTGTAAGTAATCGTACTATATAAAATCAATTATTCTTTTTAAATTTAGAAAAAAATGGAGAATGGATTTCAGGTGCGTATTTTTTTTCTCCTCCAAAAAATTTAAAATTTCCGTCTAATCAATGATTTTTCTTGCAACTCAAATAAATAACCCTGTGCTTGTCGTTTCTAATTCCTTACAGGTTTGGATTGACACAAATCTTGGATTACAGTGCTAAAAAGATTAGCGTGCAGTAAAAACAGACTAGTTGCAGGTAGATATCATGGATACTCGTAATTCCCTCTAAGGTTATGAAGTGCTATAGTAGATTATATAAAACAAATGCAGCAAAAATGAATATTTGAAAAAAATAGAGAAGCATTTCTATTTACATATTTTACAGTTGTTCTATGTGTGAAATCTTCGGTTTTTTTGACGTACACCAATGTGATAATCCAGTTCTTTCCACATGCAACTCAACATGGTACTACCAATGTTATTAATAACACTTAGAGGGAATTATGAATAAACCTTGTATTGACAAGGAATGGTTTAGTTGAAGGTAAGTCAATATCCTCCTCATCTAGTAATGTTTCATAAATATAAACATTTGGCCAATAGGTTTCCAGATACCCTTTCTGTAATATCACTTAAGTTATATAAACGTATACTGAAAAAAAACATATAGTTTGTTTATTAAATGACAAGGTATTTGCTTATTTTTAATGTATCCTAATTTGCTACTGAGTAAAAGATGTCAACATTTAGTAGAACAGTAAATACCTTAGGGGGAAATGTAACGCTTGATATTTTTTTATACATTCACGTAAAAATTTTTATTCATAAGTATTCAGAACATTTCACCAACCGATTGCACAAGACGAAATCTTGTTTACCCAAGAATTATTTTCCGTTTTTAAAGTGACATTTCTTAGAATTATAGAATACCGAAAAAGAAAGCATTTGTGCAAGACATTTTATGGGGATGTTGACATGAAGAAAAAAAAATATTGCCAGACATAAAAAATGCAGCATATTTTAAAAAGTATTATAGGTACGTAGTTATTCTACGTTATAAAGTAGAACATTTAAAAATACACACGCACACAAACATACACAAAAAAAACCACAAATATGTATCAATTTATTTATTTTCATTCTAAAAAGGGAGTGGGGAGCTCGGAAAATATGAAGGATCATAACTACCTACCTACTAAACAAAGCTGATTAAAAATGTAATTTAAAGTAAGAATGTTTTATTGAAATGAATGATAACAAAAGAATATGTTCGGCTAAAAGAAAGGTTTTTATATGGCAATAGGATAATGTCTACAAATGGAGTATTTTACTTTGCCTAAATTCATTAAAGACCTCATAATCACAGATAAATATCATATTTATTAAAATAAAAACGTCATACATTAAATGAATCATTGAATTATAAATAATATAAATTATACTGTTTAAGTAATACAATTTTGTTTGTATATTATTGTCCTTACACAATCGAAACTAAACACTTAAAGAACCGAATGGATCTTTGGGGATCGCAGCTCCAACAACTTTTAAACTTTAGTAAATGGTTTTAATTTTAATATGAATAATTAATTAGCCAAAAATATTTATAAGTTCTTAATAATTCTTCTTTATTGTATAAATTTTTTTATTCAAAAGAATATTTAATTAGTCGATACTTTCATATTATTATTTTTTTATGATTTAAAACTTTATATTAGCTTAAAAAATATAATTTCTTTTGTGTTTTAATTCAAAGCTTTAAAACAAGCTTTTAAAGTATCATGAAGAAAATGATACTCCATTATAATGGAAGTAAACTATCACTTTGCTTTTACCTCAATTTTCTATCACGCCTGAAATTTTCATGTATAAGCAGATCGTGAGGCTATTTAATCCTACCACTATCGAGAGCGTCGCATCTAAATATTATACAATTTTATATAGTTCTTTTTTTTCCAATGGCATCAGTTCTTCTTATAATATATGAATACACGTGATCTACTAATTAAGAATTATTATTATGACTGTTTTTTTTTTCGATGAGGGCTGCAGATTGGTATTTACCATTACAGACCTAGTACATTTCCCGAGATTTGGTATCACTATTAAGAGCGGCATCACATGGATGGAATACCAATCACCGCAATATAATTTTGACGGACAGTTTACTCCTCAGAGTGAGGCACCTGAGCTCTGATGATGTGAAATGGTACTAGGAATTTGCCGAGAGCCCCCATGCCAAACAGGTACTTATTCTGACTGTTTATAAAAATGTTTGTATTATTAAAGGTTGGATTAATTTATAATTAATATCACATTGCATCTCCAATTATTACATTCAGTTCAATTTTGTATTAATAATTTTCTCATGTAATAAATTAATACCTTAACCGAATAAAACCATAATTGAATAAGTACTTCGCATTTGATTATCTATACAGACACGGAGTATTCTTGTGAGTGTGTGATCTTCATAATATATTTCGACATTCATTTTATAAAACGAATTCTGTCGAACAAAATGGATTAAGGTAACTATCTGGGTGATGGTGATTTTGAAGTGAAACACAAATACACATAAAAAATAAAAACCCACAAACCGTTTTTTGACCTACATATTTAGTAATGTTTGAACGACTGCAATAAAAATGCATTGTCCGAAAGAACGCGTTTCTAGAATCCGACATCTTAACGCCTAGAAACTGACTCTTTATTCTGCTGCTTCCTGGGCCGTCTCTCACTATACACTCGTCGATTTCCCTAGTTAAAAATGGGGCCAAGTCAGACGGAGAGACGATTGGATTGTTAAGATGGACTTTCTAAGAATGACCGCTGCATTGTGTTGGAATTAGAAAGTATTCACTTTTCAAGTGAAAGTCTCCAAACATTTCAAGCGAGATTTCGCATTTCTCTTTCCTTTTTATCTCTATTAACTAAATGCTTA
Source organism: Trichonephila inaurata madagascariensis (assembly GCA_019973955.1). Taxonomy (NCBI): domain Eukaryota; kingdom Metazoa; phylum Arthropoda; class Arachnida; order Araneae; family Nephilidae; genus Trichonephila; species Trichonephila inaurata. The sequence goes on from BMAV01001753.1 coordinate 162,671, forward strand.
AGCGATTTATTGGGGATTATAAGTTTTTAAAAAAATTTAATTTTTTGTTTGTTTGAACTAAAATTCATTTGAAAGTTTTCTTTTATTGTTAAAATAATTATATATTATTGAAAAGTAAAAACCGTATTATAACTGTGTTAATACATTTAAAGTGTGGTTACCAAATACTAAAAATATAGATTTTATCTCATAGATTTTCTTCATTGGGTAAAAGTAACAGATTAAGGCAGCGTTTCTCAAACTTCCAATGTTTGCGACCCAATTTTCAATCAAAATTTTCATTGCATTCCCCTCCGTGCAATAATAATGTATTAAATGCAACAATAATTTACTAAGACTTAAAGCTACAATATGACTTATTTTAGTGATAAACCATAGTTTTGAAAGTTATCAAAATAAGCATTAAAATTTGTATATGACAAGCCCATGGAAGTCATTAGTAATTATTAAACCTGTTATTAACTTGATATTGATAAATTATTTATCACAAATACATTGTACAGTACTGATATATTTATATCAGTGTAAATGTGAGTCAGAATATATTTTGTTTCCTTTATGCTCATTAAGTTATAAATATTTTTTTAAATAATCTTTTATTTTCGATTTTTTGATATGTTCGCGCGCTCCCCTGGTAAGGTTATCCTGCTTCCCACAGTTTAAGAAACGCTGGATTAAGGTACGATTTATAAAGAATGATGGTCTATTAATTTTTTTGTTTCTAGCCTATGTATTTGTGATCAGTTATTGAGCTCAAAATGCTATAAAAAGAAAATTATTCAATTTTAAAAAATAATTTTAAAAATTATGAAGGAATTTTACACTAGAAGGACTGAAATTTAGTATATACCTATATTGCCCAAAATCAGTCAAAATGACTGTATTGTGAAAGAATAATTAATGTGTAAAGAAATTTGTTTAAAACTAATTTTTAATATTTTTTATATTATTTACGGTCATATAACAAGTTGTTAGTAAATAATAACAATAAAAAATATTTATTTCACTAGGGGAAAAAAAATGTATTCTAAAAATGTTTAAGAAATTGTATCATTATATCACCATTTTATTTTTTTAATTGAAACTAAAAATCAGTCAAATCGACTTCCTAGGGTATTCTGGTGTTAAAATGTTACCCCCTTCATACAGTAACAGGCATTCACACAGGGAACACGATTTAGAAGTACATCAAACTCTGTATAACTAAAGTCGGTATAACTTTTTACTACCATAAAAAATATTCATAAGATACTTTTTTAAGTAAAATTATTATTGTGCTGATTCAAAAACGCATACCAACTTTTTTCACATGTACTTTCAATAGGTCGATAGTTTGAAAAAATATGAAATCATTTGGCAGAATAGAAAAAAAAAGCATTAGTATTTTAAATGAAAGTAAACTAATTATGTTTTATTTCAGAAAAAAATCAGCTTACAGTTTTTATCATAGGGGTGTGAATAAAAAAGAATATAAAAGTTATCATTACTCTGAAATTTGTATACTTTATAGCTTTCAAGTTTTATGAAACTTCAGAAAATTATATAAAAAAATAATTTAGACTAAAAAGTTTCTTTGAATTTTGGAATGATTTTTGTCAATTGAATCATATTGTGTCCCCTTAAGTATAATAAGCAGCAATATGATATCATTCTCATCAGTACCGATAACACAATATGTAATAAACATCCTGTCCTATTTGGAAGGATTAGCGGGGTAAGAAATCATTAAAATATTTAACTATATTTTTTTCTCCTAAAACAAAGCTGTCGAAAATTTCAGTTTCACTTAAATGAAATATTCATTTTATTATTATTTTTTTACGGGATATTTTCTATAAATTCTACATTTCATGGAGTTTTAGGTCATATACATTATTTTTTTACTGAAACAAATTTATCATAAAAATATTTTAATTTATTTAAAAGATGGGTTTGTTGTCAGCTGATCTCCGGTCATGATTTGTATGGCCTTAGTACTATACAGGTTGCATCGTAAATATTCTCAATGTAATAGTTGTCATACTTCTAAAAAGAAGTACATACAAACAGAAAAAAACAAATAAAATTTGGGAACATCTCGAATTGCAAATTTAGAATGAATGAAAAGTAATTTTTCAAACACATTTAATATGAAACATTTATATCAAATATAAAATCCTTTTTATGAGATACACAAGACCTCTGAGAGTGTATATATATATATACACAAACTCTCTTCAAAAGTGGTATTACAATACCATGAAGGAATGTACACAGCAATGGGAAATTAATGGGAACTGAAAGGTAAAATTCTTGTGAAAAGTTTTAAGGAAATAAAAAAAAATCTATTGAACTGACTGTTCGGTACGTAATGTAGCCTCCAAGAATAGCTTTACTTCTAAACCAATGATTCCCAAAGTGGTCTATGTAGACCCCTGGGGTCTTTGGTGACCTGCAAGGGGTCCACGCTAGCGAAAAATTAATTTGGGGATCCATGAGGTGTAAATAAGGGGTCTATGATAGTGGCTTTCATTAAACCAGGTCGTGACGTTAATTTTTAAAAGAAATTTGATGTAGAGGACAAACCTAAAACTTTTACCAATTTAACTTATTTATTTACTAAATTCAGTGAGGCTAATTTGTGGTTACTATATATATATAGGTGACAGCATACATTTTATCAAGACAAAGACCATTTCAGCATTTCTGTCCAGAATTAAGCTAAAGAAGCATAATATTTGACTTCACGAATTTTCTCAATTTGTAATCTCAATTTTGCAATTCGTAATCTTAATTTGTCACAGACAATCTGTCAGGAAATTTTAACCTACGTTCAACGTTTAAATGCCCTTTACTCAGATTTTGAGACAAGGTTTGGGATTGCTTTTTTTTATAGTAATACCACAGTAGAGACAATAAATTGATATAGTCACATTGAAAAAAAATGCCATATTACAATAGGAACTGATTAGAATAGTTCCCAACAAAAATTTTGAAAAAAATTTCAGAAACGGATGTTAACAATTTTGGCTTTAAAAAAATCTGTTTTTGTCGCGAATTATAGAATATCGGGGGAAAAAATTAATTGATTTTCCTGGAGAGAGAGAGAGAGATTTTCAGTGAGTTTGTCAATCTCAAAAACGAAAAAAGAAAGGGAAAAAGAAACTACACACTTACTAACAAAGGAGATTTAGGATTAAACCTGACTAGATTGATATCAAATCTTGATAATTTGTTATTGAAGCACCAGATTCATACATCTCATTAAAAACATTTGTTTGTTGTTCAGTTATTTTACGTATTAATTTAATTCATTAACATGGGCTTCTTAAGATTTAAACGCTCTATACTCTTCACTACAATTAGAACTTTAATTCTTTTAAAGTAGTAGTATCAGCTGTCAAAATGACATCTACATACTATAACAAGCGTCGAGTTGTGATTTAAATCTTTTTATCATTTCATTTTTTACGAAGGTCCAACAATATTTTAAACATAGAGAGAAAAACAAATCAGATCACAAGAGAAAAACATTCGTTAAGTAGAAAATATACTTCGCTATTTAAAAGTTATTTTAGGAAGAGAATCGTAAACTTTTTTTGGTTAAATGAAAAAGTTCGCAAAATAGAGAAATTCGTAAAATAGAGGTTTGTAATATCGAGTACCAAATGTATATTTTTAATTTATTTACTTTTGAAAAAAGACTTTTTTCTTGCGAAATCAATAAGAAATTATTTCTTTATTCAGAAGAATACAAAATAATCTTAATCATTACTCACTACCTATGTAACGAATCGCCCAAAGTCTGAGTAGACAGCTTTGAGGATTCATTACTTGAAAGAATTTGGACCAAACCCTACGCAAATAAAGGTTACATGGCTATATCAAATCAGAAACATAAATAGGTTTTATATTAGTTAATATATTAAATAGCCTAAGTTTATAGTGGAAAGATCAATACAAACAGTTCAATAACAATTCTGATATAACTAAAAAGGACGCACGCGCCTCAAATTACAGCTACCTTAAGATTTATCCACTCTATTTCTGATTAATAAACATAAGGAGTCTTAAAAGTAAAACTAGAATAAATGCATACATGCGCTACAGTATTTGGGGCACTTTATAAACTGCATAACAATGGTTTACATCAAAACTTTCAGTATTTGCTACCCAATATTCAATCATAATTTTCATCGCCTCCCCCCTCCTCCATACAAATATCAATGCATTGAATTCAGTAATACTATACTTTGACGCTAAAACTTTAATACGACTTCAACTTCTTAAGTGCCACTGGCGTATATGTACGTCTCGCTCAAACGATACGTTGAATGCCCCGACATATATATACGTCTTTCTGCAGTATGATCTTTTCTGTCCATTGCCATTCATAAAACTATTCCAAAGGCTTTGGAATGCAATTAAAGGACCTTGACAGTGTTTGCGAAGGATTTACTTATATCACAGGATTTCCATGTTTTCTTATTGCTTTTCTCTCCCCCGTTAATATATCACATACGCACGCCTACGTGGAAAACGGTGGCATTGGAAATTGAATAGAATAACTTTTAATCTACATAAGATAAGTATTAATTTTTGTGTATAATTTTATATTTGACAAGCCCATGGGCTCACTGGTAATTATTAAACTGGTTTTTATATAGTATTTTTAAATTAATTATGAAATATATATTGGGCAGTATACTAATACATTTATAAGTGTATTATATTAGTGTAAATGTTAATTTTACTTTTTATTATGCCAGAATATATTTCTTTAATTTACTTTCAGTAAATTAATAATTTTTTAAAACAATATTTTGTTTTCGACTTTTCAATATGCTCTCGCATCCCTTGCAGAGTTAATACGTCCCTTTAGTTGGGCGCGCCCCACAGTTTAAAAAACGCTGATTTACACTATATTCTTTTTCTAAACCTGTTTCAATTAACTTTAATTATTAACTGTTGTTTGTTTTATCTCTGTATAATTGATGGTAGATAATCTCTGTCATAACATAAAAAAAAAACACCTCATATTAATTTTAACGACGAAACCTCTTGAGATAGTTCATTCCACAAGAATTTATTAAGAATAAAGAAATATATTTTTGTAATAGTATGAGCTTCCATTGCAACTCTTCTATTTTTATTTACTTGTCAATTAAATACACAATTGAATGAGGAAAATTCTATACATCCGAATTTATGGAATCAAATTTTAATTGTTTTCGTGAAATATCTCTAAGTGTTAATTTCCAAGAGATTCTATTTCAAGGCTTATATGTGTGCATCATCTGTTATTGTTAAGTTTAAATTAAGACATATAGAGCAAATAATACAATTAAGTATTTCTTAATACACAAGTAAAACTGCAGTTACTAATAGTAAAGAAGAAATTTGTTTTTGTTTTTTTGCGCTTTAACATTTCTTCATAATGAAAATCAATCAAATATCATACAACAAACGCACAAAAAAATGCGATGGAAATGTAAAGTTGTAATAATGGCTATTGATTATTCAAACATTTTTTCCTAAATTTCATTAAATATTAAACTCTCTCAATATTTAATAAGAAAAAAATTATAAATGATTAGTTATTATCTAAAATTTCTTATAATTTAATTTGAGTCAAAGTATACCGTACGAATTTTTTATTTAATTTTCAAATTATTAGTTTACTTCATTCTATACAAAAATGTTTGCTGTATAAAGTTTCTGCGTTAATGAGGACACTTATTAAGAGATTTTATTTGCTATCCACAATTCGCGTAATTTGTTTTGAAATGCATACGGCACACCCTCATGCATGAAATAACTTATTTCTTAGAATTGAAACAAACCCATAAAAATTAAAACTCAGTTTAAATTTTTCAAAAAATAAAAAAGTATTAATACATAAAAAATTATTAATTATTATTTAATCATCTTAAAATTATTATATTAATGTAAAAATGATTAATTAATTCCATTTAAAACAAGAAAAATAATATTGCCATCCATAAAATAGTACAGATAGGGAAAAGTCTATTCATAATTAAACGAGCAAAATTTATAATCCTAAGGAGATAATATTTAAATTAATAGATTTTTTTATAAATTAAAATAAATTAAACTGTAAGCAGATTGACGTGCTTAATGTTAAGTGATTCAAAGAAGATGAATTTACAATTAAAATCTTAAAATCAGGCATCGATTTTGTCTTGATGCCACTATTCTCAAACTAATTTAGTTCATTATATTGCTTATATTTGACGTTCACAAGCACTAATTTATGCTTAACCCGTGATCACTCGAGCGGGGTGTTCTGTACAACCTAGCAACAAGAAAATCCTCCCAGATTTCTAAAAAGAATGTGCAGAACCACGATTTTTTCTGTAGCTGCACATTTTAGGTCATTGAAACTTCAGGCGTGATGCAATCCCTCTTTAAGGAACGATTGGAATGTAATGACCTTGAAAAGTTTATCTGGAGGGCTGAGAACTACCGCGAGAAATTGAGCATTTGTATACAGTCTGCTCTGAAAGTTTGGAAAATGATTAAAATATTATTTTTCTACTTTCTACTATCATTCTCATTAATTATAAAGTATATTTATTACTGGCATATACGTTTTACTGGTTTATGAAAAAATATAAAATTATGTGTTTTAAAATGAAAATTTTGTATGTTTAGTTTAAATTAATGTGTTAGTCTCATTTGTGTGCAATAAATTAAATAATTTAATTTGTATAATACAAAACACATCTTGTACTTTATAAATATGTATCATAATGACTTAATTTTTATTTTTATAATTAAATACACGTGTTAAAAGTTTGGGGTGTTCTCTACACCCCGCGAGTAACGAAGGTAGCAAAAACAAGCGCGAGTGACCGCGGGTTAAAGTCAAGGCATTTTAAACATTATAGTATAGTTATTAAATATTTGAAGGTGCTGACTGGACAAAAAAAAATCTCCTCTGGGTCGATAAATGAGTACCAAGCTTGCTTGGGAACTAAACACTGGAGGATTCGCTTCAAACTGACCCCTGGTCGGGACATTCGTTCATGCACCTCAGCGCCAAATGGTCACGTATACTGAGATGGTCACAGTAGGCGTTGACCCACATGGACTGCTGGGCAACTGAGTTTTGTTTAGTTTATTAAGAATTTAAAGCATTAATATAGTTTTAAACATTTGAAAAATTTCAAACATATTTTAATATTCATTTTATTTATTTTAAACCTTACAAATAATGAACTGTGACAAGGTGCAGTTAATGACTATTTCTTTTCATAACGAAATTTTAATACGCAACCGTATTTTTTCTACTATTTATGAATAAAACAAAGCATTCGCTTTATATCAATTACTAAAACGACATAAACCAGACTTTAGGAGTTCCTTTTAACATCCAATACCTTTTCTATAATCGCCATAAATTTTAAACTGTCTTTTGTCTGGCGAAACCACGACAAACCACTTAGGAAAACTGCTGATAAATCCGCACAACAAAACGACATAAATGAGCTTGCACAATAACCATTCAAGTAACTGCTTTCCCATATCACGCAGATGTACCTCTGACCAAAAGCCAATAGTAGAGGAAAGGATGCAACGAGGTTCAACAGGCCAATTTCGTTTTGTCCGCGCACTGTCCATGGCCTCAAAATTAAAGGAACCGTTTCTTGATAGATTATTGGAGAGATCTATGTTAATGCGGAAAAAATTGTTACTTTCTGAATGTTCACAAAAGAATGGGACAACAGTGGATAGGGCTAATCATAACCGGAAACCCCTACGATTAATCAGTTGATAAAAGTCGGGGATTCAATCTGGGAAATGATAGATTTGAACAGTAGAAGATTTTTTTGACCAGAAATTGAATTTGATAAACTCTTTGTTCGATTTATCACAACCGGAAATGGAAATTATTATCATTAATAAAAAAATAAGAAAAAAATTCTTTAAATTAAAATATGCATTACTTATTGAAAACATGCCGCATTTATTCGAATATAAGATGCACTTTCCCCCCAAAGTTAATACTACCGAAAATCGGATGCGGCTTAGAATCGAAGGTGGAAAAATCCGTTGAATGGGAAAATTGAAGATGATACTTACGGTTCAAGCAATTGCAGGTTCATGAATATTTTTAAAATTTTATATTATTGGTAAAGTAAATTAATTATTCACCTCTTATAAGCTCTCATTTATTTTTTTTAAATTTTAAAATATCGGATATCAATAAATTATTTTACACTTTTTTTTTTTTTTACAAAAACATGTTGAGAATTTGGGGTGCGGCTTAAATTTGAATAAATATGATATTTTATCAAAATTCTTTATTGCTGTAGGGTGTGGATACATTCACCAGTATTAATTATTGAAAATTTGTAATTGCATAATTATTTTTCCAAATAATTCATATTTCACTTGCATGAACATATCTATTTAAAAAAAAACTATAATCCTTCTGTGTAATGCAAATTCATTACGTTTTTGTATTGGTTTTTGTAGATTTTTCTTTTTTGACGAAGTGCATTACATATATGCAGACGGACCACTTCACAACACAGTCGCTAAATCCTGAAAATAAGTTCGTTATGTGGAAAATTCGTTAAATAGTTAATTTCCAAAGTTATATTTTAATATACTTTAGAAAAACCATACAAAGAACTTTTTAAAAAATTCACAAGAGCTGTATGTTATTTGAAAAAGTAATTATTCATGCTTTCTTTCAAAATTAATATCTACTTTTTCATATATCTATCCCATCAATGAGAAATCTGCAAGGAAAACACACACACACACAAGTGGGGAGGGGGACATCGTCCTGGAATACTCTATATTTTCAATGCATACAATGCCACATACATATTAAAGTTTAATTACTGATAAAATCTGTTAATTTTATTTAAGTTTTTCATTTGAAAAATTACGTCAATTTCATTGTTGGAGGTGAGTTAGACACTTGGTAAAACTAGAGTTCAAGGTTATTGATCACCATAAAAGAATATGTTAAAAGACAGAAACATTTGAAAAACTTTCTGAAATACTTTAAATATAGGGAGATAAAAAAACAGAACTACAATAGAAAAATTCGTTAAATAGAAAATGCACTTCGCTATTTGGAGTTTATTTTACGAAGAAAATAGTAAAACGGAGGGGGGGGGGGGGGGATCCCGGAAAAAAGTTTGGAAAATTGATAATTTCGCAATATGGAGGTTCGTTATATGAAGGTTCGACTGTATACATATATGACATGATTTGAAGTCAGAAACAGACTTAGTTTTTAAAAAAAGGAACTTTATTTGATCAAAGTTAGACATCATCTGACCCAAAAATGTAGAGAGAAAAAGAACGCTACCGAAAAATCTTAAGTGGATTAAACACTTAGAACAACGATCGCGGCGTTCACATAAGTTCTCTTGAAAGTTAATACTGACATATATGGCTATTAAATGTAACGATCTGGAATTAGACATGTTTATTGGCTAGGCCATATGTTCGGAAATAATAAATGGGTGATTAATTTGATACTTCAAGAGGTGAGGAAAAAGATGAGTTAAGTGCTAGATAGAGAATTTAATTTTTAATCTAATTTAATTATCCTTACATTATTTTACTCACAGTTAAGTTATTCCTAATGTATAATGAGCATACATCATGTATTTAAGAATTAGTTTATTCAGAGCTGCCAGAGTTTTTTACTTGCCTTCACTGTTGTCTAAGGCTAATTAATAAAAAAATATTCTATAGAAGCATCTTTTTTTCTCAATATATTCCGGATACCTGTTAATATATACTTATTTTTCGGATATTTTAATTTCTATAAAATGGGTAGGAAGTAAAACAATGGTCCTATTCAGTCAGCAAGGTCAAAAAGCATTCAAGTATATTTTTGCGTCGTATTTTAAATGCAACTAAGACTTTAATAAATGGCCTCGAAACAGAATAATTACTTTTGTGTATATTACATTTCACGCCCAGGATGTTTACTCAAACTTAATTAAGAATATTGTGCGCATCCTAGTGAAACAAAAATCATTAAGGACATTACCTTTTCAATCAATTGTGCTCATCGTAACATAATAGTTCTGATTCTCAGGGTGTTGATATGAAGATAATGCTATGTTTTATTATTTTATAAAAACAACAACGGTGAATATGTATGAAAAGTAAAGAGATAGCAAGTAGGAAGAGTTTCTGTAAATATATAGAAATACATACTTATAATTTAATTCAGATGTAATGCATACGTATGAATATAAAAATAATTCATTCAAAAACATTTTAAAAAACTACACAACACATATTTATACATTAAAGGATAGCTAAAAAATTGTAATACTATAGAGATAGCATTCAAATCGTGGGTAATTGTCACCATTGGTATAGCGCAATAGAATCAGCAAATTAGCATTTTAGGCCCTCATTAGGAGACACACAGCATGGGCTATATAAAATTGAAGAAAATTCCGCTTTTTAGTAAGGCAGTTGCTTATTTCATTGATATTATGCGGTGATTATTGTCGATTGCCGCCCTCCTAATTTTGAACATCAGTCAATTGATGAGAACAACATCTTAACTGGCACCACATTTTCTAAACTTCCACACCTCACCAACGGGAAGACTTTAAGATCTAAATAGAATGTTTGTGCATTAACCCTCTGAAGTGCTGATTTTTAATATTAACAGTGTTTGAAAACATGACTCGGTAGGAACAATTCCTGTCTCGTGTTTGCAATGATGACTACTCAGCTACCGTGGTCATATTTACTCAAAACACACCAGATGCTTAGTACAATTTTTTTAATTTTAAATCTCAACCATTTTTAGAAGTTTATGAAGAATTATTGCAGTTATAATTGATGTTTTCCTTGTAGGGCATTAATCGGTTAAAACAGTTGAAATTGAGTATGACAAGAAGAATTCTGTTGTGCATAACATATGATCATATATATTTAAATATATATGTATCACTGTGAGTATCAAAACTAGAATCTCAAAGGCTAGAATATATATAATTTGAACAAGAGAACCGTCTTTTACTTAGTTTTCATCACTCTAGTGACTTTTTTTGCGTGATGTCCCGTAAAAGTATTCCTTCCCTAACTGCTTGGTTCTAATTGTACAATGTGAATACAGATATTTTATAGAGTTATATTTGCAGTATTTTTTTTTTTTTTTTTTTTTTTTGCAGTTTTTAACAACAACGGTACAAGTCTGGATCTAAAGAATCAGATAACAACCCGAAATAATTTGAACATACTCTAATATGTCGCGTTCACCCTGTAGTGTAGACAATTGGTGTAGGTAAATCAAGTGTTTTAAGAATTTTAAAAACATTTCATGATTCCAGAACACTCACTCAAAAAAAAAAATATGGGTGCAAGTAAAAAATTACTCCACGAACTAATAAAATTCTGATAAGAAATAGCAAAATACATCCAGGAAAGATAAGCGCAGACATTCGAAAGTATTTCTTGGATTATGGTGTTGAAGTGAGTTCCTCAATTGTATGCAAAAAGCTTTTAGAAGTTGGTTCTAAGGAAACAAGCCTGTGGTAAAACAATTTCTAACTCAAACATGATGAAAAAAACGCTTGACATGGGCCAAAAAATACCGATCTTGGACTAACGACTGGAAGAAGGTAATTTTTAGTGAGGAAACACATTTATTTGCACAGGAAACAAATCAAGTGAGGTAAGACGAAAAGAAGGTGAAACTGTGCTAAACAGATTCTTTCCAACAGACTGTAAAACACCCTTCGAAAGAGATGTTTTGGAGTTTTTTCACAACAAATGTGGCACTGACATGGCACTGGACCGGAAGTTAAAAACTCACATGACTTTCGAAAACATTTTATCGGATTGGTTCAGACAATCGCATGATGTTCACTAGGCAATTCTTAACTTAAATACACTGGGCCTTTATTTTCAGAGATGAAGTTACGATTATATCCCGTGAGGTGGTAATTCACAGTTACTTATTTACGTGAGGTCCCGGAGGCTCAGAACCTTTAAAAATAAAAAGCTATTAAAATAAAATTATTAAAGCTATTAAAATTTTATTTTAATAGCTTTTATATTTAATAGCCATTTTTTTTTAATTTATTTATGTTTATTTTATTGTATCTACATTTGTTGTGTCTCATGAACTCCAAATTCTTCCTTCTTTGGCATTGTAGGTTTTAGAACTTTTTCACTTTTATTTTATTATACTATACATATGTATGTATATATGTTAAGTATTGTTGAGCGTTGACCGGTGTTGGTTTGTTTGGATTATTGTCATATCTGGTTTAGTGAAAACATCTTCAGAATTAATTTTCATCTGATTTATCTGATGTGTGCTTTGGTTTCACGAAAATCTTCCATTAATGTTCAGTGTAAATTCTGACGCTCTTAGGGCAGTGCTTCTCAAAGTTTCAATATTCGCGACCCAATATTCAATCATAATTTTCATCGTGCCTCCCTGATACAATAACAATGTTTTGAACTCACTAATACTATACTTTGATGCTAAAACTACGATACGACTTTAACTTCTCAAGTGCTACAGGCGTATATAAACGTCTCTCTCACAAAGCATTAATTTCATCGCACGTATATATACGTGTTTCCGAAGTACGGTCTTTTCTGTGCACTGATATCATTAAAATTATTCCGAAGGCTTTGGAATGCAATAAAAGTACCTTGACAATGTTTGCGAAGGATTTACTTATTTCAGACTATTTGCTTTTTTATTCCTTCCTCCACCCCAATACATCACATATGCACGCCTACGTGGAAAAAAGTTGGCATTTGGAAGTGAATCGCGTAATCGGCAATTCAGAGTTTAATTCTAATCCGTACACATTATTAAGATGAGTGATAATCGTTGTATATAATTTTATATATGAGAATCCCATGGAATCACTGGTAGTTATTAAACATATTCTTAACTTAGTATTGTGAAAATTATAAAATACATTGTGTAGCACTGATACAATTATAAGTGTCATATGTCAGTATAAATGTTTTATTTTTTTATTATGTCAGAACGTATTTTGTTTGTTTAATTTCCATAAATTAATAAATTTTTTTAAATAATCTTTTGTTTTTGACTTTTCAATGTGCTCGCGCCCCCCTTGTAGAGTAGTCAAGCCACCCAAGGAGGGCGCGCCCCACAGTTTGAGAAACGCTGTCTTAGGGAACCAAACTTCCTGGTTCAAAATCAATGAAGCGATGGTATGAAATGTTTATTGATGTAGACAGCGTTAAGTATTTTCCTATAAGTTACAGGCCTAGTGTGATTAAGAAACTGTTGAAAGAAACACTTGATAGGAACTGAAAGAGCGCTTAGACATTCTCCATGCTACCAAGAGAGCACGTGCAGAAATTTACTGAGATAAATGGTCTTATAAATAATTCTAGTAATATTACAATAAATCGAAATATATAAAAAACATATGCCTATTTATAATAATTTAAGCACAATAAATTTTTATAAACTGGACAAGACTTTTTTTTACTCTGTCTCTCTCTGTCTCTCTCTCTCTCTCTATATATATATATATTGTTACGTTAATCGGGGTTCGGATTTTATGCAAATCAATCGCAAAGAACAAGGCAGTTAAGAGCAATGAGAATTTATTGCCGAAAATCCAATCCTTGAAATACAGAATTCAGTATCAATATTCGCAGAATAAATCTCAGAAGATCTTCACATCTTCAACAGCACTCAGACATCATTATCGGTATCTAAAATACACGTATATAAAAGATTATTTACAGTAATCACTCGTTCCGTTGCCAAAGTAATCACTAATCACTTCAACAATCAAAGCAATACTAACTGATCGCTAGTCAAAACCAGGCTGACTTTCGGCGAGCATCTCTCTATTTATAAGCTTAGCTGATAATTCGTGAAAGATCCGCTTGCGTCATAGGTCTTGAAATTAGTGGGTTTCTCCACAAATTTCTGGGAAAATTCACAGAGGGTTCCGAACTCACCAAAAATGGTCGTCAAGTCGCCAAACTGCTCACCAAAAATGATGCTAATTTGGCATTATCACCAAGATTTTGCCAAGTTCCCATTGAATCACCATTAAAAAGTAAGGGATGGCGTTGCTTGTAAATATTACAATTTTAACATAAAAATAAATATAACATAGAGAAATATAAATGCTTTACACATCAAAATACAAATTATTTACACTGTTTTACACACAATTCGTAACACTATAATAAAAAATAAAATCAAAATCAATACTAATAAATCCCAAAACAATCATGAGCTAAACTATTAGAAATATCATCCGAAATCTGAAACATGGAACTATAAAGAAACACAAAGAAAGAGTCATTGGGTTAAAATGTATAACTATAATGATTTTAAAGTTGTCACTGATTTAGAAAAGTGATATAGTGTTAAGCATTTCTTTGTAG
>BMAV01001753.1:190872-204143 GCA_019973955.1 Trichonephila inaurata madagascariensis
CATTCCCCCCCCCCCCCCCCCAAAAAAAAAATTGCCAATATTTTTTTTTATAAAAAATTTAATTTGATGTACGTTAAACAAGTAAATTTTTATTTTATTATAAAACTATGCAGGGCGGTTGGCTTTTACATAAACATTCATAGTAAAAAATTTAAACACTGAGGTAGACTAACTTTTTTCAACGGCAGATTATTTAACTATTTTTTACTTTAATATATTTTTGAAATCTTACTTATTTAAAGAATTCACTTCGTAAATGAAAATAAATATTTCGATGTTTAACTGTGGTTTTCCTGGAAGTTCAGATTTTTTTATGAGATAACTTGTAATCTGCACGAATTTCCTTAAGTTATTCACCGAGCTATAAAAGATAACCAACTGAGCAGAAAGAAGTTATTTCAACGCTGGATGCGTATTCGAATTTAATGTTTAAATTTTTTTCTGTTATTCTTTGATTCAAGTTAATCGTGTTTTTCCAACTTGGTTATAAATGCTAAAAGTATTTTGAAGTTATTTTAACAAGAATTTGTGAAGTCAACTTTAGAAAAAAATACTGAAAATGTGCATTTAGTGAAGTGAAAAATCAAGAAAGTAAAAGTTTCTTGAACGTGGAATTGAGTTATTTTTTACATAACTATTTTTTAACATAACGTGGTAAGTGCTAATACAAAAAAAAGTTATTGTAATTTGAAATATTTGCTTAAAGTTTTGACAAGAAAATGTGAATTTGTCTGTCAATATGCATACAAAACGCGAAAGTTAACTTTAAGAAGAATGTGAAGATCGTTGTCAGTTAGTAAGTATTTTTAAGATTAGAGTAAACAAATAAATTGTACCCCTTAAAAGGAAACTATATTCTTAATAAATACTTTGAACTGACTAAATATTTCCATGAATTTTATTAAAAATTTGCTCTCTTGAATTTTGAAAATTTCAACATTCTTAACTAAATACTTTTTAAAATGGCAAACAATTTACGACTAAGACAATTGCAATATATATTGCATTTATTACTATACTCATCTGAGATATAAAAATAGTTTTCATACTTTTCTGCATCATCGAAATTTTGTTTATATCTTAAAAAAAATAAATCGAAAACTGAATTTTAATTATTTTTTATGATTAATATTTATTTTATTGCATATGAATTTTCATTAAAAAAAAATAAGCGTTGAGAATTTTTTGTGATATAATTAGGGTAATAAGTAATTAAACAGAATATTTTTTATAAAAAATGTTGCATAACATTTTGTTTTTAATTAAAAGGACTGAGCAACAGCCTTTTTTCTGGTATTATATGTATAAACAATCTTTGTATAATCGGAAATTAAGTTACATTTAGTGTATATTCATATCTCTCACAGCAAACCTGTCAAAATACCTTTTTCAATGAAAATTTTTATAACTTTTTAAATAGGTGCTTTTTTTACTTTGATTAATATAGAGTACACACAGTATAAAGTATACAAAATTGGCAACACACAAAAAAAGTGTTTTTTAAATAACTCTTCCTTCCATGTTGTCATAAGTATTAACCTGTTTTTTAAACTTTAAAAACAAAAGAAAATTAAATTTAAGCATTAGAGTATTTATGCTAAATATTAAAGAAATAAATATTTTTAGGACATGGAATAGGAATAATGTACATTAAGTTTTTTGCTGAAACTGGGCTTGTTCACGTGTAAAATATTTTTTTTCCCTTTTTTTCCCTCAACAGAAAGAGGAAGTAAGGTAACTTAGGATTTGGTTCACAAAAGAATATAGGGAAAAAATATGAAAGTTACTTAAGAAAATATATAAAATGTCATATTTCCATTAAATAAAAAAAACTAGTTTACAATGAGCTTCATATAACTATCAAACCTTTTTACAATAAAATATTTTGCAGTTATTTAGTGTAATTAAAAAAATTTTCACGACGAACAAAAAAGAAAAATTTATCTGAGCCCTAAAAATCTTTTTAATTGTTCTATAAGAATCAAAATTATCAATAGTAACATAAACGGTATGTTGTGAAAAACGAACGCGACTTTCCTTTTCCTCCATTTATTTACATCTAAAATCATTGAAATTCAAAATTCTTTGTAAAAAGAAAAATAAATATATATATTTTTCCTTTCTTGTACTTAAGTTTCGCAACGAAAGTTTCCATTATCTACCTTGTCGGCTCAAAATCAATGTCTCAGACTGAACAAGCATATGATCAATCACAATAAAATCAAGGCGAACCTTAAAAAGTACAGACACCTCAGGAAACAAACAAACAACAAAGATTTTTAAAGACCGACGCAAGAAAAAAGAATTGTGATGTTCAAGCAGTCTCATTAAAGGCCAAAAATCCGAAGCCGATTCATTCGCCGTGTATCTATGAATATGGTTAAGGACAGCTACAACGGGATTATGAGCAAATCTATTGTTTAAGAAAACACTGAACAAGAGACGTTTCGACCCGCTGAAAGTCTCAGAGAAACAAAAACACGTGTGGTGGAGGAAAAATACAAACAGTGGTGGGTTGACCGCCAGGCCGATCCTCCTGTGCTCACGTGACCCAGAGATCAGCCAGTGCATCGACATCAGACTTGCGGAACCGGCTTTTAAACCAAAGCAGTTTCATCGCTTTATTGATCGTTCTTCTCACTCTCTCTCTCTCAGTCCATCTGCATCCAACGGTAGCGAGAGGTCGCATTTGCAGATTACTCTCCAATCCACATCACTAACCCATTTCGGACGATGAAGCCTCTGCTCTCTGTGGTAGCGGCCTTACTGATAATTCGGTTGGATCCCTTGATTGCTGCGCCCCAACCGTTGTCACTTCTAAATTCTACAGACATTGATGATGAAGGAACTGTTACTACTAATTCAAGTAAGGCTGATGAGGATGTAACAAAACTGTCAAATTTGGGGAGCGTAAGCGGTGAAACTTCAACAGCAACTTTATCTCCGATCTTACCGGTAAATGATCACAATGAAAAGTCTGCAGATGTTTTTCTTGACACCGAAATCACTCCTTCTGAGTCTAATCCCACTGAAAGCCGATCTGATTCTAATTTAAACACGGAGGAAGTTCTTGAAGAAACCACAAACAAACAGGATGATGCGAAGCTTACAACACGTGCAAATGAAGGTGTGGATATGCTGACAACTAGGAGTGATAGCGTTGATACACCAATAAACAATTTTAGTGATTATGCCAAACAACCTGATGGAAGCATTGGAGAAGTAATATCGAAGGATGATATTCCAGAAGAGGTTACAATTTCGAGGTATGTTCCTCCTCTGGATCCCATGAAACACATGTTAATGATGGCCGAAGTTAGAAAGCAGCTTGAACTCTCAAGTACTACAGAAACTTCAGAGATATCCTCAACAATATTGCCAGTAAATTCCGAACATACTGAGGTAGATAGTGAAAATAATGCGGAAGAAATCGAAAAGGATGCTTTGGGACCATCTGAACTCGAAAAACTGTCCATTACTCCAACAGTCTCTGAAACCTTTAATTCGTCTAGTGATCCACTATCAATAAAGTATTCTGATGAACTCATTCCCTCTGAAGCAGATAAATTGGATGGATCGTTCGAAACAAGCACCGAGATGCCAACAACAATACCAAATACTGTTCCGAAAGTTACAGAAATCACTTCATTAGTTGATTCTTCAGATATTAGCCATGAAAACGTGAGCTTGATTTTGAACTCTGAGCTTCTTTCAGGAAGAAATGAATCTTTGATTCTCGGAACTTCGACAGAAATCGATGAATCGAAAGAGAGCGATTCAATTGAACAAACACAGCCGACTACCTTTTCTGAACCTTCTACTACAATAACCACATTAGAATCACATTCAACAGATGCAATTCATTCATCTACCGATATAAAGAGTGAAGAATCTATTGAAGAATTAAGTCTAGTGCGAAGCGACGATGAACCTCTTTCTGTAGAGATTTCTGAATCCGAAGAAATTACAACAGTGCAACCAAGTGAAAGCACTTCTCCAAATAACAAAGAACTCGGTTCTTCTGCAAGTAATGAAATACCATCTTCTTCAGTCGTTTATTCAGATTCGGTAATAACGACTACGTTTAAACCAGAATTAACAACGAATGAAGTTTTAGAAAAGCTTTCAGCATCTGAAGTGGAGACTTCAAAAAATGTTACTTTAGAAGAAGAATTAGAATTCAGAGAAGGAAATGTATTTTTCAATGCTTCAAATGTTACTTACCATGATGAAACTACTAACTCAGCCTTGAAATTGGCAGAAGGTAATGATGATTATTCGAGCACTGAAAATTTCAGTTCAGAAAATAAAGAAACAACTACTTTGGGATTTTTCACAACTATTAGAGATATTGTATTTGGCAGCTCAACCATTACACCCGAAGTAGAAACCGAAAATCCAAGTGCTGAATCCTCTGATCTGAACAGCACTCTTCTTGAAAATGCAAAACCCGCAGAAAATTTTGCATATTCAGATACTGGCGATTTAGCTGATGTTAGATCAGAATCTGATTTACCTGATGGAACCCCATCGTCAGATCTTACAAAAATAGAATTAATTAAAGAGGAGGTTGATAGCATATCTACTGATAGTCCACATATTTTATCCTCCACCATTTCTGACAATGAACCAACAACAGATCAATATAAGGATGATTCATCTACGGTTGCTACTGAGAAAGAATCTTCATCAGAAAATGTGAAAGTAGATCCTACTAGTACTGAGAAAGAGGAATTTGTTTCAACCAATGAAGAACTTGAGACAACAACAGTTTCAGAAATTCTGACCACGGAAAAGGCACCTGAGAAATCAGAACTCTTAAAATCATCCGACCCTGAATCCATCATTGAAATTTCCAATGAAACTACGACTGAAAATTATCCTAAAACCGATGAAGAACTTTTAGTTAAATCAAGCACAAAAGACCGTTATGTAAGTGGTAACAATACTGACTCAGTTGCAGCAGTGCAATTTCTACATTATCATGATAAGGCAAGCTCAGAACAATGCTTCAAATTGGTTGATGCTCATTGGAAATATGCCACTAACCTAACCGATGAAAACAAGAAAAAACAGGTAAGAGTTTTTAAAAATAACTTTCTTTTATCAACTATCTTTTTTAAAAAAAAAATGACTTATGATTAAATTTAAGTAATCAGTTTTAAAGAATTGTGCGCAGAAGTATAAATAATACACACAATAGAGTTTTTGTATGTTATATCATATATTTATTTTATCATTTATCCTATGCCCTATCACATATCACTGAGACTTACGACATAAGTTAGATGACGCTAAGTCATCAGCATTACGAATAGTTGCATTTTAATTTAGTAGTACGAATTTTAATTTACTGGCACGAAAAAGTCATACTTTTCACATATCCATTTTGCATTTTTAAGCAAAACTTAGAAAATCACTCAAGTTTGATTATTTTTTATGTTAAATCATTTTTAAAATCCCTTAATAATTCGCTTTTTCATTTTATTTGTATGTGTTTGAATTATTTTGATTCTATTAATTAGCAGACACCGGATGCATTGTTGTTCAACTATTAATATAGATTAAAAATAACATTAATATAAATTTGAAAAAAAAAAATTAAGGGTAACTAAATTTGTGAAAACACCTTTCTACATGAAAATTTATATGTCAATCTATTTTATTAGTTAAAGCCATCCTTCCAAGCTGGCATAAAATAAAATTTTTTTATATAAGGTATTTTTTTAAAGAATTTGTTTAAATTAAAAATAAAGTAAATATTTCTTTAAACTTCGTTGTTGCTGTAGGTGTGTATTTTCTTTTACATACGTCTGCTGTATATGTCCTGTCGTAAAATTTCCTGCTGCTTTTATATATTGAATAAAATATTCAAAAGCTTTTAGATATTAAAATGAAGGTAAAGTTGTTTAACGAATATAGAAACAACCGCTTAGTAGTATTGTTTTAAAAAGAAATTCAATAATCACTAAAGTTCATGATAATTTTAAAAATAGTTTTTAAATGAAGAACTAATTCTTATATGAGAGATTGTTCAAAGCAGTATTCAATTTACTCAAAATCCAATTCTTAAAAATTTGTTTCTAATTGCATTTATTTCAAATATTCATTTTTCACAAGTTATCATCCAAATAAAATGAGTTACCTTACATAATTGAGAGAGAGAATGATTGTTATATTTAAAAGGAGTTTTTTTCGTGCCTTTAGGCTTATATAATTTTGAGTAAATAGTCAGTTATTAAAGTAGCTGTATAGTTAAAAATAGTTATCTTTAGTCCAGCATACATTTGCTCATTAACATTTAACTAAATTCGAAAACATTTGATGCTAAAATGAATGATTAAGTATTAACTTGGTAATATAATTGTAAATGAATGTATTTTTTTTCCTTTGTTATTTCTTTCAATGTAAATATTAAAAAAAATGTTTATATGATGTATTTAAAAATCATATCAAAAACATATAAGCATATTTGAAAAAAGAAAATAAGTAAAACATGTACAACAATAAAAGGTTTTGTACGTAAATCGTATGGATAACATATTTTACAACAAATTTTTTAATATTAAAATGACACTATTTATTCCGTAAGAAATGTTTCAAATATCTTATAAATGAAATTATCTTTTAAGATCTGTTTATTTTTTACTAGAAAAGGGAAATTGAATTCATTTATAAAAATGTTTGATGTTCTGCAATATATAAAATCTAAGATTCTTAAAGTTGGTCTGATATATTGAACTGTCCTTCAATATTGACATCAACAGGTATGCATATTGATATTTCTAAGGTAATATTGTTATTGAAAATAAGCATTCATTTAAAGTGTTTTCAAGGTATTTCGGTATGTTTGCATGAATGTATTAAAAAAACTCCAAGAATCGAAGAATTCTCTCAAGCTGTTTTTATCATATTTTTGCATATTTTAACTATTAAATTTGTATATTAATTAGTCTATTATGTCATTTTATTTTCAATATTTTATTGCTTTTTAATTTGTTTCTCTGATCCTGTTTGCCTTTAAGAAGTGCATTAATTTGACAATAATTGTAAATAGGTAGAATTATATGATGATTAAAAAAGTCATTAATGTTCCTATGCACCCAGTTCTTGTAAGAATATATGTATCTGTAAGTAAATCTATTGGTCTATCTAAGACGATATCGACCTCATTTATAATCTCTTTCATTTTTATTTCTTTCTTTCATGATGGCTTACTTGTTTTTTCTTATACTTGAAGAGCCTATCAAGGTCATTTTGATCAGAATAAAAAATGAGATTACTTTCCAAAATAAATTATTCCGCAACTTGTTTTCCTTGAAACTTAAATTGAAAACCGTACCCTTGCTAACGGTAAATTAGACTATCTTTTTTTTTTCTCAATAGAATGTTACTTCTATAATATATTCAGAAAGTGAAGAGCCGTTTTAAAAGAAAAAAGAAACACATAAATTGTAACATTTCCATAGCCAATTTAAAACAAAAGAAAAGGAAACTTACATTCTGAACTTGGAATTTCTAATCATGTTTATGTTTGTTAGTCGAAGAGGGAAAAAATTATATGATAGCCTTAAATTATCTCTCTCCGCTCCCTGAAATTAATTATGTCTTCAAAAAATATCTGTAAGATAAAGGTTCTTTAGAACAGAAAGTGAGATGTATTTGAATGGATTTTATAGATTTTTATGGAGGATTATATATATATACGTTTTAATTAATAATATTGAACTTTGCAAAAATGCAAATGTCAAATTATTTTCTTAATTAATCGAGGATAGATTTTTAAATGGATATCTTCAAAAATATTACGTCAATTTCAATTTCTACATTTTTTTTAAAAAAAAAACTATTTTGGCTTTTTGAAAAGATTGAAGAAGATAAATAAGATTATTTTTTTTAGCTGTTAAAGCTGTCGGACATCATGAAAAGCTTGTAAACACGATAGAGTAAAACAAATCCTAATTCACAAATGTGAGATTATTCGAAATAATCGTTTTTGCTACATATTGAAAAGTTAATTATGGGGCTAATCAGTGAAAGTTTATTAACGTCACAATACAAAGCTGCACGAGTGCTATTGGTGACGGACTTCTTAATTTTAAACCATGGCCAAGTAATGAGGATGACACCTGTCCAGGCACTTCTCCTAACTTCGAAACTACACCAACATGAGAACGTTTGAGCCTCGGCAGAGTTATCGCGCAGCGGTCCCCTCTACAAGGTGGGTCTTAAGCAGCATGAGGCGATAATTGTTGGGGGGAGAGAAAAAAATATCAATTTTCTTGCTCTTTCAATATAAAACTGATTGTAATGAATTGATGTTAAAAAATGTTTTAGTTTTTTTATGATTGCAATATAATAAAACTTTTTTTAATGAATTAAAAACCTTGTTCATTTACATTTCTTTATTGTTGACAATATGTTAAGAAAATGCTAATGCTACATCAATGCTCGTGCTGAACCCTTATCATGCAGCAGAAATTAAAAATGCATATATCTGATATTTGTCATCTCTAATCAATTTGGATTTGATTATCTATTTTATCTTTTGTCCACTATGCGTTCAGTATGAATGCGATTCAACACAATCGGACTTAATTGTTTACCGTATACTCCATTAATACTCGTAATTTTCTGTTTTATGTCATATCTCTTCTTCGTTATACGTACCGTAAAATCCGACGCATAACGCGCACCCATACTTTTCATCTGTATACTTTAATTTTTAGGTGTATTTGCCGTATAACGCGCACCCCCTTATTTACGAAGAAACCTGAAATGTACGTATGCAATGCGTTTATGTTTTGAAGTCATTTATTCAAAATACTATCCCAGGACTTTTAAAAAATTAGTATATTTTAGAATTACAACTTATTAAGTTCGTTAGGCATGACATTTCTTTTAAATAAACAGCATTCTGATCTATGTAGAAGTCTAATTTTTCTTTATGCTCATATCCTTATATTTTTAAAGCTATTATTTTTATATTCGGCGTATAACGCACACCCGTAAATTTCGTTCTTATTTTTTCTGCTAAAAGTGCGCGTTATACGCCGGATTTTACGGTATATATACATTTTTGCCTTTAATGGGGTCCCATATTCTTAATATGGATGTAAATAGTACATATTTTATCATTGTGGCTTTATTTTTCATATGTTAATATTTTTTTAAACTTATTTTTACTCTTCTTTAATTAAATTGATAAGATAAATTATGTTAACGTAAGAATAGGTATAATTTTATCCATGAGTTATTATGACTATTACTAATTATAAATAACAAAACAAGGTCTAATTACTGCAATAATTATTTAAAAAAATAAAAGGGTTTAATCTTTTAAAAGAAAATATTTTGAATTTAAGAATGAAAAGCTCACACGAATCCTTAATATTTGATTTACATTGTTAGTATTAGAAATTAAAATTTACAAAAATGTAATGATCTTTTATCAGTACCTTTTATCGGCAGTTTCAGATTTTGAAATCATCTAAAAATTGTTGAATGTTATTTATCTAGTAGGGGTTGTAGAATTCTTTGTAAACTGTTTTAAACAAGTAGCAAATTTATCGCAAAAATGAAAACCCGCCCTGGCTCTTAATATGCAAAGCAAGGAATGACTGTACGCAAAAGAATATTTCTGTCACGGAATTTCCTCGTGTTTATTAATATGTATTATAGAAATGTTAATAATAATAACTGCGTCATTACCTCAGTAAAATTTATAAAATTGTTTTACAATCTTGAAAATAAATAAAACGCGTTTTTAAATTATTATTAATATGGTTTTTTGGCTTATAAGTTGAAAATTTAATTCATAATTACAAAAGAAATTTAAACCTGTTTTTCGGGGAATAAAACATTTGAGAAGCCAGAACCATCATTTCCAAACTAATGAATGTATTGCATATTTTAGGAAAATGCAGTACATAATAGTTAAAATAATCAAAAGTTGAGAAAGCATGGTGGAAATCAACATTAAAATTGCCATAGTTTTCTAACTAAAAAAATCAAAATTTATTTTTAAGGAAAAAGGTTTTTATTGTTCTGCAAACCAAACCGATTTTTGCATACTTTTAAAGTGCCGGTATACATTTTGATCTACATTTCCTTTCAATCATTTCAATCTCAAATATTTTTATTTGTTTATATGAAAGAACGCGGAACACTGATTTTATATCACATGCAGATGAAAAAATAATAAACAAACATGTTCTTTCTGAATGTAATTGATATGAAACTTGAATCAACTCTCTCTTCTTTTTAACAATTGTCACCCAAATTCAAATTACGAGGGGGATTCTTCGCAGCATTATTGTATTGAAATAAGGTGATAACATTTCGAATTTGTTTGTTCTTCGAACTCTCCTTTCACTTCCTCGGGCGAAGATGAACAATGGTTGCTTCGCCTGTTTAATGATTGTATTATTTGTGACTGACAACATTAATCTCATCTAGTAGGTGGATTTCAGCGTCAATGAAATGAAAACTGATCATTTCGATACAATGCGGATTGATTCATTGCTGAAGACAACATACTTTATACGAATAATGAAAAGGGATTGTGACAATATCCCGGATATTTAGACTTGTTTATGTATCTGAAGCAAAAGCAAAAACATTGATTATAAATTGTATAGAATAATATTGAATGATAGAATAATATTGAATGCTACCGTTTCTATTAAAATGAAACAGCGCATTTTTCAACAATAGCACAATATTTGGACAAATATCTGAATAAAATTGCTCATATATATGTGTAATAATTCACGTTAATTTTCTCTTGATGTATTTAAATCCATAATTGCCTTTTCTTGTGATAATCAATTTCTAATTTACCCGAATATAACGGGATATAACTACATAGTAGGATTCAAAAATTCCCGGACAGAGTCTAAAAAATATTACCAATTAAACTGTTGAAGCACATCATCCTTCGAAATAAGACCCTTGAGTTACAACACACTTTGTCATGACTTGTAAAGGTCATCGAAACATTTCTGGAATCCATTTTTAACCATGTCCTTTAATTTATCCTGCGATGTACTTTTAACTTCATCTGCTGATTGTTCTTCGTTTAACGTGCACGAATGATACGTAGACACACCCTATGCATCTTAAGATCCTTAGTCAGTATCCATTGGCATGTGGCCGAAGATATCCCGACTGATCCTGCTATTGTGTGAAGCCTGGTCTTACGTATTACCGCAAAAACCTTTTCGATGTTTTCAGCGATGCAGGAAGTCTACAGACGTCCAGATCGTTTCTCGTCTTCGACACTTTCCCTGCCTTCTCTGAAACGTCAATGCCACTCAAAAGCTTGCGTTCGCGATAATGTATCAAAGCACACAATACACCTGATTCAAAATTTCTTAAGTCTCCGTTGCACTCTTTCCCAAGCAAACACAAAAATTAATATCCATTATGAGTTCAACAAATGCAATTTCTTTCAATCTCAGACAACTAAATACATTCACCTACAAAACAACATGCCATTGCGACGCAAACACCACGTAATTTAGAATAAACTCTTTTTTTTTTAGAAAATGGGGAGAATGTAATAACACAGAAATGTTATTATAGTCGCTCTACTACAAAAATTCCCCACGTCTTATGGTCATTCCGGGAACGTTTGCATCTTTCTAGTATAACCTTCTATCACAAAACTAAAAGTTCAGCGTTTTTAAATTAAAAATGATGTTATTTAGCATCCCCCGGGTATCTGAACCGAAAAGAAGAACCTTTACTGGAAGTCATATGATTTCAATAGTTCCCTGTTGACCCTCTGTATATATAGACGAGATTTCAGGATAGAAAAACGCTGCTTTTTGTGAATGGCATGTAAATCATGTCATGTTTTTTTAAATGTTTATTTTAAGATGCGAGGGAAGTGGAGAATTATTTTTTAAAGTTTACTAGCTTTCTGTATTGATAAAGAATAGAACAGTTTTCACGATTGTTAGAATTTATAGATGACTAAATTCTGCTAATCTTGAAAAATGTATAGTTTGTGGGAGTTTTCATTTTAATATATACGCGAGAGCATATATATGTATGAGTTTTGGTGTATATGTTTATATAAGAGAAGCAAACTTTACAAAAGGAGAAGGAAGGAAGGAATAAGAAAGAAATGTGATCGTTTTTAAAGTTTCTAATAAGAAAAGTTTTATGCGGTAAGCATGATTAATTTCTGAGACTTAAGCCTAATCAGTTTAACAAGTAGTTCTAAAAAAGAAATTTTTAATACTTATTTTGTGAACAACGATTGAAATTTTTTCACAAAAAATGTAAGAATAAAATGGAATTCTGTATTAATGCAAGTGCAAGAAGTGTAGAATTCAAAAATGGACTCAATTAAAGAAGGAAAATCGTTAATTTGAAATAAAAATTTTCTTCTTTTTGTTCCTTATATACGTATTTATTCCTTTATCCCATCTTAAATTAGTACATAGAATCCGGTTCTAAAATGTTATTGAAAGCTAATGTATTTGCTTTTGTATATAAAAATTTCTCTTTTATTTGTTTTATGGAGTAAATTATAAAGTATGAAAACATTTTAGCAACGGGAAAATAAAACATTTTTACTTTTAACATTGGCCATTGCAAAGGTAAATAACCAAAAAAAAAAAAAATTAAAAGGGGGCATCCCTAAATCATTAAAAAAAAACTATCATCGCTCTAGAAACATTGTTAACTTAAAGAGTTCCTACTGTTGTTTAACCCTGTCACGCGCTACTTAACGCAGACATGGCGCTTTGAAAGTGACATCGATTCATCACTGCCTATCAAGTTGTATCCCTACAAGTTTAGACGCCGCATCATCCATTAGCAGCGACGAAGAAAAGAACAAACATCGAAGAAAAAGGCGAAACCAGATCCCCCCAGATTTTGGCAATGTCTTGCAGATTTCGGTCCACTTACTTTCGATGGATTGTTCCGCTTCAGAGAATTTGGTTTTTTTTTGTCGGTAAAGTGAAAGGAAAAGCGATAAGAAATGAGAGATTTTGACTTAGCTTCTCTCTTTCTCTATCTATCTAAGTAGATTTAACCTTTGTCTGTACAAAATGTATCCAACAATTTCTCTGGGAGGAAAATATTAAACTGCTTATTGAGAGAAAAATCTGTGAGTAGGATAGTTGAATTATTTTTAATTTAGTGGTTAACCAGAGAAAAATATCTGATATCCAAAATACAGAGAGTCGTTCGATTATTTAACCTTTATCTACAAAATGTATCCAACAATTTCTCTGGGAGGAAAATATTAAACT
>BMAV01001753.1:204243-310924 GCA_019973955.1 Trichonephila inaurata madagascariensis
CAATTTCTCTGGGAGGAAAATATTAAACTGCTTTTTGAGAGAAAAATCTGTGAGTAGGATAGTTGAATTATTTTCAATTTCGTGGTTAATCAAGGAAGAATACCTGATATCCAAAATACAAAGAGTCGATCGATTATTTAACCTTTGTCTACAAAATGTATTCAACAATTTCTCTGGGAGGAAAATATTAAACTGCTTATTGAGAGAAAATGTAAGTAGAATAGTTGAATTATTTTTAATTTTGTGTGGTTAACCAGAGAGAAATATCTGATATCCAAAATACATAGTCATTCGCACCTTATGAAAACAATTTTGATTGTTAATTTTATCTATAAATGCCATATTTTTGGGGGCGATTTGCTTCTGTCGTATAGTCATGGTTCTTGACAATAGTTCTTGCTCGAAATTTCCATGAGCGTAATTTTTTTCTTTATACTGTCGTGCAAATGTACAATGGTTGTGGTTCAATGTGTGATGGTTCAGAAAAATTGTGAGTATGTTAATAAAGAACGCTTATTACTTGTTAGTTTCGTATTAGTTGTTTACATACATTTTAAAAAATGCCGAACATTGTCGATTTGAAAAACATTTGCGTAAACACAAATGCTTGAGTACCAATGCAAGAGATTATTTCCTCGCTTTTAACACCTAAGCCTAATAGTTATGTAAATTTTACGAAAATTAATAGAAAATTTTTCAAAATACCCAACTGTTACAAATAACAAATAAAGTAGTGAACTTTATATGTATAGACGATAAATGGTAAGAGAGTTGAAACCAATTTTGAACGTTTTTTTTTTATTTAAGGGATCTGCCTGGATTTCGGAATCAATGTTTGATTTAAATTTTATTTTTTTATCTTCGCCATGTTGAGTAGAAAAATAAATTAATCAACCAGAAAGAAAAAGTGAGAAGATATTGAACGAGGAAAGTATATGCTATACAGAAAGTTGTTCGCCCTTTGTGGAAACGATTTTGATAGTTAACTTTTATCTATAATTCGCGTAATTTTGGTAGCAATTTGTTTCTATCTGATAACCATGATTCTTGATAATAGATCTAGCTTGAATTTTCATGAAAGTAAACTTTTTCTCTATACCGTCATGCAAATTTTACTCTATTCCTCTTGAGCCGTTTCCCTAAGTCCGTTCAGAGTTCTTGGGGGGCATTTTCTTAAGGCTCATTTTAATAAACTGGAAGCATAAAAGTCAATTGGAGAACCATCAGGGGATTTTACAAGTATTTCTTCAAACAGGATACACTTTATTCCTGTTTCTGATTCTTTCCTTGCTAAATAAGCAGAAATTGGCTTAGACATGTGGTTAGAGGCTTTGTCCATATAAAGCTCAATTTTATAAATGTCCTTTCCATTTAAGACTAGACTTTCTTTATCAAAAATTTGTTCTAAGATATTCCGGATAGTAGAATGAATTAATTTAGACTTTGCTTGAGACTTTTTTTATTTTTTAATTTGCCATTGTAACAAAAACCTACAACTATCATGAATTCCTATGGGAATTTTTCTGCACACTGACAAAGCCAATTCGTACGGTCATACCCGTCAGTTGAGCAGCTGAAAATTGATCTTTTAATACAGTCACTGAAATATGCCCATGAATCATCGAGTGTTATCACAAATTTTCCATTTTTCAGCAATTAGCTGTTTTTTATATAATTTTCCACACTTTATGCTCCTTACAGCAATATGCTATGGCAAAAACAGATGTGAACCTAAGGTTTAAAAACATCTTTTTTTAACGATTAACTTTAATGAATGATTTTACTTACATTCCTAGTGCCTATGCAATGAATCTTTGAGTCGGATCAAAGGATCAGACTTAATTTCTTGATAGTTGCCAGCTTTCGAACAATCTTAGGATGAGGTTTCATGGTCATGCTTTTATTTTTACTTTTAGTTAGACGTTTTTTCCCCCTTTTCAGATTTAATTGATTATAAATCCCTCTTTTTGCAATGCAATGACTGAGATTTTAACACCACCACCTTATAATTCGTTGATACGAATATTTCTCCACGAAAAGCACAATTACGAGCGTTAAAAACTTCAAGAACCATTTTAAAGATAAATCTTTTATTTTTTATTCTAATCAAAAGAAAAAACTAGTAGACAATTATTCTAAAATTGTTAAGGAGGGTTGGAAACCTCTACAATTAAAGTACATCTTTTTTCATTATACTGAAATGAGCTTTTAGCTAATTTTGAATTTGTTCATAATGTATGAAATATTTTATCAAGCATTGCGAAATTTGACCCATTTTTCACATAAAAAATTTGTAAAAATTAAATGTTTGAGTTTTTTTACAAAAAGCTAATTTCAGTATATATTAGCCATCAT
The DNA here is from genome assembly GCA_019973955.1 of Trichonephila inaurata madagascariensis. Lineage (NCBI taxonomy): Eukaryota > Metazoa > Arthropoda > Arachnida > Araneae > Nephilidae > Trichonephila > Trichonephila inaurata. The sequence continues at coordinate 206,599 of BMAV01001753.1, forward strand.
TAGAAATATATAATAAAAAATTTACATACCTGTGAACAGTAGTTTCTCAGGAAAGGTACATTGAACATCAAGATTTACTTTTTGAGATAAATTGATTTTAATGTATGTAGTGAGGCTTCTAATAGGCTAGTAAATGAAAAAAATAAAAGGCTCAATTTACAATAAAAGATACATGTTTTGGTTTAGATTAGACGCTTATATATAACTTTTAAGCAAAAACGAAGTACTTTGGTTACATTTCTCGCCTTTCAAATGGGCATGGCCCAGTTTCAACGATTACTTAAAAATAAGTTTTAAGGGCTTCTAATTACCTTAGAAGTTAAAGTAAGGTATTTTTAGAAAGATTAGAATCTATATAATTTAAAAATGTAAAAATCTCAAATTGTCAAAAAAAAATAAGATTTTATTTTTCCAACTGCCCTTAAAATTTTATGTCAAGATCAAAAAGAGAAAATGAATTACAATTTTTTTTCATAAAATGTGAGTGACCTTCTGTATTGAAAGTTTTATCATAAATAAAATTCTCAAGTAATTTTTTTTTCATTTATTTTCTCAAAATGAGGCACATGTGACTCAAGAGCAAACCATTGGTGATTGATTCATAAGAAATTTATATTTTTTAATGAAATTTTTTCATCAACTGACTATTTGCATGAATTGGTTAATTTCTTATACTCAAACAATGTACATTTTAGTCTTTGTTATAATGATGATATATTTGATCCAGTTCGGTTCTTACTACCTGCAAATAAATAATAAATAGTTACGTTTACTGAAAATGTGTTTTACACAGTAGTAATAAACTATCACCAGCGCTGATGAGAAGATTTATAGTAAATATTTAATAGTTATTTGAAATATAGATTCATTTTTAAATCAAAGTTAATAAATAAGCAAAAAAGCCATAAACTAATGCCTGTTTTGTCAATGCGAATATGGATATGTAAATTACATTCTATATAATGCGTATCTAATATCTTAATGTATTCTATGAAAGTTTAAATGGCGAATTCTAAAATTTAAGAAATTGTTTACTAGACGAATTTTATGAAAAGGAAGACGAATTATAGTACAGCTTTATTCACAGTCACCGACTTATTTTTATCTGAAAAAGAGACAGCTTTCCGTAATTTAAGATATAATATTTCAATGTCATCCACTTCTTCCTCTTCTCAAGTGATATCATTTATTTTAACATGCTGAAAACAAATCAGACATATACTTCCTTTAACATAAATTTGTGATTTTTTTATCTTCTGTGCCCTTATCTTCACAGACATCTAAGAGCATTCTGAGAAGAAAAATGTAAGATAAAAAAAGAAACAAACGTTGTTGAACGTATAATCCTGTATCATCAGAATAGGCGAAATTATTTTTGACCCCAATCACAGTTACGCAGCCTTGAAAGAAGATCGAGAGCGATTTAGAAAGCGAAATTTTTTAAAGTTTGAATGCGATCTGTAGTTGAATCGGGGTCACAATCTCAGGAACAATAGTTTCTGTGACTTCTCCATGTGAAGATAACCCCGTTCAGATTTCTTCCGAATGCTCTTTGTTTAGCACAGATTTCATCAGATCTTTTCTCTGATTAGGAAATACTTTGGTTGGATGACATATGAGGAAATTGGAGAAATGACTTGAATGGATCTTATGTTTGTGCTTTTCTAACACTTGTTAGAGATTCGATTCTGTCAAGGATATAAACACAGTTATGTTTCAAAAGCAAATAAATTGGTATATTTCCTTTTACATATATAAAAAAAAATTTTTAATTAAATGTCAACTTTGTTCAGATAATAAATAAAAAAAATATAACTGTATAGTGCGTTTCGCAAGTGAAGCAATTTGAAATATGCTTTTTTAGGAGATAAAGGTATGGATTAAAAGATATCATTTTACTAACAAGTTTTCAGTGAATTGACCAGTAACAGGAGACGAAACATTAAATTAGATTTCAAGAAGAGTTTTATGTTGCTTTATCTGAATTTTGATGATTTCAGATCATAAATTGGAAACCTTTCTTCAGACTTTGTGCAAGTCTAAGAAAATTTTAATATAAACCTTTAAAACTCTCCTTCGTTTATAAATTATTTTTAAAAAAATTAAGCTTTTTTTAAATTTCAATTTAAGCCAGATGTGCTTAGTCTTTTCGAAGATGATATCTCTAAATATCTTATAAACAGCATTTATCCCCTTTAGAATATGGTATCTTTAATAAAATATTATTTTATGCATTTTAAAAAATGTATTTGATTGGAATAGGATGTATTTATCTTTAACTTTTTATTTCTGCAACCCCAAAGCTGCTCCCTCCGAGATAACGTGCAACCTAAATCTTGATTTAAACTAAATTACTCTTGATTTAAAGTAAATCACTCTTAATTCAAATTAAAGGAATTAAAATAAAAACAGTAACTTTGTGTTTAGATTGATTTTTAAACTTTCTAAGAATTGATATAGGTCAGTACAAGTAGAAAAAGAAATTACTTGAAAGCTCTAATTTGTCTTTTATTTTTCTAAATTGTAAATTAATTCAAAGTTGTTTTTTTTATTTTTTAAATACATATTCGCTTTACTTACTTGTCTAGTAATAATACAAAATTACTTATTATTTTATAATACCAAAGCAAATAACAGCTTTGGAATTTAAATCAAAACCTTTAAATCAATTTACTTTTAAGTCTTGTGTTAAATATATTGTTATGCATTTTATTCAAACAGAGATATCTCGTACGTATTTGAAAAAATTTTAGATTTTATTAAATACATTATTTAGGATCATTCTTCGTTAAGTAATAAAACATTTGTTGCTTGATTATCAATTCAATTTCCCGTTTGTTATTATGCTTTTATTTTAAATTTGTTAATGTATATACAAAAGTATGCATAAACATTTAGATTTCTTCCTATGTCAAAGTTCTTTTTATTGTGTGTAATAACTTCTCTATCAGGTTGCAATTTTCACAATCTAAAACTGATTAAAGGTTAAATGTTTTGAATGCAATGTACTAATATAAAGACGAAAAACAATCTGCATTCCTTAATAAACTATATATATATATTCATTAAAATTTTAAACTAATCCAAAAATATAAAACGGATGACCACCGAAGCTTTCAAATGTGGTTTAATAAATAATTAGTGCTTTACATAAGAATATTTTATATTAATATAAATTATGGAAACAGTTTTCTCTTTATGATTTAAGTTTTTATAAATGAGCTATTTTAGAGTAAAAATAAAAACTGAACATTTATTTAAATACAAATACAATTAATTCCCCTTATCACCATATCTGCTCATAAAGATTTCTTATCTTGGTATAATTTTCCAAAGATATGAGATCAATCTGAGCTCATTTTTGCTCTTTCATAATCTAAATGACATGTATAAAAAAGGGTGGATCTCCCTCGAGGTTATATGGAGAGAACAATACTTATTAATCGGAACCTCTCTATACAGAAGAGATGCTCTATGGTATGGAGAGAAAGAGAAACATAATTAAAAATAATAATTTCCAAATTTAATATTGACCCCAAAAGATTAAACTTTTTTAAAAAAAAATTTAAATGACTAAATTTTGATTAGATAATTTGTACTCAAAATAATTTTTTCTGCATTATAAATAACCAAAAGTAACGTTCATTGATGAGTACTGAACAATGCGAAATGCAACGAACGTTGAAATAGTTTCTAACCTCAACTCCATATCTCGATCCAGTCCGATTTCTCAACTCGATTCATTCCGATCCAGGCCTTTTTTTCTGTTTTCAACTTTATCGTTCACTGTTATTTCGACAACATGTTTTTTTTCCCTTTAAATAATACTAAAGAAGTTTTTCTATGTACCTGATGTTTTCTTATTGTAGCTGTTAAGCATCCGTCCTCTCAATGCATAAATATTAAGAAGTAATAAGATGCCTCTTTCCCTTTTAACAAAAATTACTTTTGACTTTTTACAGAAAAAAAAATCTCAAATACCTAAATTTCATTCTTCTTGTGACAATACTTAACACGAAAATTAGTTATCTATTTTATTATTTCCTTCATCTATGTACTATAAAACACCTTGTACGCATAAGAAATTTTTCAAATTCTGAAGAAAAATTATTCGATCCACCTTATCGTACATTTTTTATGGATATAATGGATAAAGTTACTTATTGGTAAAAGATAAGAATGTTTTTACTTTCTTTTCGCTGAAGATAATGTGTTTTATTCTTGTTAGTTAATGCCTTCATTGCTGTGCTTAAATCTTAAAATAGTGTTACGTTATAAAAAGCATAACACCTATTCCGTTGATGCCCAACAATGACAGCATGTTTTCAAATCGTCTATCTGTCTAAAAATTTCACTTTTTCATTCACAGTCAGCTTAAAGAAACCTCAAAATAAACGTTTTGAATCACGAAATATGTCAGGTTTCTTCTTCAAGAATCGAGGTTAGCTTTCGAATTATTTCAAGTCTCGAAACCTTACATTATTTTTCTCATGGACGGTCACGACTTCATGACGACGTGATGATGGATTTTGTTTTAACGAAAGCGACACAGCGATGCGAGACGAGAAAGAAATAGTGAAAAGCAAGAATTAAAAAAATGGAGAATTCACTCTCTCCAATCGTAGCACGAATACTTGAGGTTTTGAACTCTAAATTCCGGTGATGCCTCATAAATGTGAATTATCCTTCACGTTTGTGCTTATAGATGTCTGGATATGAATACGCCTACTAGATTTCGGTTACCCAAAACACCGCATAAAATTTAGAGCTTTTACGGAAATCTGCTCACGCGAGTTGCCTCACAATTATTCGTGCTTCGACTTCAAAATGTTGGTATTAAATTTTTCCGTATTGTTGAAAGAATTTCCAATTTGCTAACGTTATTTTGTGGCTCACCTAGTAAACAAGAAAGTATTTAGGACGAGTATGTGCATAATGTCTGTTGTGAATCACTTGTAAAAAATGTTACACTTTGATCTTTGACAGCAAGAATAAAAAGCTAGAAAACTTCTAAAGCAAAAGTTATTTCATGTCATAAAGTTGTCAAAAGTTACATAAGCTGACATAGGCGGATCTATAAAATTTCTTTTGGGAGGAGAAGAATTTTGCATGTCAACGTCAAAAAAAATGTTAAGAAATCGTTAGCATTCTGGACGTGAAAGACGTGAATTTCAATGTTTTCTTGCTAAAATTCTCTTTTGTGTCCTATATTATTTGTATGATCGATTTGTTTATAAAGAACAAAACGTGCTTCTATAAATTAATACATAAGCTGATAAACTTGAATAAAAAAATGAAAAAAAAATAACATTTATGTTTTTGACTCACATTAGCTTTACTTGGAATAATGCTCAGTTGTACTGTTTAGAATATATTCTATTAAGCGAACTTCGCTTTTAAATTGCTTCAAATGTCAAATTGATTGTCATTGTTCTATATGTTTTAAAATTGTGTACCTGGTTAAAATTTTTAACAACCAAAAGCTTTTGATTATACTGAACTAAAAGAGAAATTTGTTCATTTATTTTAATCGCATTGATAAACTTTCAGTTAATTTGAAATTTAATTTGCATTAATTCTATCATACTCATGAACAAAATGAATTGATAGTAGACACGTGATAAATGTTCCCAATTTCTTAAATAGCTTCAACTGTAGAAATGTGTTGAGTCAAAACAATTTAATAATTTACTAATCATGCAATAAAAAGTTATTATTACTATTATTACAAGGAGAGATTTTTTTCTCCAAGCTAATATATTTGAGTGCTCGTGTACCATTTAGATAGGAAAAAGAGGCATACTTAATATTTTCAAATGAAACTGAGGTATTTGCTTTGAAATTATGGGTAGCACATGTTTACGTTTTTATTCCTTATTATTATTATTTTCTCATATAAGGTATTTTTTACGATAATGTATTATTGTACATAGTTTATTATTGTATATTAATCCTTATTCATTATTAGTATTCAGTAGAGAAATAAAAATGGAAAATTTTATCACACTTAATTCTATTTAAGACGATCATTTTGAATCTGAAATTTGATTACAATTTACTTTAAAGTGAGTAATTCCTCATTAAAAGTAAAAATAAATATGTCTAAAATAAATTTCCATTGCATTTCATGTTTTCGAAGTTAATAATTTTCGTTTATCTGCTATTAAATCAAATTCAAAGTTTATGTTAATCGATTTTAATGCATTTCTATTCCTGGAAGTTTAAAATATATAACTTTGAAAAAAAATTATGATTATATTTTTCTATTGTAGAACTACTATGCTTTTAATCAACTCCGGATTTTTAAACTAGATATTGTATGAAATTTTGTTAACTATCATTGCTGCTATTACGATACATGAATATTTTGTATTTTAATAATGATAAACGAATAATTTGATCAAATGCTTTTTTTTCCTAAGAAACGTTTTTACATCCTCTTAAATTTTTTGTGCGAGTTTAAATTGAATTGTTTCGATACATTCTAGAACCGAATCCAGGTAAACGTTTCGTCTATCTAAACTCCCAATAAAGTTCAAATAATTTTTTTTTCAAATGTTATGAATCATTCTTATCCAATAAACAACAACAACAAAAAAATGTCATAAATGAGTGGAATGTAAGAAAGTCTGCTCGAATTTCCCAAGGAAAAATAAATTTAAAAATGCATACATAAAAGTCATTTTATGTTATTGCCCAACATAAACAAAGTGAAATTATTACACTGCATTTTCAGATTTCTTTAACTGAAATTGAGAAACTAGTTCAACGTGATATTCCATAAGAAAACAATAGTTTAGAATTACAAAAGCGATATTGTTGCTTGTCTGTGCGTGTGGAAGGGTGCCACTTGAATATTTCTCCCACAAATTGCAGTGATATGTATTTTTACTGTATATGCAGTAATAGTCAGGTCTATAAAGAGAAAACAAAGAGCTGTCAAATAAAACTACTTAAGTCGTGATTGCGTGTTATTACAAAAAAAAGGAATTTTAATGCTTCTCAATTGTATTGTAGTATTAAGAATTCAAACTCTCTTTCATGGCATAATAAAATTGATTATTTTCTATTAAACACATAAACAAGTTTATTACAACGTGGGAATAGTTCATTATCTGTGCTCACAACATTCGCTTCTAATTGATAATAACTTTTTATGAATCATTCATTGAGTGTAACTACAAAACATAAGCAACTGCGTTGGGATTTAGGTTTTTGTAAACATAACATTTCACGTAAACTAGTTTAAAGTATTAAATTATTGGCCTATTTTGAATATTTCAAAAGCACAATATCATTTTTTTTCAGCCACGTTTTTATTAAGAGATTTATTAAATTGCTCACATACAAAAAAAAAAAAAAAATTACGGTTGAAATTGGATGCAATGCTTTTGTTTTTCATGTTTTAATTTTTATTTATCTTATTTTGGTTCTAATTTTAAAGTCATTTAAAAAGGTAAGTATATATCGATTGTGTTTACAAAACATTTGATATTTTTTTTAATTAAAAAATATAAATTGTAATAATATTAGCAAATATTCTTAAATAAACTGTTTTTAACTAAACACATTCTGCGATATTTTTCAAATAAATTTTTGAAGTTCAAATATTTATTCTGTTTAAAACATTTTTTTTTTCAAATGTGTAAGATTTTTTTTTCAAATAAAAAATTCCTTCAGCTTACTGTACGTTGAAGTGCTTTTTAAGTAATGATAACAGTAAAAAAGAATACATTATTATTATTAATCTCAACCACAAATTAAAAAAAACACTTTAAAATTTGCTTAAAATTATTATCACCTTATTCTTTTTAAGAAATTGTTAAATTTGAAAACAATTTTAAGCTTCAAATTTAGTTTATTCGAAAATTGATGCAGATATAATACTCTCAAAGATTTCATAAAATGTTTATATGCATTATTGCGTTACGTTTAAAACCTTACAGATTAAATAAATTTATTATTATATAATTATTATTTTCAATTTCTTTTAAATTAAAATGATAGAAAGTATAATATGAAATGGCTAGTTAATTTAATGTTTTCAAGTATAATTATATTATGAAAATTTTAAGAGAAAAACACAAGTTTATGTGTCAGTTTGGTAGTAATTCAAATATGGATAGCATTTATAGTAATATTTACTTATAAATTTTATTTTTCCAAAATCGTATTTACTTCATTTTATTTAATCAGCCTTTTGGGTTTTAAAAAGAGAGACATAAGTCTGCATTATCAATAATAGAATGCATATAAATGCACTCAATCAATACGTGTATGCATATCTTAAATTATAATAACTATATGATACACATTATTTCTTTTTTGTAACGTTGTTCGTTGCTAATATAGATACAATTAATGATGGTAAAAATATGAAACGTATAAATGCAAAATCGCTAAACATAATTGAAAAATTAGAAAAAACTTCTCATTCAATAACAAAATTTATTCAAACTGCTGTAGTTATGTGAAAATTATTCTTCAGATAAATTTTAAGCTACTCCTCATTGTGTTTTTGTACGTAAACGAATCGACTAGAATTATCAAGGATATTATCGACTATTTAATCAAGGCTTTGTAATACCATTTAAAACTGTAAACGTAAAATATTTTTTATAGGGAAAAAATATCTTTTTACGTTTATTGAAGAGATATCATAGTAACAGCTTATTTTATTTAAAATAAGAGTTATTAGACATCGAGATTTTCATACATATTAAGAGTCAGAATTTTAAAAAATATACTTTTAGTAGGAAGTTTGATGATTTTTTATATAAATATCCTTTATAGCAATCTTTAAATTATATTTAAACACTGAAGAAAGAGCTTTTATAGAATTAAACAAGAAATGGATAAGATTAGAATTCTGTCTCTGATTTTTTTTTAAATAAATTTGCCTATTAAAAGAAATATTTAAACAGCATGTTTAATATTTGTTCATAAAATTTTAAAAAATCCATCGAAAAGAAAAATCAAGCAAATAAAAAAAGAGAATGATTTTAATATTCTATTTTTCAAAAAATAGTTTTCTTTTTGCTAGCTTATTTGGAATATTTTAATATCACATATGCATTGTAAAACTCAATTCTTCGTCCTTTTTTTTATCCTGACCAATTCATTGTTCAAGTGAACATTTTATTTATTAAGCTATTTTCTTTAAAGAATTGAATATTTTGAAAAATTTTAGGCTTTTCCATGACAACCAAATGTAAAGAAAAAATTTTTTAGACATTTAAATATTTGCAGCGCATCAGTTTTTTTTTTTTTTTCAACCCGGGTGAGCAGAATACTTTCCGCTTTGTCATTATTGTTATATTTTTACTAAATTTAAGTAATTTTTTCTAATCTAATTTAATATTAAAATTATGATTTACATTTTAAAACAATTCCAATCTAAATTATCTGCATAGGTTTCATAAGATTGCTGCATAAATACAGAGTTTACACGCTAGTGTAAACTAATAAGTTATGCTTACGTTTTCACAGCTTATTACTACTGTGGCAATAAAAGAAATAAGAAATCATATTTTTATGACTATCTGAAGTGATTTCACAAAAATTATTGTAATTAAACTTCTTGATTTCAACAAATGAATTAACAATTTCAATGTATGTTAACATGATTAAAATAAGGATCAGAATTTGTAGAGCAAATATAGTTAATTTTAATAAAATTATTTTAATTTTTGTTTATTAATTTAAGCTAAATTTAAATTTATGTATTATCACCACAGGAATCCTTTTATGTAATCGAACTTTATCCTACAAGAGTACATAGTAATTTTTTTTTCTACATTATAAGTTGACATGATTACACCACTGTTACAATTACAAGTAATAAAATTATGTGTATATTTGAAATTATGTGTAAAAAATATATCAATAAAATAATATAATCAGCGTTCTGAAGGTCATGAATCTAGTTACATTTTCCGTTGTTGCTATTCTCAGTAATATGTACAGCAGGTCACAAAACTATGAGGCTGTTGCAAATGAATTGCAAATATTTTTTTTCTTAGAATTTTAATGCAATACCTGTTCTTTTCTTCCCAATGACCGGTATATATTATTTAAGAAAGTCACGTTAACCTTTTAACGAAAGCTCGTCATGAAGTTGTCGAACATTTCGGGTCACGGCAAAAAATGTCCTTCGGCAGTTCGAGCTCATCTGAAGACTTTCTCCGAATTCCATCGTCAAAAGGCTTCAGAACTGAACTATGCTTTTCAGAGGAAATGATTTCGCAAACTTAATCACTCATTTGTGGTATTGCAGCTATGCATTCAATGAAATAGGATTGCAATTTCATGTTTCATTTAGGAAAGCAGTCTTGCTTAGGGCAACATTCTTTATTTTTGCCGTGATCCACATCTACACTTAAAATGTATAATGATATAATATTATAAAGAACTATCTGAATCCTTTTAAAGAACTATCGGAATATTATAATGCATTTCTTATTTAACATCTAGCAAAAATAGAAAAAATGTACTTAACTGTCCAAAAAACTGAGTTTATGCAACGACATATAATTCTGTAGAAATGTTTAGTAAATTGTTAGTGGACACTACCAAGTTTTTGTATTTTAATCAGAGTTTCTCATTAGATCACAAATAATAAAAAAATGCCTTCCGGCACGAAAGTTGTTTCCTTAAACATAGAATTCAAGTATCAAATGTATGTGTGATAATTAAAAGGTAGACAGTTGTAGTAATGCAGATTGTGTAGTGATACAGTTAAAGAAAGTAGACAGAATAACAGTCACTCAGTTATACCTATATCTGTCCCACACTCTGACTTATATTTTTATTCTCTTTCAAATTTTCTGAAACACAGAGCATGATTTATCTTGATTGATGAAACTTTAGTTGATAAACATGAAGCGTGTTAGTTTATTTCTTCATAATCCAAAACTTTGTGTGTCTATTAATTCTTTGAGCAATACTGCTGTAAAATCATTTTAGAATTCAGATTTGGTGATTAGGAAATACTCTTAAAGCATTTTTTTTTTCAACAAATTTATAAGAAGGTGTATTTTCAGTATTTATGTTTTTAAAGTGTTAGGTTTGTTTTTTTTAAAGTTCAACTCGACAACTTTAAAGGTTACTCTTAGACCTGCAGTATCAGATTCCTCCAAATCTTACTTCTTTTTCTGAAAACAAACTAGCATTTAACAACATGAATATTTAGCTTTGGTTTTCAGTAAAAAGTTGTGCCATACTTTATTTGTATATTAGATATTTTTCTTGTAAATTTTATAAAAATTATCAGTAACTTTAATTCGGTGACGTAACAGTGAAAATTAGGGCTCCCCTACAAAGTAAAGTTTTGTATTTACTCTTTAATAAATTGGTTAAATACATAATTGGTGTCAGTAAGGCTATAGGCTCCTTAAAGTTCTGACCCCTACCCGCAATGGAGAGGGGTTACGGGGATGTACGTTATGTAATTGCTTTAACTGTTAAACTGCTTCATATAATTTTGCCCTCACAATACGAATATACATTCGGACCTCTATGGAAAATTCGCTATAGAGATAGTCATCTTTCAATTGTCTTTATAAACCCCATAAAAAAATATTTTAAATTCATAGACACTATATATATTAAAAAAAAGTAATTATTCACATCTTTTTGTAAATTAATATATATTTACTTTATATATCTTACTTATAAAAAAAATAGAAAGAAAAACTGCAAGGAAAGTTTTTTGACGCCTTTATCCACTTCCTGAAGAATTAATTATTTTTCTTTGATGCTCAAGCACTTTCGTTCTGACATTTTGGAGCTACTACTAAAAAAGAAGTTACCAATACGGCTGATCAACACTACAAATGAACGGAGACTAATTAAAGAACACGGGAACACGAGAATCTTCACTGAGGGTGAAAGGGGATATCGAATATATGTTTCAAGTGAAATGGACAATGGGGGTTAAAGGTTGCACTTCTTGGATCAACGCTCAGAATTATATTGCTCTTGATGAGTTAGGCACTTAATAAAACCTGTTCAAGATTTATGACCACCGTAAAATGTGTTAAAAGAGAGAATAATTTGAAATGTCGAGAAATATTTTTAAAAATAGAGAGAAAAAAATTGAATCACAAGAGAAAACGTTCGTTATATAGAAAATGTACTTCGCTATTGGGAGGTTACTTTACGAAGAAAATCTTGAAATGTTCTTGGTTCCAGGAAAAAGTTCGCTATATAGAAAAATTGTTAATATAGAGGTATGTAATATGGAAGCTCGACTGCATTTCCTTGGGTGAATAGTGTCACACAAAGAAGCATGCTAGCCAATTATTTAAAACGCTTAGATTGCTGTTAGAAATTCAAAGCAATGCATTTATTTTGAAACAAAGCTCTATTCTGTTTTTTTTTTTAAAAAAACTACATCTACTCTTCAGTTTTTATTCAATATATAATAAGGGATTGACGATTGAAAATTCTCCAGATGAAACTAGAATTCCCGTCATACGTGTGTCAACGCGATGCAAATTATTTACATTCGTTTCGAATAACGAATGGACTCAAATAGAAAACACCTTTTCAAAACAATTCAAAAAAAGCGTCTGAAAGCATCTCTCCATTTTATTTATATTTTAAAATTTGTATTCGTCTGCTTTTCTCCTCGGAGATAATCAATAAACCGGTGTAAGAAACGCATTCCTTTAATTGTTCTCAAAATTTTTACAAGGAAGTGGACGTGCAACATAATCAATGAATAAATGGGGAAAGAGATTCAAGGTTAATTTTGAGATCTTGACCTGAATTTGAATTCGAAACAAAATACCATGCATCTTCATTTGCAGACGCCCTGAACACACCCATCACACTGTGTTTGACAGGTATTTTAAAATTATTTATAATGATTTTGAAAGCAATTATAACTTGATTTCCTTCATGTGCAGTTCAATCTATGAAAAAAGACCTTAGCAACAGAATCAAGGTAATTTATGAATCGCCTGCATTGCGAAAATGAAATTGTATACCAAAATTTAAGACAATACGCTTTATAATTTACTACAGCTCATTTATTTAAAAAAAATTATTAGTTTTTTTAAACGTGAAATTCAGCGAAAATCATTAACAAAAAGTGTGCTTTAACAAGCTTCTTCATATACCAAAATGCCCATGACCATGAGATAGATCTATGGCCGATTTTCGAATCGCCTCTAGACACGAGTGCCTACTCAAGTATATTAACACGACAGGCATTTTCCATAGTACCCTGTGTAAACTGTGTGACTCCAACGAAGATACGTACGCCATTCATTTGGCAATCAGTCATGCACTTAACTCTGGATCCATGTGGAGCAAAGACGAGACAAAATGAAGTGATTTATAGTCTATACTGTAGACGTGTTTCTTTTGTTTCTTGTTATTTGTCCTTCTTCCCCGTTTCTTCTTTTGTTCGTTTGACTCTAATAAATTTTCACTATATATATATATATATATATATATATATATATATATATATATATATGATCAACAGTAAAATCAGATCATGACCCACGAAATTTATCGTGGTGAAGGGCTTAATTTTTACGTCTGTCGTTAGCCATAGCTTTGGAGGGCTGTGGTAGCCCCGTGGTCAAGGTATCGGATCATGACAGGCATGTCATGAGTTCGAGCCCAGTGCCACTAAAGACCCGCCGTGTAGGGCAGCGATGCACGTTAAATCTGTCGAGAACTGAGACGTCCTCCCGTTGGTGTGGTGTGGTAGTTAGGAGAGGGGGTGCTCCTCGTCCCTTGACCATGGTTCAAAATTACGTGGTCCTTCGCCAACAGCCCTCGCGTAGCTGAACAGTGCGACGTTAATATTCACTCATTCATCCACCCCAATTTTTAGGAAGGACACCCTGGGGGTGGTCAGGGAGCTTTCACCTTATCTTCCCTTCCACCACCCACACGAGAGGACTTGCGGCTCGACGGCTATTTATAGTGCCTCCGTAACGCAATGGCACTACACTTTTACAACATCCATGCCTTCTCCAGGATTCGAATTCATGCCCACCGGCAAAGCAGTTAGCGTCATTAACCCTAATACCGGATAATATTATTTTACAATTGAAACTATAAAAATGACCTGGTTTTCCGTTTTGTTCATTCCAATTAAAAAATTTATAGTAGAGAGTTGACACATAAATAAATATCTAGTCTATGTTTCCTCCATTTTTACATTTTACGGTGAAATTGGGTTAGTTTATAAATAATAATAAAAAAAATTGCATTTAACATTTACTTCTATAATAATTATTCCGGTCGGCTTGTAATGTCCATATCTCCATGTTTGTGCTACAATCAAACGTCAACGTCACCAAACGAAGTAACCCTTTCAAATGTAAATTCTTCCTATAAGGAAAATTTTTTAAAACTACCTTTTGAAATCCCAGTTATGTGAGACAGAAAGGTATTTTAGGAAAAGTGAGAGTTTTATATCAACAAAAGATTCGCGTTCCTTTTTGATATATCTTCCTCTTGTCAAAAACGTGAATGGCCATGTAACTGTTATTTAGTTTTACACTTCAGTAAGAGCACTAACCCTGTTTGGCTTGATTTCTATAGATTTCATGAGATGAATAGAAATTTCCCACCCTTTATTTTGTTGTAAAATGAATGTTATTGTTATATTCAATGGAAATTGTGTATCCTATTGTGCAGATTGCATACATAAAATAAATTAGTAGTGTGCTTTGCAAAGAATTTTTTTTTTTAGTTATTCTTTTTTTTTTTGTGTGTTTGTTTAATTCCATGTATCATATGCTAACTTTAAAATTACTTTTGAAAATGTGTCTTGCAGAAATCAATTATATAATATAACTTAATATCATTGTATTGTTTGAGCTTTCTATTAAAAAGTACTTTAAAAACATCTTTAAAAACATTAATTGATTAAATCATGAGCAGTTAGGACCTTTTCAATTCCTACTATTAGTTCACACTCTCCCTATGTATATATATATATTTATATATCTTGTTCAAATTTTCAATTGTTAATGAAATACTTTCCACTCAAGTTCAAATACATTTTTTTAAAACTTGTAGTGGATGACACTTGATGTTAATATAGTTTTTTCAAATATTAATTCATTAATTTAATTAAATTAATGAATAAATAGTAACAAAAAATAATAGTCCAACACCATATATAAAAAGAAAAATCGCGCTCAATGTGTCACTAAAAGCGTAATGGATAGCGCGTTGGATTTCTAATCCAAAGGTGATAGGTTCGAATCTCACCTGGGGTGGCCTGATTTCTGAGAATGTAATTTCTTTTTACTATACTATTTTATTGGAATAATTAAATTTAATTAATGAATAAGCAAAAACACAAACAAAAATAGAAGTCCAACACCATATATAGAAAGGAAAATTGCAAAGAAAATCCATTTCTATTTTGCCACTTAATATTGTGATTCTGTCCTATGCATATACGTATTTATATCAATTATTTAATAAAAAGTAAAACTAAAATAATTTTTTTATTGACCTAAGTAAGAATTGACTTAATTTTTTTATATATTACTTGTTATCTTATACCCATATCCAACTACATGTTAAGAATAATCTAAAATAACTATCAGTATACGTTATGTAAAAGAAATTATTCTTGTCTCCTACAGTTTTTAAACTACTTTTCCTTATCTCAATTTTTTTCTGCATGTTTTGTTAAGAAAATATTCCACTCAGTTTTGATTTTGGGAAAGATTTGTATATTTCTTTATGAAATATTTACATGATGTAAAATTGCACATTTAAATTCACAAATTGAATTTTATACCTAGCAAAGTCTTACTTCCACAAAAGCTTTTACATTTTAAATACTTTATGGACACTAATACTAAAATGTTTAATTATTTGCTTAAGAAATTAATAATATTTACTCAGATAATTTACAAGATCAATTTGACATTATTCATGAAACTATGAATTTATTATATTGTTGCAAATTGTAATTTGATGATAACGTATCATTTTATTGTATCGTATATTATTAGTGATTACAGAGTTGCAAACTTTTATGAAATTAAACAAAATATTTGCAGTTAAAATGTTAATAGCAATGTTTAAATTCTAATTTAATTTAAATGGATGTATATTCCATTCAACAAGCATTTTTTTTGAAAATTTTGATCCGTTTATATACTTATGTACAATACATTCAATCAAAAATAACTTATTGTTTCGAGTTGTTACAAATATTATAATTAAATCTAATTAAATTTAACATCATTGATTTATATATCTTTTGAAAGCTTCTAAAACAATGGATAATTCATTTAGCAATTATTATTTTCAATTGACTATCTGCTGCATAGCTTCATTTATTTCGTTTCTACCTTTCAAAATTATGAGCAGTATACAGGAGCGGTTAAAGTTGAATCAAATAATGAATTTAAACTGCTGTGACAAATCCGTTTTTTTTAACAAAAATGTGTATAATAAGCTCTTTATAAAACTTTTAAAAATGTGTAATTGAGGTATAAGATATCTAATTAAATATCTAAATGGAAGGCGCAAACTTTAACTCATGTTATTTCCTATAAGGTGAAGCATATTGAATATTAATAAGTATAAAGTAGTATTCACACATTAACATTTAAACAAAAGAAATAATCTTTTAATCTGAAGCATGAATTAAAAAATACTTTGATAAAGTAATTGATTAACAAAGAAAAAATTTTAATATTATTTGACATCATTAATAACTTTATTTACATAGAGATAATTGTATTTAATAAATTTAATATTTTTTTTCCGATTCAGTTTATAATAGCGGGTGTCTGAAAACTATTACTAGACTTTCCAATTTTATTTACAAATAAACAAATATATCTGAACTTATGCAGTTTCGTTTTCCATAAAGAAAACATTTAAAAAAAGTTGTTTTTTTTAAATTCCTACTCTCTCTATATATTTATCTTGTTCAAATTTTTAATCGGCAATAAAATACATTTTAAAGCGCTCAATTGAGCTGAAATTTTATATATATGATTATTTTGGATGTGACAATACAGTAATATAGTTCTAATAAATAAAGATTAATTAATTAAAATTAATTATTCAAAGAACTACAAATACATCCACGTTGGCATCATTTTTAGCGACCATTTTGGTGACTTGTGTCAAAACTTGAAAGGGTTTTTTTATCACATTTTAAAGCGCTCATTTGAGCTGTACTTTTCTATACACGGTTGTTTTAGGTGACAAGACGATAATTTAATCATAATTAACGGACTGAAACTAATCATTTAAAGAATTACAGATACAGAGTCACGTTGGCTTCATTTTAGCGATTTGGGTCAAAACTTTAAAAGCTTCTTTTTCTCTCCTTTTAAAGCATTCAGTTGAACTGAAATTTTATGTACACGATTGTTTTGGGTGACAATTAATAAAAAATTGCTTGCCACATAATATTGTGATTCTATCATATAAATATGCATATTTATATTAATTTTAACTATTTAATTAAATGTAACTAAAATAAAAATTTTCTTTGTTGACTTAAGTAGGAATTGACTTTAAATATATATATATATATATATATATATATATATATATATTACTTGTTTTAAAACAATTGAAACGTTTGTACACCGTTAGCACATCGATAAGTGTTTTCGTGGGATAAAATGCTTGCAACAGAAAACAATCCGTAGAGTTAATCCGGAAATAAGCAGAGCAGCTTTGATACACTTCCAAAACGCACGTCCGACCTTTCAACAACAGAAGAAAAAAAAGAACCGTTGTGAATAGTCTATAGGAAAAAAGGAACTATGTGTGAAAACAAAGCTGTTTTTTTATTCTTTTTTAGTCAGAAACTTTTTATTTGTTAGCCGAAAAGTGGCACTGTTAGCCGAAAAGTGGAACGATTTTTCTCATGAAGGCTTCCCCCTTTAGGTGACCACTGTTCGCAAATAAGGTTGGTAAACTGGTAGATGAAATATAGGTCCTCTTTATTCAGGAGTTTTTCGTGTCATTGCTACTTGAATTCTATTTTCAAAAGTGCATAGAAATTAACGAGAATAGTCGAGAAAGGTGAAGTTTAAAGAGTGAAAAAAAAGAATAAGCAGTTAGTATTTATTTTGTTGTTTCAAATAGAAACAGTCCTTGTCGACAGTTGAAACAAATTATTTTATTCAAGTGGAAGAAAAAAAGAATAGTGACTGACAAAAGTTATTTCATGTTAACTTCCATGCATATAAATTTTGATGTTACTTGGAAAAATTAAGTAATTCAAATTCTGTAAGTAGCTCAAATAAACTTCTATAAAATTTCCGCTTTCCATTGTTAGTTTGTAAGGAATATTTTCGTGGGAAAAAGGAAAAATGACAAGACAATGGATCTAATAAAAATTCGCATTTTATGCTAATTTATTTATTATTAAATTGTAATATTCAAGGCACATGTGTTTTATTTCGCGTGTTCCATTTTACAACACCTACCGAACACTCAGCACTGTCTCTTTTTTTTATTGATTATTATTCATAAATAACATTATTCAGAATAATAATAGCCTGATTTAAAATAAGACGACTTTTTGAAAAAAATTGCTTTCATATCTGGCACATGCACTGTACAATTTTTCTTAAATAAGCAATAATAAAATAAAATAAAAAATGAGAACTAACTATTGAGTATCAATCAATAAGTAATTATAAGTAGTGGAAAATTCTCTTCTAAAAACAGTATTCTAGTTAAAATCATTAAATCTCTTAAAATTCAATTAAACTAGCTTCTTAATACAGTTATTAAATAGGATTACTTATTTAAATGAAGAAAAGACATACACAAATTAGTTTCTTCATATCTTAGGAAGATAATTTATTTTTCAGTTACGTCACAACTACATATAATTGGAGAGCCTCCCATCCGGTATAGTGGTTAGTGACGCTGGCTGCAGTACCTTAGGCGAAATAAGTAACTGCACCTGGGTTCGAATACTGGAGAAGGCATGGATGTCTGTAAATGTATAGTGCCTCCGCGGCATGGGGGTACTCTAAATAGCCGTCGAATCGCAAGTCCTCTCGTGAGGTTGTTGAAAGGGGAAAAGAGGTGGGAGGCCTCTGACCATCCACAGGGAGTTATCCCTCAAAATTGAGGCGGAATTGAGCCAATGTCACTTGAATGGTGCTCAAAGCTAAGTCTAACGACAGGTGTAAAAATCTTGCCTTAGCCGCAATGAATTTCGTGGGTTTTGATCTGATGTTACTGTCGATCAGGCAGCATAACTAACAACAACAGCACATAATTCGATATACTGAAATTACTACATTCTAGTTAAAATGTAACTAGTTAGTGACTCATTAATATTATCCAAATGATATATTTTCACATATATAATTCATTGCAAATAAGAAATAAAGCGTTTTCATTTTTTTAAAAACAAATATGATTTTTTATATTAAATATTTGATTTCAAATCTCAAACAAGTTCAAAATCCTTTTGCACTCATAAAATTATAAAAGTAAAAATGATATTAAATAGTTTGATAATCATGTCAATAAATTATTTTTCAGGAACAAAATTAAATGTATACTTATCGACATTAAAACATAAATTCAGAACAGTTTAAGTCAAGTTTTACTTATTAATTCATTAGTAACTGAAGTCAGCTATAAATTTCTTTAAAAATGTAAAATAATCATAAATGATCTACTGAATGCATTCGCGCGCGCGCGAAAACTATAGATACTATTCTGTCACTGTATAAGTCGAGGTATTTGCGATTTTAATTGATATGAAATCTAGAACACACACACATTATTGTAAAACAAATTAAACTTAAATATTTAAATGAAAACACTGCACACACAGATAATTGAAAAATGGGCCTCGCATAAGTGTAAAATTTGGTAGAACATTTTATATATTAATGTAATTCTCTACATGTCACAAATGAGTTAATGATGTAGTTAATGAATAAAAATAATTTTTTTTACTTCCTTCTATTTAGAAAATGTTTCATAAATTTTTGCATTGGGTTGAAAACGTGTATGTGTAAGCGTTTCACAATTTTCAGGTGGAAATTATTAATTGGAATTATTAGCACCTTCCCACAGTTTTACTATTTAAAATAAACATATAAAATTGTGAATAGATAATTATACAATTTTTAAAATAATATGATTTAAAGCATATTATAATGATAGTATTTCATAGAATTTTTCACTGAGAAAACTATTTCGAGAATCACAAATTGTTATGCATTATTGTTTTAGTTAAATAAATCTACAATTTCACAAAAATTAAAGTATTTTTAAATGAATCCTTAAATTATTTCAACAACATAACACTCTAGTTGTCTGCGTATCACCCGTCATCACAACCAAATATTCACTTCATCGAATTCATTTTATTCAATGTTCACTCTGGGGTGTAGCTACCACCGTATCAATGGGCCTCAAGGCCTCGAAGCTACAGGGCCCCAATATATATGAAAAAAAAGATTGTTGATATATTTAGAGGCCCCCAAATGTGTCGTGGAAGAAAATTTGATACGGGGACCACTCAGAACTAGCTACGCCAGTGTGTTCAGCCAAAGGATTACTTATTAAAATGAAGATAGGGCTAAAGCAGGGGTAGGCAAACAGCTGGCAGAGTGCCACATGTGGCTCGCAATTAATTTTTTGCGGCCGTTCTAACATTTATGAAAGGTGAAGGGTATATTTGTTTCATTAAAATTATTCTAAAATTAAATGTGTTTGCTGCTATAGATGATATGAAATTACTACAATTACCACTATTTTACTTATATAACATATTTATTTATTTTTATAAGGCACAATTTATACTTTTTCTGAGATGCAAGTTAACTGATGTATACAATCATTTAAAAAAAGTGTGGCCCTTCGGGATCTTCCGCTTTCGTAAAGTGATCCTAGAGCCAATATCATTATTGCCCACCCCTTTGGTAAAAGAAAGGAATAATCAAAATACCTTCATTTATTTTTAACACGTTTTTATAAGTTTCACTTGAATGTAATGGAATTTTTGAACTCGATATTTACCCACTTTAAAAGGTCAGGCTTAGTCGAAATTTCGCACATTTGTCAAGGACCCATGACAATACAATAATTTCAAAATTTGGTTTTATTGTCCTGATCAGGATTTTAATAATTAAGGATTTTAAGGATTTGGCGACAAATTCGTTAGATCGTTTCTGGATTTGGCGACTAATTGCATAAACCATTTTCAGATTGGGCGACTAATTCCATTCTAGTTTTGGCGACTAATTCTAGATTTAGCAACTAAAAGATTAAGGTGCAATCCTAAAACCACGAAATAGACTTCTGGTTAGTAAAAAATAAAACAAAGAAAGTGTTCTTTAAGTGGGAAAAAGGTAGGGGAGGGGGTGCGTAGTTTTTCTGAAAAAAGAAATATAAAAAAAGACTCCAACATGTGAATAAAAATAATTCATGTTCTAACTGCTAAATATATTTTTTTATTTTTATAAAGCAATGCGTTCACTATAAAAGCATGTTTTTTTAAAACTGTAATTTACTACCTGTAAAACTCGAGCTTTTTTTTTATGTATCCATTGTAAGAATCATCCGTATATAATTAAATTTAGTTTTAGTAAACAAGTTTTATTTATTTACTTTAATATCAGGCATTACTGAAAATAAACATCTTATTCAATATCATAACGAATTATTTATTTTCTTTTTAAAGTATCAGCATTTACTTCCAGCATCCCTTTTTCACACCCAAGGACATTTTCTTTTAAAAAATTTTCGTGACACACCCAACCCACTTATTATTATCAAGCGCACATATGATTATCATGATGTGGAACTGACAACTCTTTCTTTCACCAACGCTGAACTGAACGCATCAGACACCGATCAACAACACAAAGAGAGGTAGCAATCAATCGCACAGCACAAGGTTAATACCCAATCGCTTAATAGCGTGTCGTAAATTTTTATGGCCGGTGCTTGACCTTCTTCCGACATGCCATCCATTTTATTTTTATTTTTTGGTGGTTGGTCCATAATGAAACATTGTAGCCACGCCGTAACTCTGGGTCAACGGGTCGGAACGCTTGGACAAGGTCAAACCAATTAGGGAGGATGTGCGCTTTCTGGGAAAAATCACTCTCTGCTTTTTCAGAAAGGACGATTTATTTCTAGGAAGATGTAATTAATCTGAAGGTGTAAATTATTGTTTATTTCAAACATTGTATCAACTCCTTTTGTCTTTCCAATGTTAAAAAGTTGGTGTAATTAACGATAAAGGCTTTTATAAAGAACAAGAGGTACAGAATTCTTAGGGTGAAAGGATGTAATTAAAACTATGAAAATTCCTTATGTTAATTCGCTTTTTTTTTAATTTTCTTATTCTGTAATTAATTGTAATTAGTTGTATAGTTCATGAGTTTCTATTACTTGTATTTCGACATTTTTAGAGAGAACAGTATTTTATTAACTTACAGAAATATAAATTATTGCGAAATAGAGTTGATTAAAATATACAAAATTGTATGTGTTATCATTGTTACTGTTTTATATCCCCCCCCCCCATTAAACTCTTTAAAAGTATTAAAGTTTGAATTTAATAAAAGGAATTAATTTTTGACTCTAAATATTAAAGAACGGTGTATTAGAATAGAGAGTGATTAGTGTAATTCCGAAATATTGATTTCGCTTGGAATTCTTTAAACAAAGCATTATGAATTTTCGTTGTATTTCATACATAAAAAAACAATTTAAATTAGGGAAGCAAACAATTCATGACCCAAACATATAAGCCAAGTTATACTATATTACGAGGGTAAGTCATTAAGTACATCACAAATACATATGGCGGAATTTAAAGTAGTAACGGATGCCTCCAAATAATAAAGATAGATGGCAGCCGTATACACAGCTTTATGATATTCAATTCATATTGAGTAGATAGCCTTCACACACGCATATGTAATACAGTTTCAAAAATGGCGATGGTACTGAATGATTGTGCGATAGAAGAGCAGCGTGCTGTGCTCCGATTTTTGTAGGTGAAATGACTTGAATTGAAAAAAATATATATTCGTAAAAAAATGTTACCTGTTTATGGAGAGAAGTATTTATCACGTAAAAGGTCCATAATTGGGTAAAGAAAGTTTCGCAAGGCAGTTCCAAAAATGCTGATGAAGATCGAAGTGGTCGACCAATTTTGATTGCGACAAAATCAACTGAGCAACAGGTGGAAGAATTTATTTCGGCTGATCAGAGAGTGACAACTGACAGCATCAGAACGGCAGTATGATGTTCACACGGTTTAACATAGAGCATTATGCATGATCGTTTGAATTTCCGAAAAATGTGCGCACGTTGGATCCCCCGGGATCTGGCCAAGGAACACACACACACACAAATCGAATAGGTATTTTCTTTCATCTGTTTGGTCCACAGAAATAACATCTTGGAGGCAAACAATTTGCAGATGAAGACGACGTTCAACAAGAAATCCTACTGCGGATGACAGCAATCCAAAGAATTTTATGTATCTAGAATTGGGACTTTCATAAAATGACGCGCGGGGATAAATGCATCAACGTTAGTGCAGATTATATGAAAAAAAAAATTGTTCCCAAGCGATTATCGTGTTAAATTATTTCTTATTATCTTTCATGGCTTACTTAATGACTTTCCATCGTATATGTTTATTTTTACGCAGACATCACACACACACACACACATCTTTTAGAATCTTAAAATATTTGCTTCACTGTCTAAAGTGTTAATTATTCGGTTTTTTCTTCAGTTATTTTGATGGGGCCATGATAATCAAGTGGTCAGGATCGCTAACTCTTGGCCGGCGTTGTTGATTTGCTAGTTCGAGTCATGATGGTACTGAAGACTCACCATGTCGGGAGGCTAATGCACGTTAAACTTGTCACGGCTCAATATTATCATGTTGCCACGGTGTGAAAGTTTTGAGAGTGGGATACCAGCTCAGATGCTGTTCTCGTCATTTCGACGAGGATCGAAATCACGAAATAGGTCGTCAATATTTTTACTGTAGTTTCAAATTGCGACATTAATAAACATTCACTCAATTTTAAGCATTTAAAGCTGCATACAGTTGATAAAAACACATTAAATATTCGTGATTTTTTTTCTTTCATGTTTTGTAAATATTTGAAGATGCCATCATAATTT
Source organism: Trichonephila inaurata madagascariensis (assembly GCA_019973955.1). NCBI lineage: Eukaryota > Metazoa > Arthropoda > Arachnida > Araneae > Nephilidae > Trichonephila > Trichonephila inaurata. Next base: position 230,752 of record BMAV01001753.1, read on the forward strand.
CATATAATTAGATGACGAAAGCCGTGTGTTTCTTATCAAGTGTATGAATCCCTTCACTAACATTTAAAAATAACTTGCTTCTACTAAAACAACTAATTTTAATCCAGGAAAAAGTTTCATTTGGAAAATAAAATTAAAACGCAAACAGCATATCTCGTATAAAAATAACTGCATATATTTTTAACCGAAGAAAACAAAGTTTATCTTCCAAAATTATTTGTAGTTCACAGTTACCCGAACAGTCATAAAGAGAAACTTGTTATTTTCTGTTTGTTTGCCTTCTGAAATGAAGGAAATGATGCTGTTATTTGCGTTACTTTAAGGGGGTTATTTTTACTCTTCAAAAAGGGCAAAATAAAAAGGATGCGTGATTAATCAATCTTATATTTTGTTTCTTAGAGACTTCAATAAGAATGTCTACGAATTTTTATTGTTATGATATTATAGCTATAGAGTTACTTCAACTACCAATATCTGTTGCTAGCATCTGATACTATCCAAATTAAATTGCATGGAATGGTACAGTGTATTATTTTTTGCACTTATATTATCAACATATTTATATATATGTGAGATAAATTGCACTCGAATTAAAACATTTTGATGGCGAAACCAATTCCATTGTTGAAGTCGCTGAATGGATTGATGAGGAAACATATTGCTATTTTAAAATCACATTTATTGATTTAACGCAGGTAAAGTAGCGACACAAAAAGCGCAATGCAAACACAACAAACAGAGACGTGGACATAGTAACACGAAGCAAACGCGTTCTCTGTTAGCTCCTGATATTTCATCTATTTATAGTGCTGGTCAAACGGAGGCTGTTAATATCATATGATTTCTTGTAAAGGCTTTTTTGATTGGTACGAATAAGCGAGTGATGCTAGGCTGGCATCGTTTCTGTTTTGTGAACACTAACGTTTCAGTTTCTAGGGAGATAAAAGTTGTGATTATATATACCGTTAAGTGAGTAAACTAGGAATTAGTTACTACGCGAAGCTTTCAAGGACTTAGAACCATCATAAATTAAAATCGAACGAGAGAAAATTTATAAGCTAATTATTATTATTATATATGCAATAATTCCACGTATATTAATGACATGCATGTTTTGAATTATTCCATGATACATATATATACCATAAAATCCGGCATATAATTCGCGCCTATACTTTCAAGCTTCAATTTTTATATATATTTTTAGGTATATTCACCGTATTACACTCACCCCCCTTTTTTACGAAGAAACCTGAAATACACTTGCACAATGCTCTTATATTTTGAAGTCATTTTAGTGTACTTCTACAATTACGGCCTTTTAAGTTCATAATGAATGTGATTTGCTTAAAAAAATGGTATTTCGATCTATTTAAGTCTAGTGTTTTTCTATGCTCATCTCTTTTGTGATTTTTAAAGCTCTCATTTTTATACTCGGCGTATAATCCGCACCCTTAAATTTCGATCTTACTTTTTATGTTGTTTTGAAGTTCTTATTTTTTGTTTTGTTTTTGTTATATATATTGCAACTTTTATACTCTTGATTTAAACACAAATAATATTCGAGATGGATGTCCCGAAAAAAGTCTATATTAAAAATTTCTTAAAAAAGATATATCTTATACAATGCATCTTATATCCTTTCACACAAAAATTACCATTTCATTGTAAGAAAATAACCTGTAATAACGTGCTGATCAGTTTCGAAAATTTCATCAAAATAGGATAATTTTTGAACCGTATTGTACAGAAATATGCATGGAAATAAAATATACACAAACGGTTCCATGGACTGAGAACCCACGAGTTATTAAAATTTCATCCTATAGGAAAGATGAAGTTTGAGTTGCATATTTTAAGTTGGATAATTCTCAATTTTACTAAAATGGCTACATTACCAAACTATCTTTCATTCAATTAATCTTTAAGCTAACCTATTAAAAGAATGAAAATTAATTTATTTAAGTAAACTTTGCGATATTAATAAAGTACGAGTATTATGAAGTAGCTTAATATTACATACTTACGCGTAATGAAATAAAATACTCATATACTAGAGTAGAAAATGTATATGCAATATTGAATAAAATTTGGAATTCTCTCTCACTGTTTATTCATATAATTTTTATAGATTTTCTTATTGTTTAGAGCTGTAAATTAATGAATGCTTTAAGTTTCAGAACACTAGCTCCTTTATTTATTTGATTTCTAATTTTTTCAAAATTGACTTACTATTTTTCTCTTTGTTTCAAAAAATCAGCGCATCACTAGTAATAATAAGATTTGTACAGAAATACAAAAGAATAAAGAATTAAACATCGATTAAAGAAATAATGAAAACTGTGTGAAGTTTCTTCCCTTACAGAAAAGACAAACAGAAAAGTGCTTTGATTAACTTCTCCAACCGATTAAATTTAGATTGAATATAATAGAAGAGATCAATCAAATTTCTTATCTACGTATTTCAATAATTATTTTGAAAAATAATTAAAGTTTATTATTATTATTATTTTTATTATAAGCCTGTTAAAATCAAATGCTGAATAAATTTTATTACAATTGAGAAATAAAATGGGATAAATTTTCATTTTTATCGGTTTTTCTTTCACTTTCTGTGACCGTTGTACAAAACGTAAGCCTTAAAAATGCTCTTTTTTTACCATTATCCGTGTAATAATGGTTTATAAGCAATTAACAATTTGTATAAATTAAATAGGAGTTTAAGATAAATTATATATGAAATACAATAACAAGGTTATGAATTATTATAACATCATAAAAATAATAATTAAAATTGCGTTTTAATAAAAATTACGATTATTTTATAAGAATAATTATGAATATTAATAAAAATATTATTAATTTATACATAGAATCAATCCTTTTCTATCAATATAACTAAGAATCAGAAGAAAAAAAAAATTCCACACTTAACAATTGAATTTTTTTGACAAAAATTATTCTTATTGCGTTAAATCAGACTCTTATCATAGACTCAAAGCATAATTGTATAGCTTAATCAGTAAATATTGCTTTTAACATTGAATTATATATATGGCCAGCCAACCTTGACTTTTAATTTGCCTATACTACTGGGCTACAGTGAAAGGAAATAGGAATATAGATATTACTCATATCAGAAGATTAAATTAAAGATATTAATATTTATTAAGTATAAGACTTCTTTAAAAAATTTTTAAGCATACCCCCATAACAAATCACCATTTTATTTTGCCAGCCAACACATAACCAACTTAGAGCGGCACCACATAAGTAAAAATTAGTAAATTATAAAATCAATTATAATGAAAGCTTTGAATAACAAAAACATAAATTATTTATAGGAAAATTTTGGAAGGAAGAGAACCATCATTCAGAACAAGGCAATTATAAGTTAAAATACATGTAAATTTAATTGACGTGGGGCTCTTTCTCGTGACTGTATGCAGTAAAAGTTGAATAATACTATAACTGGGGAAAATACATACATGAGCCTAAAATGACACACACACATACATACATACTTATATTGCTAATGTATATATTTTTATTTTAATTTATGGATTTTCTTTGTTTTGCCAGGATAATTTTTTTATTAAAAAAGCTACTTTTGTGTAAGCTGATTAGATAAGCCTTAAATTAAATAAGAAACCAAGCACGTATTTATTTATAATACTTTCAAAATAGTCATTATATCTTGTCTATATTTGTATCAAATGAAGTAATACATTATTATATGGAGATGAATAATGTGAAAGCGTAATTGCCAGTGTGCTTGTTCTAACATTCTTAACAACGCTTATGCAATGAAGTTTAATTATGATATTTTACCACAACAGCACGTGTATAACTCATTTTATTCTATTCTTTCAGCTCGAGCAAACTCTTGAGTATTCTCTGTTCCATAAAGACGCCTGGAAGAATGCCACCTCCTTCGCTTGGAAATCCTTTAACGACACTCACCTAAGGAGATGGTTCAAGAGCTTGTCAGTACTGGGCACCGCCGCTTTACCGGAGGATAAACTTAATGAGGTATAAAAATGAAATAAAAATTTACTCGTACAAGTCAAAGCGCGAATGATAAAATATTTATACTTCCTGGAATGAACGAGAAATCTGAGCACGAAATAAGCAGTTATTTTACTGTTAATTTTTAATGACGGCGCGCAATAAGTAAAGTAGCAAATAAGAGCAAAGCCATGCCTGCTCTAAATTTGTAATGAGATGTAATTTTCTTTATTGTTGCAGTGTAAGCTGAAATTGTGAAAGGATGTTAAGATTGATACATACTTCAAAACACCTACTTACTGAAAGGCTCTAAGCCATCTTATAGTACACAACACAGCATTCAGACGTAATTTTTGTAGCTGTTTTGTGAAACGTTTCTTTGAAAATTGCAACGACTTTTACTTCTTAGTTATTTAATATGTTTAAGGATTAAAGGGAATTTGTTTAATGAGGAATTCTTATTAGAGTATTAAATGTTTGTTTGTAATTTAAGAAGCGTAACTAGCCTAACATGATGCATTATGAAAACATTGCGATAGTCTCAAATTATAAATTTATATATATAGAGAGAGAGGAAGAGAAAGCATTTGTGATATATTATAAAAATTCTACGCTAACAACACACATTTTAAGTATATTTTGTACTTCGTACACACACAGGTGTTTTTTAGCACACTAAATCACACATTTAAAGAAACAAAATATATTTTTACCTTACATTTTGAAAAATACTATAACATAAATTATGTAGCAAATTTGCAATTGAATATAATATTTACTACTATGAAATAACCTTTAGCATCTTTTTACATGGATTGTATTAACTACAACTTCATTCTGAGATACAAAAAAAAGTCTATTAATAAAATACTTATTCCCGGGATGGGCAAGGTCGACTCAGCCTTTCATCCCTACTGCAGCGGGTCGATAAATGAATACCAAGCTTGTTTGGGGACTTAAACATTGGTGGTCTCGCTTCAGACTGTTAACCTGATCGGGACATCTGCTCATGCATTTCAGCGCCCAATGGTCTCGTATACTCGGATGGGCACTGTGCGCCTTGGCTCTCATGAGCTGTTGCGCCACTGAATTTGAGTTTGAATAAAATACTTATTACTTCTATGCAAATTGCTTTAATTTTTATTTTAACGTTCAAAATGTAACAATTACTTCGAACATAATTACATTTTGATATCAAAATTTATTTTCTAAGTATTTAATTGTTACGTATATAAACAACTCACTTAATAAACATCTTCGTCCATAAATGTTATTAAGAGAACCATCTTAATTAATGAAATTTTCTTCTTGAAAAAATAATTATTGCTCATTAATTTTCAGTTCAATCGATTAAAAGCTGAGATGAAAAACACTTACAGTACCGCCAAAATTTGCCCATATGTGGCACCTGATTCGAAAGAAAATTCCAGCGTAATAAGTCCAAAAGATTGCAAGCTTACTCTCGAACCCGGTAAGTACAATTCTAGTTTTTATTTTTTGATTTTATCGCGTACTACAAAGAGTTTTCACACAGTTTTAAAAAACGTTTTTTTTTTTTTTTTTTTTTGTTAATTAATTAGTTAAGTTACAATTTAAATTATACATGAGGGGTTTCATGTAATTTAAAATTATCGATAATATTGATGCTTTGCATAATATTTTAATAAAGAAATCAGCCTCTATAAAGATATGTGATTTTTGATTTTACATCACAATATCAACCCGTAAATTAAATGTACTTCATCAAAAACTAGGATATTATTTTATATGAATTCAATATCACAATTTCTTTATGATGAATATTTTCAATAATTAACAATATAAATTGCGTAGTCAGTAACATCTCTTAGACATTATCTTGCAAAACCGCTCGGAAAAGTTAAGTTATTAATTAATGATGAAATATATAATAATATCTACAAGGCAAAAGTATATAATATCAAACAGTTTCTTAGATAATCAATCCTATTTTAGAATTAGCAGTTAAATCTGCAAGAATAATTTTCATTATTTATCATGCAATACTTATTTTATCAATAATTTAATATTTCGTTTTGATAAATTATATACTAATATGGGACTAATATACTAATATAGGACTAAGTACGAGCGAATCAATCTCATTCTGATTCAGGGAAAAGCTAAGCCATTTTGAATCCATATCTAAAATCCTTACACATCAGTGCTTCAGTGTCCACATAAATTTCTTGGTTTATGTTTTTCCCATCGTAACTGCTACCCGATCCAAATGACTTCATTCGACCTTCACCAAGTTCGAGGCCACTTTCTTAATTTTTTTCGAACGTTCGTGTTTCGAATTTATACCTAACCATCAAAATTCGGAGAAAGCAGTCCACTTAAGGCTATTTTTCTTGCTGAATAACGCCTTAACTGCATTCTTGGAATTTTTTTCAGTGTATAGTTATTATTTTTGAGATGGGATTTGACCACAGGTTATTTCTTCAAACTTGTTGCAAAACTTTTTTTTTGCTGCTGTTGACTGCAAAGGCATTTATTTCTTTTAATAATGTTTATTTCCAAGATTGTAACCTTGAGACTTTCACTTTGGAATATGTGTTATTGAACTTAATTGCACTTCGTTCTGCCTTCATCAATATGGAGCTGCGCCAACGGAATGTTTTCTACCATCTTTTATTTGTGGCTCACGTGTGTGTGTTTGTAAAAATACCAATTAGTATTTAAGAAGTTAATAGTGGTTCAGTTGAAGATATATAGCTTTTTTTCCCCTTAACCTTTCATTTATTCATGTCTTGTAATTACTAAATAATTTTCCAACTTGCTTTATTGTTTTTTAATAGGTTCGTTGCCAGTAAAATAGATATATTCATCATCAGTAGCCGAATTAAAAAAATTGTGCTTTAATGATTAACCAGAAAAACTCAAAAACTTTTTATTTTCCTGTTTCACTCTTTTCTAGTAATTCTAATATTTTGGCTTCAATCAATTTTTTGTTTACTTTACTTTTCTCAGACTGTGAAGGCCCTGCAATGCTTGTAATGTCTGCCGTTTTAAAAAACGGTTATAAAAAAAATTTATAAACACAAAATTTAAAACCCAAGCACATAAAATATAAAAAAAATGCATCACTAACATGTTTCTAAAACATATTCGTTCAACCTCCAAAGCCACATTAAAAATAAAGCATATAACTTATCCTAGTCAATCGTCATTCCAGAACGGCACCGGCATTCGCAGTAGCGCCTTGCAAACGCGCTAGCGAACGGGTTAAAGAAATTGAAATTAATTTTGGGCAAGAAATTCGGAATGCTTTTTGAAGGAAGACTTGGAGAGTGTCTCTCTTTGTCTCTCCTTTAGTGGTCGCGGTAGCCATGTGGTCAAGTTCGCGGACTTGAGGCTAGCGTGTCAAGAGTTCAAGCCTAGTGTTGCTAAAGAGCCTTGTAGAAAAGGTCGCTGCTAGGGATGGCGATTCTTCCCGAAAAAGATTAATTTTTAAATTGATTTGAATCGTAACCTGTGGAATCGATTCACAAAAATATCGAGGTCTAAAAGATCGATTTTTTTTTCAAGTTTGCATTTACAATGTAAATATAAATCCATTTTATGAAAAACAAGAAAGATACCATAATAAATGATCTCTTATCTATAAAATCAGCGAATTTTTTAGTTCAGGGTATTCGCGACAATTACAATTACTTTTATTACCATATCAAAGAATATCAGGTATAAAAGTTGACATTTATTTTCGAAACGTATTTGTTACATTAAAAAGTTTAGAAAATAGATAATATAGCTTATAATTCCCACAATGCTTAATATCTAAGCTTTCTAAAGTCTGTCAAGTCTACTGGGATCCAAGCGGTCCGCTCATCAGTTACGATGTTACCAACACAGAAAAAATCGAATTTAGATTTTCTGGGATGAAATATCGATTCATTGAATCGATTCAGTGCTACATATCGATTTTATGAAATTGATTTTTTTTTGGCCCGAGAAATCGATTTCTCGATTAATTGATCTGAGATCGCTATCCTTAGCCTCTACACGATAAATCTGTACAGGCTTAAACGTCCTCCAGTTGGTATGATGTAAAAATTGGGAGAAAGTGCTCAAGTGTCGTCCTCGTCACTTGACCAGTGTTCAAAATTACGAGGTCCGTCGCTCTCGTACTGCTTCATAGTGCGCGGCTTTAATATAACTCGCACTCTCTCTCTTGTGTCTTCTCTAAAAATTAACAAAATGCGGTTGACTGAGATTTGCATTAATAGGAATTTGACCTCTGGATGGTGGAATACTACCTAAAAACTGAGTCGTAATGCAAAAAAATCTCAAAAGGGTGATAAGCTTTTTAGTAATTTATAACAAATCTTTGTTCTACAATAAGAATTCAAATTACTGTGAAAAAGATACTCGTATATTTTTTTTAATTATATGGTCAAAATGTCATAGTTACAATAAATTGCAAACGAAACATATAGGACTACGATACTAAACTTTTTGTAAGCAATTTTAATGAATAAAAATATTCTTACTGCACTTTTAGAAGCAAAAATTTCGTTTCATTGATTGTGTTATTGACAAACAGTAGCACAAACAGGAATTTTTCAAGAGGGGGGTCTAGGGTCAAAAGTCCACTATTTTCGAATCATGCTTCAATACGCCTCCAAACATATTCTTTTGATTTTGTCAATTTTCGGGAATAAAAAACAGTAAAAAATTAATTATTGAATGAATAATTAACATTAATTAAAAATTAATTATTAATAACAATAAATAGTTAATAAAATTTTATGTACTATATACGTAGGATTATGATCAATCGGAAAAAAAATCAAGGCTTTTGGGGGGTTCCGGACTCGAAGCCCCACCCCCTTGTTTGCGCCACTGCTGACAAATGTTGCCCCCAAATCACTTTAGAAGGATTTGAAATACAAGAAATATATATATATTTTCGCTATATATCTCTCATAAAAATTTTTGAAAAAAACCCATAAAATTATGAACATAGGAATAATTTCAGACAAAAAGATAATACGTATTTCATTTACGACTTAAATTGAGATATTTGTTGAATACCACATATGTTAAGTTAAAATTCTATTTATTTTTCTTCAACGCAGGGTGATCAAGTTCCCATCTCTCTCTCTCTCTCTGCATTTTAAATAAACTACTTATGGGGATAGCTCTATCGTTTAGTTTTTAACAAACTGATACAGACATCTTTTAGAACCAGAAATACTTTGATTTTAATTAACACTGGTGTGCAAAACTTAAGCGACAATGTAAAAATTTAGCAGATAGCCATGAAATTGCAGAAAAGGAGGTCTAGAGATCAGTAGAGGAACACGTAAGTCAGTAGAAACGTCATGCGTATGCAAATATCAGGAACAAAACGTCAGAAGCGATGTGAGCGTACGCAAAACGCGTGATGTCGGCGCGAGCTGCTCAACAGTAGAATGAAATGAAGGACGGAGACGCAATTCACCATATTCTCTGCAAGTGCCAGTGAGTCAGTTCGTGAAATATGGCTAGAAGAAATCACCTGGACGACTTCACACGTGGAAGAATGATCGGAAAGCTGGAGGAGGGGCGTACTGTCACCAGTGTAGCTGCAGAGTTCGGAATCAACAAAAGTGTCGTTTCGCGCGTTTGGAAAGCGTTCCAAACCACAGGTACAGCTGTTAGAAAGGTTGGTGTGGCCGCCCGAGGACGACAACTGCAGGGGATGACCGATATATCATCCTGCAGGAGAAAAATTTCAAAAGCAGTCAGCAAGCGCCATTGCTCAGAAACTCTGTACAGCAACAGGTCGACAAGTGTAGCGGTTTACTGTGGCCAGACGCCTTCACAAAGGGGGCCTGTTCACCCGCCGTCTGAACGCTGTGCCACCGAAGCCACCGTTTACAGTGAGACAGAGAGCACAAAACTGGACAACTGATCAATGGAGTCCTGTTCTCTTCACGGATGAGAGTCGGTTCAGTACCAGAAGCGATTCTCAACGCGTTTGATTTGGAAGAGATCGGGACCCGGTTTTATCCCAGTAACATCAAGGAAAGACATCGTTACGGTGGTCCTGGAGTTCTTGTCTGGGTTGGCATTATGCTGAATGGCGGAACTGAGCTTCCATTTTCGACAGAGGGGCTGTAACCGGGGATCGCTATTGTGAGGAGGTACTTTTCCCCATCTGCATTTTTCCGAGGTGCCATTAGCCCAGACTTCATCTTTATGGATGACAATACTGCCACATCGCACTCTTGCTGTTGAGGAGCTGCTGGAAAGTGAAGATATCACTCGAATGGATTGGCCAGCGTGCTCCCAGATTTAAATCCATCGAACATGTGGGATGCTTTGGGGAGACGTATTGCCACACGCTCACATCATCCGGAATACAACCAACAACTCAAACAGATGTTGATTGAGGAATTGGCACTCCTACCTCAAGAAATGTTGCAACCAGCTGGTTCTGAGTATGCGGAGACGGTACAAAGCAACCATTGTAGTAAGGGAGGCATATACCATATTAAGGAACATCTGCTTGTTGTTCTTCCTGTTGGATAGACAATCATGAGTCACGATACTATGCGTTCAATAAAGCTTGTTTTTGTTTGTTTCCATACCGTATGCGTTGTATTCCTTTTTCAGCGCCGATGCTTTCGTCATCCTTTACGTACATAATACTCTCCCTCATTTCAGAATTTCATGTCTCTCAGATGATTTTTCGTGAAGTTATGGCAATAAACCCACCTGTTGCTTAAGTTTTGCACACCAGTGTATTATATATCTAATTTATTCTTCTGTTCAGTTCGGAGATTTATATTTTGATGTTAGATATTAAACTCTGCATTAGAAAATAATTCTACTCCTTAAAATTAACCATACGAAAATTTAAAATCATTCATTTTGGAAAACTCGGTTCAAATACCAACAACTTTTCCTATGTGATTTTTGCAGAAAGCATTCACCAATTTCTTCAGTTTAAATATTAGTTTCAAAAATTTGTTTACACCACGTGAAGTTAAGGTGTTAAACGTGTAACATTGAGGAATAATCATAAAGTGTAAAAACTCTATAAAAAGAGAAAGACAACGCAAGGAACAATAAGTAATGTTTATTTTGAAATTATCCTCGCGTAAAGAGGGAAAAAATTTCAGCTGCAGGACCAACGTAGACTTCAATACACGAAGTAACGCATCTAGAGTAGTCATTTAGAGTGCATACAGTTTCTTCAGGGATGATTCTTCATTCTCTTTCGACCATTTACCTCTTTTCGTTTTCTGAATGTGATGACGGCAGAGCATGCAAGTGCTTTCTAGTCACGTCAACGACGTATTCGATTGTAGCAGGTTCGCTAAACACCAGTGGCTGGGGAAGCGTCTATTCGTTATCAGAGGCAGATTCGTGCAGTTTACAGTCGGGTGTAATTCTGGTAGTAAAAGGAGCTTAGCACCCTAGTAGGAAAAGGAGTATCATTGGCCCCACCACATCATCCTTGTAACATTGGGTCGTTACATAGCTCAACTAGGAATAAAAGGGGACCAGCTATCGTTCACGACCATGCCCCTAATCATGATGCTACGTTATTGCGTGGTGAGGCGTACCATCCCCCATCGAGTTGCCAGATTGAACCTGTTACCATTTCAGTGGTGTCGTTGGACATGACGACAGTCATTGGGCAAAGAAAAACGATTAATCAGAGAATAAGACACTGTGATTTTCCATCCTCCACGTCTCTGTTACCGTTGCAAACCGAATCGTCTGGGCTGGATGGCCACTGCTGGTTTTTTAATGAATACCGTGAGTGGTGACCACTGGCAACCATGATGATTCTAGTCGATAGAGAAATATTAAGGATGTCCTGTGCAAGTCCCAAAATGTCAGCTAATGAGGGTAACGGGAACACTAATGCTTCTCGATTTGCGGAGCTGGTTTTGCTCTGGTTGCTCTAGTGCTCCTCAAATTTGCCATATTTCTTTATTCCATTTTTTCACGTCCACTTAGGTATCAGCAGATATATGAAATATGGACCACCTTACCCTTCTCAGTGCAATAACCGCTCTTCATGATGAAATAGCCAGTTTCCTAAAGCTGCCTTCGTCGGTGGTTTGGAATTCTCTACTATTACCCTGGCAGTAACAGCCGCACATATATTTCACATTATGCAGATTTCACCTCTTACTTCTGGTTGAACGTGTCCTGGAGGGCAGTGCGCAATTCACCTCAGTTGTATTGCCCTGTAAGTTGCGCCTACCTTGATATATGTATAACTTTCTGACCACCCATTGATGTTGCATTTGCAATATCATGCATATTTGAGTTCATATGCCATTAAATAATAATTGGGAATAATTACTGTAAATAAAATTTCATTATACATATAATCCCACTAAGAAACAAAACCAGGAATAAATATTTGAAATTAGGGGACTCTAGTCAAAAACTCTCTATTCCGCGCCTACAAGTAAGTACTTCTATTCTTCATCATAGCTCAGCCAACGTTTAAATATCAATTAAAACGTGTTAAAGAAATAAGTTTACCACGCTTTGCAATATTCAATCTAACATATTAATATAAAAAATAATATATGTTCTTAGATACATAACTTTTATGATACACGGGCACTAATTGTTTGTATCCTCAATGAATTTCAACAATATTTCTTGCAGATGTTCAGCGAATTCTGACCAAATCTCGAAATTACGAAGAGCTGACCCATGTATGGAAGGCATGGCGCGATGCAGCTGGAAAGCCCGTAAGGGAAAAATACCTCAGATTTGTCAATTTGAGCAATGAAGCAGCAAGACTTAATGGTAAGACACGAGTAAATTGATGAAGATTCAAAGCTACATTTATGCAAACAATTTTATTCAAAGAACTAACTCTAGAACCTCAGTGGTTAATAATGAACTAATTCCAGGAAGAAATTGTTGGAAGTTAAAAAAAGTAGACATAATCAAGGCAAGAAAGAATTGTATTTATTTGCAAACCTACTAACTTAAGCGTTTCTGATTCACTGAAAAATCATCCAAAAATATATTAATCAATTATCCATTATAAGCAGGTAAAATTATGACCCGAACACTTCAGTTGTAATCACCATAATAAGAAAAGAATTTCTAAAATGAATAATTTAAATCATTCTTATTCTGAGGTTGTTTGGTTTTTGATTTTAATTTCTGTATATATATATCATATTCCTCTTGGCCGTTTATTCAAAATTTCATTCAGCATTTATAAAATAAAAGTTCCTTAGGCATAAAAGTTAGTAAAATATAGTCATACATTGTAATATAACATGTTCTTTTGAAAACCAGCACTAGACAGAAGACAATTCAAACAATTAGAATCTTCTGAAGTGTAAGTCGGAGATTAGGATATGAGCAAATAAATTACAAAAGTATCAACTATTTCTCCATTCTTGTTCAAATAATTGTATGAGGTCTTTATTTGTGGGTAGTTTTGAACAGGTAATAATACTTGAATTATTATATGAGAACAGTGAAACATTTTTGAAAAAACCGAATTATCTATTGAATAATTTCATGAGATGTAAAAAGGAAATGATAGACTACACCTGGGGTCGGCAAACTTTTGAGAGATAACAGCCAAGCAGTTTAACAAGTTCTATAAGGTGTCAAAGAGCTATTTATATGTATAGGCATGCTCGCACCTGAAGCTGCAGCACTCAGGTAAAAGTCGTGATCAAGATTGTCGTGCACCATTTAATGTACTATTTAAAAAATTACATTTACAAACATTTTCCATTCTCTTGAAAACAAAAGAAATATCAAAGATATTTCTATTTCTGTGGTTCAGTGCAAGTGCAATCATTATCGAAATATAGTAATATTCGGTTCTTTCTAGCCTGGTGACAGAATTTTCGTATCGATATCAGCGTAAGTGCAATATTTTGTAATTTCAAGTTTACACTAATAATTAGTTGTTTGAGAACATAAAACTTTGGAAACTTATTAGAGCCAAATACGCAATCTACATATCATTTTTATATGAATTTAACATTGATTGTTCAGAAACTTCCAGGAATTATCAACAAAGTTAGTTAAAGGAGAATAATTTAATACAGACTATATAAGTACAGTTACTACTTTCAATAAATAATTACTAAAAGAAAGGGAAACACAGCGATTTTCTAATCTTTTAACTAGCAATTTTGACATAACTTGCTTGAGGTTCAGGTGTGTTGCTCTCTACTCCGTTTTTTCCCGACTACATTCAGAAATCGTTCTCGGATGGGCAACTCGAGTTTAGTTTTCAACTAAAAATTTTTAAGGTGAATTTTTTTTTTTTTCAATTTAAAAATTCATGCACAATTTTTTCCGTGAAGAGTTTCATTTTCTTTTGTTAAATATTACTGTCAAAAAGCCCTCTTCCACTCAACTTCAGAGAGTTGTCACCCATCTGGTATAGTACATGACGTGCTGACTGCTGTGCCGTTGAGACTAGTTCGAATCCCGGAGAAGACATGGATGTTTGTAAATGTATAGTGCCTCAAGTGGCATGGGGTACCTAAATAGCCGTCGAGCTGAAAGTCCTTCCTTCTCGAGAGGTTGCGAAAGGGTGAGATCCCTGACCCTCCCCCAGGGTAATCCCCTCTAAATTGGGATGGAACCGAGCCAAATCGTACCGTCACCCGTATGGTGCCAAAGCTACGGCTAACGACAGGCGTCACATAGCCCATTGCCATGATGAATTTCGTGGGCTTCGATCTGGTCTTTGCCGATCAGGTGGCATTAGTAACAACAACTTCAGAGAGTGAACGAGAGAAAATGAGCGCAACGAAAATAATTGAAACAAAAAAAGATTATTCTTATGTATTTAATTTGAAGAGGGATTTTGTGGTAGTCATTACAAGAATATTTCCACGTTTATTATCAAGTGGTTTGCCGATCCTCTTACACCCCTGTAAATTTTATCTTATGTAAAAATTAGAGAGATTCAGATGAATAACAAAATACTGGATATTTATTTGTACGCGCAATATATATCAAATTAAATGTTCGTTTTCCTATTTTTCTAACTGAGCTTTACTATCTTGTTAAAAATTTCTTACACAGGTTTCCCAGACACTGGTGACATGTGGCGTGAGGCATACGAAAGCGATACTTTCGAAGAGGACTTGGAAATGCTGTGAGCAGTTAAGACCTCTTTATGAGCATTTACACGCTTATGTCAGGAGGAAGCTGATTCACGTGTATGGAAACGAAAAAATTAAAGATGATGGACCAATTCCTGCGCATTTATTTGGTATTTTTAGAATGTTTTCATTTTACATCTTGTTTTATCCTTAATTCAAATCTCAGATTTTGTTTATATATTTCCTTTAGTTATTTTCAGTTTTTAATTTTTAATCTGATTTTGGTATAACATAAAGTTTTTAAAAAAAAAAATTATATATACTTTAGCCGCATATTATTGATTCCTAATAACATATTATTAATTAGATATAACATATATTAATTTAAATGTTAAAACATGAATGTTTTATGTGTGAATGCCAGCTGAAAGTATTTTCCCGATTATTAAATTAAATTTGAACAAAAGGACCAAAAGAATTAACTGCTTTTTTTAAAAAATGTAAGGAATATAGTTTCAGCTAAATGTTTAATAATTTCTTTAACTTGTTTGAAACTTTATTCTTAATTTATTAAAAATATTTTATTATACACTCATTTCAAGATTTGCTAAAATTTTTGAATAGAACAGAGGTAAATAAAAATAAACAAAATCTTACATTGTTTTACACTTCAGAAAAAAAAAATTATAATATTAAATTAACCTTACTTCCTTTACATTATGTTGAGTATTTCAAACAAACCACAGTATTTCTCAATAGTAGAATTATTTCCATAAGGTGGTAAAATATTCATATTTGAAATTAAAAAGAAAACACAAGTAGTCTTAAGTGAAGTAATCTTGTTACACATTACGCCTTGATAGCGCATAAGGAGGGCGTCTCTATTTAGCAGTAATCAGAAGCATTGTTCTATTAACGCCCTGTCATTGTCCATTTCTGGTGCAATCTGTAAACAAGATCCACTTTTGCAGGTAACATGTGGGCACAATCGTGGGTGTCTCTGTTGGACATCACACAACCATTCTCGGGAAAACCATCCGTCGACGTCACACCCATCATGGAAGCAAAGGTAATCATAAAGTGTTCTTCATTCCATTCCAGAAAACAAGTTTCCTTTTTTATTATGTCTACAGAAGTGCTATTTTTTAAGGGTGGATAGATGAAATGAGAATGCAAGTGAAAAGAAATGGAGGCTAATGCAGGGTTTTATGCGAAATTCTCTTTCAAATTAGAAGTACCGACGGCGTTTGGATGCCGCAATCCGATATATCATTAATTCCATTTTATTTAAACTTTCGAAGTTTCAAAGAACTTTTCTTCGTCAACGCATAGTTATGTAATATTTAAAATTATGTTCTGTTTGTATCCTAGTAAATTAATGTATCTTTTTCTTTCTTTGATGAGAATCCTCAATAAACCATGATTTCCACTCTAGCGGTTCAATCTCTCTGAAATTGTGTTGGTTGTAAGAAAAGTAGGTCAATTGTGAATGAAACTTCAAAGAAATTCATAAAGTACGATTAAGGAAAAACATTCGGAATTAAAACAAAAATAATTAATTTTTTTATTAAGTATAGCTATTCAATTTTTTTGAATCTTTAACTGATTAAAAAAGAGGTTAAATTACTTAGGTTTTGATGTAAATGATTATATATATTACAAACAATTACATATTGTATGTTTGAATTGCTTTCGATAAAAATAAAAATAAAATATTGATTATTGAATCAAAAAGAATTAAAAACAGCTCAGTCTGAATTTCTTTGTGTTCTTTTATTATTGAATTCGATGAGTGAAGTTTATAATTACAATGCAACGTATTAATTTCCAAAGCGATGTTGGGTTTTAACTGAGCGGGAACATCAAAAATTGTATTTGTAAAAAAAGTATTATTTACGAAACCAGTTTCTAAAATTTCTAAATGATATTGAAAATAAGTTATTTGATTAATAAAAAAAGAAACTTGGGGATGTGTGTGGTTTCATGAATAAATAAATTAAATAAATGTTTTTCCGGAATATGAAAAGCAAGCGTGAATATAGCTTTATATTATTTCACTACTTATAGTAATATTTACGAAATTACTTTAAAAATAGTGAGGAAAATCCATGAAACCTTTTTGAACAAATAAACTAAAATAATGATGACCTATTTTTTCTGGTATTACTTAATTTTTAAACATTAGTTTTTAAGCCTTTTTGGAATTTTTAACAATAGTATTTTATTTTCTTTCTTGTGTAAATTTTAAGGTATGAGATATTTCCTTAAAAAAAATTAAGAAGTCATTTTAAATCTGGATTGTGAAATGCAATCATTTGAATAAGTATAATTAAGGTAAATCATTACTGGCGCTTTCCTATGCCTTAAACATAAATACAACTGAAGCACAATTTTTTGAAAAAAAACTTAATTTGAAACATCCTTTTATCTGTTTAATGTCCATTTGAAATTAGATTAAATTTATGTAAAAAAAAATCCAGATATACATATTGCCTACAGAATATTACTTTTTTTTCAGAACTTGTCAGCATTAGAAATGTTCCAAATTTCTGAGGAGTTCTTTACTTCTTTGGGACTGAAACCAATGCCAAAAGAATTCTGGAAACATTCTCTCATCGAAAAGCCAAAAGACAGAGAAATTATCTGTCATGCTTCTGCCTGGGACTTTTGCAATGGAAAAGATTACAGGTTTGTGTGACCTCTATGTTTCTATTATTGTTAATTGCCTGGTTTTTAAAAAACGAAAAATTTTAATGAATTCTATGAATTTTAACTGAACATTATGTAATTTTTTCGGACGTAGTTTCTCTTCAGTTAAAATTATATGATTATAGATCCAACTCTAAAATATATATATTATGTTATAGCAGTCACTCGTGAAAAACTCGAAATTAAGGACACAGTTCCATATTGTAGTTAGCTGAAATTTTTCCTGGCGTGGAGAGTCGTTTTGAAATAAATTGTTCTGCGTTTCGTCCGGATATATGGTTGTCAGTTTTGATTGATTCTATGCTTTCGAACTGAAAAGGATTTTTTATGATCAGGTAGGAGAAGTTCACTTTCGTGGAGAGGAGATTAACTTTTCACAAATAAAACAGAGCCATTTATGAAATGAAAAATACTGCAACACACACGGTTTTCTCACATTTGTAATTAATTAAATTTTAAATTCAATTTTAAAATAGAAGGTAAAAAGAAATAGTTCTGCAATACTTTTTTTTTTTTACAAAAAGTGTTTTGAAAAATGGTCACTGGCATTTATTGAAAAATCGTTCCTTCAAAATGCATTTTTTTTACAACAGCAATGCCTTCCTTTTTGTATAATAATGAATTTTAATAATTTCTAATGTACATATACTGAATTGATATTTTTATACACTCAACAGCCATTATTAAAAATTATGGTTAGACCCCGATTTAAGGAATTTATAAGGACTGAACATTTTATTCGTCAAACCGAGTTTATTCGTAATATCGGGATCCAAAAAATACAATTGTTTTTTCACTTATCTTTTGAAAATTCTATAATAAGCAGCTGCACAAAAAATATCCATAGTTAGAAATTACACACTTTTTATTCAGCATCTAAAAATACTATTAGCGAATTATTACGCTCCAGTTAATTGGAAATTTTGAAATATTTATTAACAAATGTTTGAAACCCATTTTGAATCCTGACTCAAAAGAGTTCTTTGTCAATATAATGCAGAGAAGAAAATACTTTGTTATTCCCATCCTGTTGCACGAGGAATGTTTTCACTATTTCCAAGCAATGTAAAGAGTTAGGAAATGCAACAGTTTTGATGGGAATTTCACTATCCATTTCTGCATTAAAATCGTTACGCTTTTATTTCGGACAATCTCCATGTTTAACAAATTTTCAAAAAGCAATATTATCTGTAAAACCGCACTCATAATAAACCTCACTTCACTCAAGAAAGAGAACAAATGGAAAAATCTCGTAAAATATCCATTGCGTTGTGAAGTGAGACGAGATAAAGGAATTTCCTGTTCAATTCAAAACTCACGTGGTAAGAAACATTCATGACTCAACTACACCTGTATTCAGCTGCACCCTTTTCCGTCGAAATTTGGTACTTAGAAGAAAAGTATTTTTCTATTCTGGGCAAAAAAGGATGTCATTTGAAAAGGTTCAATTTTTCTAATCAAGCTATTCAAAAACTTTTTTGGTTGTTGAAATAATTCATTAGTGCGGGGTTTATTATTCATTAAATATTGACTTTGCCCCCATTTTAATCGGGAAAAGAAAAATTCGTTAAATCGCGAAATTCTTTAAATAGGGAATCGTGAAATCGAGGTCCGACTGTATATGAAATATTACTACAAAAGTTTTAATGAAATTTGTTATACTCCCTTACAACATGCTTACACACTTAACATTATAAAATATTTTTTTAAGAATTAATATTGCTATATCTGCTGATTTAAAAATTCTTCAAATATTCATAAAGTTAGAATGAATTGATATGAATCAGACTTATCTAAAGTCAATGAATGTTGTATATGCATTACAACAATATCCTAAATAATCAATACCAAAATGGATATTAAGATTATAAATGGCCCATATATACATTATAACAAATAAATACATATATATTAAAATATATTACTCAAATATAAAATATCTCCCTAAATCCAAAGCTGACTGAATCGGTTGTCACACAGAATACCAGAACCCAGTAACCAAGAATTTTCTGTCTTTGAAAGTCAGTAACGAATACTTAGCTAGGAATCTAGTTTTGAACCTTCACACACTTATGATTAATGATTTTTTTAACTAATAACCATTATTCCCCAAATACAATGAAATGGTAAAGCAGTCACATTCATTTGAATTTTTCAGGATAAAACAATGTACTGACATAACAATGGAAGATTTAATTACTGTTCATCATGAAATGGGACACATTCAATACTTTTTGCAGTACGCTAGACAGCCCAACGTATTTCGTGAAGGAGCAAATCCAGGTTAGTTGTTCCTGCCCAATATATATATTTTTCTTTTTCTTATAATTGCCAACTAATGTTACATTTTTTGTTCTGTTCAGTTCTGTTTATTTTTTCTTTATTGATATGAACCATATTATAGTATCAACGTTAAGGATACATACGTTTTAAAAATCAGTCTTATTTCAGCAATGGAACAGCATAGGTCTATTTTTAAATGTAAACTTTTTAAAATGAAAAGTAAATTAAGAACCAAAATTTTTTGTAAAATATTTTTATCAGATCATTTAATTTCATAAATAGTTTAGCACATATTCAAGACGATTTTTTTTTTAAAAAAATGGCTTCTCAAATTTTTTTTAAGACATTGTTTTATTAGGTTAGTTTTATAAGATTAGTTTTATCACCATGAATTATAAGACGCATTAATTTTATCCAAGGAGAATAATTTAAGATATAAACTTAAAATTATTTATTTATTACATATTAAGTAAAAAATATCTAATGTGTCCTATATATATATTTACATATTTGAGAAATCCATAATGTGTGGAAATATTTCACTTGTCAAAACTACTAAATAAATCAATATGTTAAGCCTATGTTTCTTGGTTGAAATATCTAAGATCAATATCTTCACGTAGGAAAGAAATTTCACTTTAAAATTTTTTTTTAGGTTTTCATGAAGCAATTGGGGATGTTTTAGCTTTGTCGGTATCAACACCGAAACATCTGCAGTCAATAGGTTTACTGGAAGAAATTGCAGATGATCCAGGTAAAGTAAACTTCTGGTTTAACTTTCTTCATGTATATTAAAAAAATAGTTTAAATCGTAAATATTTAAGTATATTTTTCTTTTTGCACTACTAAGTGTAGTCTTATACGTTTAAATATAAGTGTTTGTGAATATAACACGATAAGTAATTTTCAATAAAATCCAGTTTAGTTTTTCTTTAAGATAGATTATGCTGTTTTGTTCACCAATAGTTTCTGTGAGTGCTAGCTAATTTAACAATACTATTTTATAAGTGTCATATTAAAAAACAAAATCAAAAAAATTCTAAAAAATAGGAATTTGGCAAAAAAGTTAAGCCAAGTGAATGGTTAAAATGGTTTAGGAATTTTTAAAACAATATTTGTATGTGGTGAAAATATTTTATTCAATTTAATTTTTCTCCGCAGTAAAAACATAAATATTTCTCGGGCTTAGAAGCTTTAATTTTATCTTAAGCATTAACTTTTGAAAAAACGTTACTTTTTGATTTAATTAAACGTTATAAATCCATTGCCTTTACATTTAAATATTTTGTGAAAGGAAACTACAGTTTTAATCCTTTTGAATCTAGCTTGGCTTTCATTCTCCCGAGGAAATATATATGTATATATAGCTTTTTGAATTAATTTTATTTCACGCCAAACTAGACCATCATTTTTGAAAACTTATTTAGTTATCACAACCAAGATGATTAAAAATCAAAATTACATTTATGAACATTTCTTTTTCTAATAAAAAATTAATATAATTTTCAATTTAAAAGCTTTTTAATGAAGATGGTTATTTTATATTGATGATAATATAAAGAGTTCTTAAAGTAAAAAAAAAATGTAATTGATTTCAACAGAATATAACAACGAATAAAAAGGTAAATTTGAAAAAAAAAATTTATTTGAAAACTTAATACGTACTTCTGATGAAATTATTCGCACAAACTGTCGCATTCATTGGTGTCATAATTCATTTGAATCGTTTAGTGTATTCAATTTAATAACAAGAATAACTGAACATAAGGAACATTTTTTTCCCCAAAATCCACTGAAAACACTCATTTTGAAATTAAAGTGAATCCTTTCGGAAACACCCTGAAAAAATAATCCGATTTTTTTCGATAGAAGCACAATATTATTTACACCCTGTTAATTTTCCCGGAAAACCTCCCTAACCAAATATTTAACTTTTTGTGACACTTTTTAATCAGAGGGAGACTTGAACTTCTTATTGCGCACCGCCTTGGATAAAGTGTCCTTTTTGCCCTCTGGATACCTAATCGATTTGTGGAGATGGGGATTGTTCAGTGGGCAAATAAACTCAGAAGAAATGAACACAAAATGGTGGGATCTCAGGTAAGACTATTTTTATTTGATTTTTATTCGAGAAACATTCAATTAACTTTTTTTTCGCTGTAAAATGTTATTAAAATTAAAATCAATACACATTGTAGGTTTTAAAATTCTGAATCTTTATAAATTCCTTTAAGGTATCTGACTACGTTTGGAGCCTGATTTTGCAAACGTATAAACGAATATATTTTTTTTAATAATTAGTGTCACTTAGATTAGAATACACTTGTAAAATAGTTTTAGCGATATTATTACTATAAAAAATTATTCAAATGCACTATTTTGGCAAAAAATGAAAATAGAATTTCATATGTTCAAGACATTCTCCTTTTATTTTGCCTATAAATAGCTCTTTCCTATGTACAAAGCCTGAACTAGAGTTTTCGAAATACATCGCTTAGAAGTGGATTTATCCATATTTTAATAAATCAAATTAAAGAAATATATAAAAAACACACCGATAGTTATTTCAATTGGTACTAACTCTGAAAATAATGTGGATTTTTCAAAACTCCTCATTCAAGCTCTCTGGAGGTCTTAGCTATATATAAGCACAATATTATTATTATAGAAAGAATTTTCATAAAAGTAGGATGTTTTGAAAGTTGAAATTCTAAGTTAATTTTTGCCAAATTACTGCATTTAAATGAAATTTTATAGTAATAATGTTCTTAAAATATTTTTATAAGTGTATTCTAATCTTAGAAACACTAAATATATAAAAAACTTGTTCTTTCGCATGCTTTTGCAAAATCACGGTTCCGAAGTAGTCGGATACCTTAGGACTATTTTCTTATATGTACAATCATCATTCATAAATTACATCTCTACATGTTATAAAAAATATATGACATTTTTATTTTTATCACAATATAACAAAAAGTGTTTAGGCTGTTATTTTTTTTATATATTTAAAGTGTGTTCTTAAGCCATCTTCTTGTAGTAATACATCATTTTGGAGGACAAAAAATCGATTAATAAAGCATTAACTAACTTTATCGATATTCAGGTTTACTTATTAAGGCTTAAGTGCTTTTCTCAAGATTAATTTGAAGTATAGAGTGAATTAGAATGTAGAACACATTATCATGATTTTAGTATTGCATCTCACAAAAAAAGGAAGGAAAGAAAGAAAAATAAAACACTAACTTTTTAACATTTGTGACCCGCGCACAATGAGAGTAAGATTACTATCAGTCCAAAATCGAAATCCTGGAGGATCCAAACTCTCTCAACTACTTTCATGTTTCTTTTTAAGTATTCATAAACAACGATCCTTATCATTTGAAACCAAACAGTTAATGATCAAAATATGCAAAGGCATATCGATGCTTAAGCACGATAGTGATGTTTTTCTTTGTTTGTGATACATTTTATTAACAATGGCTGTTTTCCGAGGGAATAGAATACACGATCTTTTGTTTATGTACCTCATGAAACATTAACACCGGTCATTAGTAATGTTTTGAAAGGCAATTGCGTAATCTTCATTGAATCTTGAACAATCTCTGATTCGTAGTTGGGGGACGGTACATATTGTTTGGATTTGATAAGATCTTCTTTGTTTCTGTCTCAGATTGAAGTACCAGGGAATTTGTCCACCAGTCAAGAGGTACGACACTGATTTTGATCCAGGTGCAAAGTATCACGTTCCCGGTAATGTTCCTTATATTAGGTAAGTGTAAATGTCACAGTTCAAACTCGTAAACTTTTTAAGGAATGGATTTAAGGTTCATATGTAGTTATTCGCCTCTCATAAGGACATAAGAAATAAGTAATCATTTATTGTTGGAAATAGATTGACTATTATTGTATTATTTATCAAGATCCAGGTCTAATTTTTAGTGAAAAAGAATTATCAGTTTAAATATGAACTAAAATGGCCCATTTAGTTGATATTTAGTTAACATTGATTAAACAACGAAAATTATATATACCGTAAAATCCACCGTATGACGTGCACCCCCATTTGTAAGAAAAGCCTGAAATGTAGCTCAATGAGTGAACAATGATGTAGCATGACCTGCTCAATGCTCTTACGTTTTGAAGTCATTTATTCGAGGTATTATTTCAAAGTTTAAAAAAAAAAGTATAGTTCTACAACTAAAACCCCTCTTATGCTCACAAGGAATGTCATTTCTTTTAAAATAACAGTATTTCGATCTATGTAGAAGTGTAATCTTTTTCTATGTTATTTTTTTTCTATTTTTAAAGCTCGCATTTTTATACACGGCGTATAACGCGTGCCCTTACATTTTGATCTTATTATTATTTTTTTGAGTTAAAAGTGCGCGTTATACGCCGTATTTTATGGTACTTATGACAATTTTTTTCCAATTGCTTTTTATAAAAATAAGCTTGAAAAAAATAGGTTCTCATAAATGTATTTGTGTGGATTTTTTCCCATTATATGACGGAACAGTTTGTTATTAGTTTCTAAGATTTCATCTAAGGCATATATTTTAAATACGAATGAAACAATACGAAAGGGTAATTTGTGTTTATATAATAATGTGCATTATTTTTATTCAAAGCGAAGAATAAAATTAATGAAATTGAACACTACGTAAAATAAATGAGAGCTATTCTTCCCTGTGTTGTTCTTATAAGGCTTATTCTGGTTTTCACAAGAATATTTTACTGAGGCATATATATATATATATATATATATATATATATATATATATATATATATATATATTAGAAAGAATATTTTATATTTTGATAATTGAAAAGCGGTGCCAAAATATTTTACTACATTTTTAATCTCTAAAAATATTTCATACACATTTTTTAGATACTGTAAGTTTCGTTATCCAATTCCAATTCCACAATGTACTTTGTGATGCTGCTGGCCATACTGGTCCTCTTTACAAGTGTGATATTTATAGATCTAAAGAAGCCGGACAAATACTCAGGTTTGAAATCAGAATTTTTGTCTCTTAGCAAAAAAATTTCTTATAGGGTTGAAAAATTAAAGTAATAAAAATTATTCGTTTCGCAACAGAAAAAAAAATCATTACATTTTCTTCCCTATTTTCTCTCAAAATATCCCACTTTGTACCAATTAACTATGTTTAATAATAATTTAATGTCTGATTTTCTTCATCATTTAAACTCTTGAAGCTTTATATTCTGAACTAAGATCACTCACACACAAATATTTATATCCCACGATATCCAAAGGCAGAAATCCTCTGAATTTGTAGTAACTGGTCTTCTCGTTGCAAAAATAATCGTTATTTTGATAGTTATTTCTCCGCTAGTGTGGATAAAATTATAAACCGTTGTTATACCTCGTTTACAGAATAAACTTAAGTGAGATTATCTCTATTGATAGCCTACTTTTACGGTTAATTAAAGTCTTCTCTACTGAAAATTTGTTTAAAATGGATACTTTCGTTATTAATTTTCAGATTTCGGTAAATTTAAATTTAGAGCTTATTTTAATTAACGCATGTTGTTGTTAATGACACTTGTATGACGGTGTCAGAATGAAGCCCACGAAATGAATCGTGGCAAAGGGCTAGGTGTACGCTTGTTGTTAGCTGAGCTTTGAGCACCGTACATTTGATAGTACGATTTGACTCGGTTCCACCCCAATTTTGACTGAAAACACGCTGGAGATGTCAAAGGCCCCTCACTTCTTTTTCCCTTTCACTAGCCTCACGACAGGACTTGCGACTCGATGACTATTTCGAGTATCCCATACCTCAAAGGCAATTATGCGATGGCTAAACCATCCATGCCTTCTCCGGAGCTCGAATCCAGGCCCTACGGCACAGCAGTCAGCTTCACTAATCACTATACCTAATGGGCATTCATTGAGAATCAAATTTAAATATTGGTTCTCGAATCTAAGCTTTAGATAATATATCACCAGAATTACCATGGTTATTTATAGATATACAGTATGTATATACAACTCTATTAAGGATGCATTCATCTTTACTAATTATTTTTATCATTTCCTGGTAGTTTTAACAGCATTTGCTTTTTTTATTGTACATCATAATACCAAAATATTATAAAACGGTTTTATTCTTATTGGTGATCGTTTTTACTAAATCTCTTAAATACAAAGAAATATCGACAGTTTAACATTGGACGTTTATTAATTAAATGCATAATTATTTAAATTATGCATTATTTTTGAAATGATTTTATTGTTTTTACATATACGTCATAATATACTTTTTCCTGCTATTAAAAGCTTTTTTTTTTGTTATAACCTTCATATTAGCTAAAAAAAAAAGATTCTAGAGCTAATTAATAAGTTAGGCTTCATAAAGTACTTAACCAGTGCTTTTAAAATAATTTCTTGAAAATATAAAACAGTTGATGTATGAGTATTGTTATAAGGCCTTTTATCAATAGACTTATTTTTCCTTGTTCTTTAGTCAAGTGATGGAGCTGGGCAGTTCCGAACACTGGTCAGAAGCGATGAAAATCATGACTGGAGGGGCAACAAACAAAATGGACGCCGGTCCAATCTTAGAATATTTCCACCCATTCATGGAGTTCCTTGAACAACAAAATCAAAACGAAACTTTGGGATGGAGGACTAAATCGATTCAACTGTTTACCATAGCTAATTTTGATTGAAATTTGGAATTGATTTCTTCAGAAACGAACTATTGTGAAATTGATTTCTGATTTGTCAACTTCACATTCATCGGCTTCCAGTTATCATGTTCATGTGTTTAAAGTGATAAAAGTTTTACTTGCAAAAATAATTGATAAGTTTACTTTTCTAAGATATTCTTGTTTAGCGTGGTATTTAAATTCAATTTTTTTAATTACACTAAAAGCAAAATATTTTGTTGAGATGAACTTAATTGTCTTCTATAATTACTTGAACAGCAAAATTATCCCTTCTTCAGTCAAGAGATAAATATTTTGCCAGCCAAATGCTCTTTATTTTTAATCTATGTGTACAAAGTGCTTTTTGTTGTTATTGTGAAGACGTCATGTGGTTGTTCATTGTTTTCGTGACTTTAGACCTTTTTCAAAGTTAAAAGAGATTTTTTTTAAAAAAAGTGTTTCTTTGAAAACTTAATTATTTGTTTTTTCGCGTTTCCGACAAAACTTTATTGATTGGTGAAATTTCAGCGAATGAAATATTCATTTTGTGCTTCATTTATATTTAAGTGTTGTAGTGCATGCAGAAGTTAAAATTAATTAAAAATATTTAAGCTCTTTCTACGTACATAGATTTTTTTACTTTAAAAATTATAAAAGCCAAATTAAATTTTTATAACGCCAGTGGAGAAAAATGAAATTGTTTATTTGTCATTGTCATTTTTTCTATTTTTCTTCTTTTTTTTTCTGTTTATATAAAAGAAGCATTTCTCATAATCGTTTTAATTCCTATTGGTCTAAGAAGTACCATGGTTGTACTCAAATATTTTTAATATGTATATTGTAGTACGTTGAAGTAAATTTAGGTTTTTATTATTTATTTAGCTACTTTTTTCTGCCAGTTCGTCTAATGTTGTTGACATGTTTCCTTCGAACACAATAAAATATTTAAAATGTTGAAAATGTGTTTTTTTTATTTACATCTATGAAGCTTATAATCAAATCAAAGATTTGCTGAAGGAATCATTGATAAAAATTTTAAAAAATTTTTAAAAAAAATTTAAATATTTTTTCCAAATTATTTTAAAAATTTTATCTAATCTAAAAAAAAATAAAAGCATTACATGACATTTTTTAAATAATATTAAAACGACAAAAACTCTAAAAATAAATAATCATTAATATTGTACAAAACCCCATTTCATCTTTATGTTTCTAAATAAATACTGTTAATAAACTATTTCATTCACATAAAATAATTCCCTAACCAAAACTGTAAGGGTAAGAACTAAGGGAGTGGGTCGCTCTGAAAATAGTGGGAAGGGGCGTAACAATTTGAAGTGACTAGGGGGAGGTTAGAAACGGTGTTGTATTTTACTTTTATTACATGACTTTTAAGACCATCAATTTTTCACTTGATAGGCTGCCACTAGTGGACAATACTCGTTATACAGACTTTTTAAGACTTTGTAGAATAACTGCTAAGTGTCCAAAAAAATTTCTTAAGATTTTATGTTCTGTTCTCTGAACATTTTTCTGGAACTTATTTGTGTCTCACGTGACATCTGAAGCAAAAAATTTTATCATCTAAAAACTTAAACATTAAATAAAAGCAATGTCATTTGGGGTTTCGAGGAATTGTGTTAAAATCTTTTAATATTACCTGAGTTTTTTAAAGAACTAAATTTCGTTTTATCGCAAAACTTAGCATCTTTAATTTTAAATGGGGGGGGTAAAACCTTCTTTCAAAGATATTTAACATCTGATTTTTTATAAAACACAACAAAACAAATATATATATATATATATATATATATATATAATTTATCTCAATTTCTTAGAAATGTCAAAGAAAACAAAATTTAGAAAAAGCATTGAGTCCTATCAATTGTATAAAGAAAGTATTAAATTAAGAATATGCTTGAAATAAGATTTAATCGAAAAAATAAAAATAAGTAATCACAACTAAAAATTATTAATGAATATCTTACTATTAGTATATTTTATTGAAAATTTGAGATATTAAAACATTTACAGCTGTACTTAATTTTAATTTCCCAAAGAGGGATCATACAATTAAAATTTGAAACATAATTTTATTAAAAACAATATTTCGAGATAAATTAGGGAAATTTTCAATAGTTCATAAATTATTTTAACTCTTTCCTTTTCTTTTTGGAGAGTCAATAATGTATTTAAATTCGAGATCAATGGTTTGTTTGAAGCTTCTATTTGAAATACAAATAACTATTTACTTAAAATGTTTTGAATTCTAATTGCTAACTGTGTTTTTAAACAGTGTACTCTACTTTACAATGATAGGTAAAAAAAAAAATTTAATCATAATTATTTCTGTGATTTATACGTAATCTCAAAACAAATATATACTTACAAACAAAAATGACCAGTAAGATTTCTTATCTAGATAACAGAAAATGCACCGGATTTATTCGCTTATTTGAAATGTCAATCTGGAAAATTAGAGGAAAAAATCAGGATTCTAATTTGGAAAGAAAATACAGTAAATTTTAATTTTTTACGACAAATATTTAATTTAAAATTTCTGTAACATATAATTCAAAATAGTGTAATCATATCTGATCACAGTTGGACACTAAAAGTAGGTACAAAGCTCCACTCAGGTTTCCTAAGCAAAAGTGATCAATGTTTCAAAGAGTATTCAATGTCAAACCAATATGCTACAGCGTGTTAGATGTACAACACTCTTGGAGAATATAAACATGTATTTATAGCTGTAAAGAGGAACAAAAAAAAATTATTCCTAATTTAATAGCAACAAGCATTTTTTTTTACATTGCTTTGTTTTTTGAGCCAGAACCATTTCTTGACAATTTATCATATTAAATTCTATTTGGGATTTCTATCGTATATATTTGGTTATGTGTCCATGACCGGAAATGTTGTGTTGATGTACTGAGTATATTTATTAGAATCACTAATAATAGTCTAGAACAGGGGTTGGCAACCGTTTAGCTCTGGCGTGCCAAACCAATCAACCAATATGATTCAGCGTGAGACACAGTGGGATGTATTTGGAACATTTCGATTCTCGCGATAATGTATACAGAATTAAAGAATAAAGGTCTATAATATAGGTTAACATTTTTATTATGTATTAATTTTTACACCATTTAAAGACATTTCTTAACATAAAAATAAACAGAAAAATATATTTATTTCTTTAACAAAAACATATTTAAAAAAATTAAATTTTACATATATACTAAGTACTTTTAAACATATTTATTAATATAAGAATTATACAACATAAAATATAAGTATTTCCCTTCAATACAGTTAAATAAAAAGATAAATAAAAATTTTAATGCGAACGTAGTGCTTTCACCACTCTACTTTCGTATTGCAAAATCAAGGGTATAATTTGTGACTTTCAGTTTGATGCGATTCTGAGCATTCAGTTATTAAATACTATCTTTGTGGACTCGAAATACTTTTCATATGATGAACTTTCATATTACTTAGAAATATGAAAAACCAAAAGCAGAGTGCATGTAATTTTTATCTTTTCAAGCAATTAAATCTTTACAGCAATGACATTAAATAATTTACAAAATAATTGTTAATTTATTTTTGGAGTTAGTTACCTTTCAGATTTTTTCGTAACTCCGTAATTCTGAAGATGTTTGTCAATTAAGGTCCATTAAAAATTAATTAACTTCTATCCACTCAAGTATTGAAAAATTTGTAGAGTATTAATGAATGCTACTAAAAATTGTACTGCATGCTACATGTGGTTCCCATGCCACAGATTGCCGATCCCTGGTCTAGAGTAATGTTCTTTTATGAATCGATATCAAGTATTGTTTCTAACATCGACTACTTTGGAGGTAAAATGTAACTAATTATCATTCTCAAATGTCCATGAGTTTTATTTCTTAGAGGTTATGATATGGATTGGTATGATATTTAATGGAAGGGCGTTATTTAGCATATTTGACATAGTTACAACGACATCTCAATATTATTGCACTTTCGAATTTTTCTTCGTGTAGTAACTCCAGATTTTCTTCTTATGGATGACACTTCAAATCTACACCAAGCACCTTAACTTTCGGAAACACAATAATGGAAGAGACGTTGATTGTACAAAGACCTGAATATTTTTGGAGAAGTTTTCACGAACATAAAAAGAAATTCAAAATCACCTTGCACAGAAAGAGAGCATGGCTTTTTCAAAATCTTCTCAGCATTTCTGTGAAAAACATGTATAACAAGTACCAAGTATCTATATATATGAAACACTATTACTTCCTTCTTATGGGAGCAAACCCGTTCTCATTCCGGCAAAAAATAAGTGATATTTAAAAATGCTTAAAATGTCTTTATTTTGCTCATTTTATTTTTCCATAATACGAAATATAATTACTTTTGCATAACAAAGAAAGCGCAATCAATGCCTAAATGTATGCTGAGTTCCATGTGTTTCAATCAGTTTTTATTCGTATTACAATTTATTCAAAAATATCTCCGTTCCTCTGGACTGGTAAAAAAAAAACCACTTCATTCTGTCTAAAGAATCGATGTCCTTCAATTTAATTATCAGATGTTTTATTGCTTAAGAAATAAAATATATTTTTAAATAAATGAAACATTAGGTGTATCTAAGCAACGAGTTAAAGAAGATAAAGGGACAAAATGCTATTTCATTTTCTTTACTTTGAAAATATTTCTACAAAATCTATAATATTCAAATTCATGAAATACTCCTTTAAGGTAGGTATCCGACAGTATATATATATATATACTTGCGACAACTTTAAAAAAATATGAAAATATGGAGATTTTTTTTTGTAGTTTTTAGATTTTTAGGGGAGCTAAAATAAGAAGAGGAAAATAAATTATTCCTACTTAAATGGTTAAAAATTGACAAAAAAAAATTACTAAAAGGGGCCCGCTCTGTACTAATGATTCAATACTCTGTAAATGAACCAATTCACACTTTTTCAATTTTGACGTATCACTTCGCTATTCCTTTTTGAAATGACGTTCAAGATAAGAGATATTTTAATTTTTAACAAAAACTAGAGCACTTTATCTTAGTTATTGTATGAAATTGCTTAAAAAAACAGTGATTATATTCACATAAAGAACTGTAAATTTTGTAATAAAACAGTGATTGATAAACTGAAGGTTAAAACACGTCTACATACACAAAAAATACAGAACATACACAAAAACCTCAGCAAATTATTTTAAAAACTTTTTAAGCAATCGTTTCTTTGTTTGAACTTTTCGAGTAAAACACATTTTAAAGTTTTGCATCTTACTGTAAAGTTATGGCATCTGCTTTCACTAAAACACTTGTAGTTTTTGTTCCAATGAATGGAAAATAAAAACCTTGGTATTTTTATAAAGCAAATAAGATGGCCTATGAAATAAAATTATAAAAAAATTGTAATGTCACATAATATGCCATGCTTTAATATGTCACATTGATAAACCAAAATTTTATTATATGTCCCGTTGTGACAAGTGTGTTTATTGTATATATAAATCATATGCCCACATTTTGCCAGAACTTTTTCTTTTAGGAGTGAGTGAGTAAATATTAACGTCGCATTGTTCAGCTACACAAAGACTTTTGGTGACGGACCTCGTAATTTTGAAACATGGTTGAGTGACGAAGACGACACCTTAGCTGGCCCCCCCTCTTTTTACTTTCATACCACACCAAGGGGAGGATGTTTGATCCGCGACAGACAGCTCCTCTACACGGAGGGTCTTCAGCGGCACTAGGCTTGACCTTGACCACTAGGCTACCGCGTCCACTATTTTAGAAGTGCTACAAACCCTTGCAGCTATTCTTGGCTTCAAGCCTCCGTTTGAATTTTATTCATTATTCCAAGATCATTCATTCAAATAATACAGTTTGATTTATAAAGAAAACTCATTTTTTTTCTTTTTCAGATTCAAAGAAAATATTTTATGACCAATAAAAATTACGTGAAAAATCCGAATATTAAAAACGTAAGAAAGCCAAATGGATAATGCATATTTTTAAAGAAATAAGAAGAACATAAGTTAAATAGATATTATAAGTAATTAAAATTCAGTGATGTGTATGTAAAGAGAAAAGTATAAATACTTCAAAAATAAAGGTATTAAAGCAATATAGATGGGGAAAAAAATACATTAAGAGCAATGAAAGTTCCCAACCTTTAATCTTGTTTCATCTTTAATTTTTGAGAACTAACCTAATACAATTTCAAATCTGATTTTAAATAAATTTCATATAACACAGTACTTCTCTTCGAATCTATTTTTTAAAAGTTAATAATGAAACTCCTTTTTAAGCCACTTTTTCAGATTACGATTAAAACTGTCATTGTAGATGCAAGCCCAATCATATTATAATTAGCCACTTTTCTTAATTTTTAAACTAAATTAAATGCGTTTCTGAAACTGCGAACCTGAAAAAAAAAAACTCAGGAAAATCATTTCCCAACACAAACAAAGATTAAAGAGTTTTTTTTCTCCATACTATTCACTTGTAGACACAATTAATGATCAGATAATAGATTTTTAATCTTTATTATAATTAGCTTAAATCTCGATTAAAAATTGGTGCTTAGGCTGTTTGATGCTTTTTCTTCTGCAATGCACAACCAAATTTAATAAATGTTATAAATAATTCTTATTTTAATTAACTAACTTTTAAAATTAAACTAGTTAATAAATTGACTAGAATAGCAATTAATCCACCTTGAGCAACTAGTACGGTCTTAGCAGAGTGAACACAGTCGAGAATTCGATGGCGCAGATGTTCAAATCGAACAGTGGATTTGAGTCCTAATTACAGTAAAAACTTTCCGGAGGAATATTGAAAACTTCTGTACTCAAAAACTTCTAGGACTTAATGTATTGTAGGAGTTTTTAAAGGTTTTTATCTTTCCAGTTACTTGACTTAGATTCAAAATTAAGAAGTGCGTTGCAAGTATCACTAGAACTTAAATATAGTAATGGTAATAAATTAACTCTTTTTAAGATTATAACGTGTATTTTCTCCGGTTAAATTGTGAGAGCTTAAGGAATTATGTCTGGATGCATTTTTTTTTATTCTGTGAAATGTTTTATATCTAGATATGGGAGCAATTTAATATTTCTTGATTTTTTTTCATTGAAAAAATAAAATTATGAACCAACAGATCGAATTATTGCTGGCCTTAATTTGTATCAATTTATTCAAAAACTAATTCTACGTTTTATCTCGTTTTACTTAACAGCTTTTATTTATATAAAAAAATTCTATTTTGTATAGAATAATAAAAGAATAATCTTAGTTTAGAAATGAATAGCTTTTGAAGAATTATCTGAAAATAATTTTCCCTCAAACAGGAAAGAATTGTTTAAAAAAAATTAAGAAAACAAACAAGATTGCTAAAAAATTATCTGAGAATATTCCTTTTAAGCCATGAATAAGTAAGACTACAGCAAAATAATATGCTGCTCATAGAAATTAAAACAACTTCTGTTTCTTTTTTCTTTATTTAATTTTACGATGCTGAATATTGCATCTGATTAAAAAAGAAGCATCTTAATCTGGTTAAAAAGGAGCGAAGCAAATACTTAGCAAGAAAATTTATTATTTTAATTTCTAATTGATTAACAATTTTATTTTAAATAAACACGCGAATATTTATTATTTAGATTCACCTTCTTTTTATGAAACAGACATAGGTGTGATTGTGGAAAGCTTAAATTGTTAGAGGGCATGATCACATACATGTGATCACTTCAGGGAACACGGTGTCATATGTAAGATTGCATTTTCCTCATTCTGAAGTCCGTGATTGCACTGAGTGTGATTTGAACTTGGAACTTACGGAATTTGGAATGGTTATAAACTATAAATTTCGGCGTATTTTATAACCAGGGGTGTAACTACCGCCGTATCAATGATACGGGGCCCCCAAGCTACAGAGGCCCCAACATGTGTAAATACAGTCCTACTAACAGGGCTTCCATAATTAAAAAAGTCCCCGAAGGAATTTTGATACAGGGCCTCCTTAGATGTGTATCCTACGACAGTGTTTATAACAGTAATTATTTTGATATAAATTTTTTAGAGTTAGGCTCAACAGGAAAAATCGTCCGGTCCTGAACGCGTTAATGTTACAACTCTAATTTTTTCAGCTTCAAACATTAACTCGGTCTTTCCGAGAATATTTTTTTTCGGAGGTACAGAATATGATTTAAGACGGAGGGAGGAATATTTTGACTCGAGAGCACTATTTTGGAAATAAGGATGCTAGAAGTTGGCAACTTTTTAAAATGACTGCATTGATTTAAGTTTGCATCTCAGGAAAGGATAGGAGGCCAAGGCTGTTGCTCGCTTTCGTTCAACCACCAGGCATTACTTTTTGAAAACATACCTCCACTGGCTTGGCTGCTGACGAGACCTGGCTGCTCAGCGGCCATGTCAGGATGGATGGCGACCACCTGCTCCAATGCACTGGACTCTATGAATACCCGACTGACGACGTCGTCGGTCGGTAAAGGGAGTCTCGGCGTCAAATGACCAAGAAAGAAGCCAAGCACGTGCATTGGATAAATAAAATAAATAGGAAAAAGGTGTAAATTGTGCCATAAAAATCAACAAATATGTAATACATAATAATGACAGTCTTCTTGAAATTATTCATTGTGCTTATTTCATATCTATATAGCTGCAAGAACCTTTAATTTTAGAATTAGTTTAGTGAGACAAATGTATCCTATCGCATTTTTCTACATTTTTTTAATTTAGGGGAGTGGGATTCCTAGTTAAAATCCTCATCATAGCCTGTAAATTAATTTCAGCCAACTTGCATCCATACCACTGACTTAGCTAGTCCTGAGTGTGCCCCGTATAAAAATTCCTTGGAGGCCCTTTTTGGTGGGTTTTCAACATTTTACGGTTTATTCTTGCACATTTTGGGGCTACTGAAGCTTGGGGGCCTTATCATTGATACGGATGATACGGCGGTAGCTACGTAACTGATCCATTCATACTCTTGCTGGTCTTCCGCTAAAACCTCACCTATATTTGTTGACGTATATAAAGAGAACATTTTCTGTCTATTTAGTTTTCAGATTGTCAAAACTCTACGGGCCTCTATTTGCCCATCCCTGATTTAGGATGTATATTGCATATTATTCTTTTAATGGACATGAAATCATTCTTTTTTTTTCTTTTTTTATTTGGATATGAAAGTATATGTAGTAAGCTTGTTAAGAAGCATATGTTATTCAAAATGAATGGAATCTAAAAAGATTTAGTATAACCAATTTATAACCGATCTGTGTGTGTGAATAGTATCCAAGATCTAATGAAATCAGAATTTCTTAAGTTTCTTACATTGTAATTAATTTAATTTAATTTCGGTGTATTTAAAAAATCTTTGAAATGTAAGTGTTTGAATAATATTAAAAAAAGAAACGAGACTTACAACAGTCGCTTATGATGTGTAACATTTGACATGTTTTCTGGGTAAATACGCAATATTAACTTTTTTCCTGAAAAAAATATGAAGAAAAATCACGGGTATGATTGGAAATAATTTTCTATCGAATAATTATATCTTTAATGAAAATTGTATTTAATTAACAAAAGAAGTAATGCAATATTTTATCAAAAATAATTATTCTTGTTCAATTTGGGGAAGAGCGGTGACAATAGACTTATGATAACTAAAATATGACACATATACTTGTGATTTCAAAGTATTTGGAAACCGTTGAAAAACACAGCGTCAGTAACAGTACCACTGTTAGCAATTAAAACATTTTGTGATTGTGTTCATTTCGAGCGTGAGTTCATCATTCATAAAAACTATGAGCGACCCAGCTTTTGGTAAACAGAAGTTAAAGTTAAAATCACCACTCAAAATCAGGGGAAGCGAGTGATAATTTTTTTAAAAGAGCAGAACCACCTTCGTTATTTGTTAAAAGTACACTGCTGGCCACCGTAGATGCAACACACTGAAGGAAGCATGCAAATATCATGAAATTTACTACATGCATTAGCGGAGGTGAGATATGCAAATGATTAGAATTTGAGCTCAGACACACATAACGCGCGCCTGTGGCACCACCTCAAAGCGTTATTTAAGGCTTGGAGATTTCGACGATTTCAAGTTCGGCAATTGTGTTTTTCTTTAGGTTTTTTCAAAAAACGATCAGTTATGTATCGTAGAAAACAGCGATCAGCTTTTGATCAAGTATCCGAGTTCGAAAGAGGAAGGATAGTGGCCTACCGAGATTATGGATTATCTTTCAGGGAAATTGGTAGTCGTGTTGGACGAAACCAAACAACTGTAATGCGGATATGTGACCGTTGGATGCAGGAGGGTACGACGGACCGACGTGGTCGATCGCATCCACCTCAGTGCACCACTTCACGTGAGGACAGGCAAATTGTGCGCATGGCAGTGACGGATCGCTCAGTCATATCACGAACCATAGCACAGCACATTGAGTCTGTAACGCATCATTCAGTGTCTGCGCTTACCATTCGATGCCGTTAACAGCAGAGTGGTCTCTCCGCAAGACGTTCATTGCTTAGTCTACACTTGAAGCAGAATCACAGACGTCTCCGCCACCAATGGTGCAATGAAAGAAGGATGTGGGTGGCCGAATGAAATGAGGTTGTCTTTACTGACGAGTCACGCATCTGTCCAACGCCACGATGGTCGGATTCGAGTCTGGAGACACCGTGGAAAGAGGATGCTGAACAGCTGCGTCATGCACCGCCACACTGGTCCTGCACCGGGTATAATGGTATGGGGTGGTATTGGATATCACTCTTGCACTCCTCTAGTACGCATTGCCGGTACTTTAAACATCCAGCGCTACATCTCCGAGGTGTTGGAGAGCCAGTTGCCTTTCTTTACCTTGAGGGGTTGGCCACAGCCATATTTCAACACAATAATGCGTGACCATACGTGGTACGCATTGTCCAAAGGTTCTTCGTTAATCACCAGATTGAATTGCTTCACTCGCCGGCTTGCTCTCCGAATCTTTCGCCGATAGAAAACATGTGGTGCATGGTTGTTCAACGATTGACCCAGATTACACCCCCAGCTGTCACACCAGATGAACTTTGGTAACGTGTGGAAGCTGCTTGGTCTGCTGTACCCCAATAAGACATCCAAAGTCTCTTTGAATCAATGCCGAGGCGTGTGGCAGCGGTGATTTCCACTTCACAGAAGTCTATAAATTTAATCATTTGATATTTGGTCAACATGTTATCTACAAAATAAATTTTGTTGTGCCGTCTCTTGTCTTTCTTGGTGTTGCATTTACGTTGGCCAGTAGTGTACAAAATGCAGGAAATCTTTAATTTTTTTTAACCGTTTGCTTCGAAGAAATGTATACGACCACCGAAATCACTGGATATCCATTTTCAAATAAGTGCTTATGTCCTCCAATATCGTGACTAACGAATTTAGAGTCAAGCGCTTGAGTGCTTGATGGCTACTAGAGTTGGACCCCCCATACGAGGGTAGCGAAAAGACACAGCCACGCACTCTCATTGGTCAAATCAAGTAGCGCGAGCTTACGTCACATCCTGTTACACACATCCTTCTCTTTTCACGAAATCACCCCACAAATATCCAGCAACCGAGAAGAAAGTTGTTACACATCAAAATTTTATGTGTTACATTTATTAGCATAAAAACCAGTTTCTTGTCACTATGTTAAAATTTATTATTTACTAAAAATTAAGATAAGTGTGCCAAATATTTTTATCATATTTTCTTTCTTGTGATTTTTATCCACGTGGATGCAAAGCCAATGTTAATAGCAAAAAATGTTTCATATAAATTGTACAACTTTCTTTTTTTTTCTTCTAAAATTTTTCAGGATGAGTGGAAGAGTTTGTTTTTCTGTATAGATTCATTGAATGTGTATAGTTTTTTGAATCAATTCATATATATTAATATAGTTAGTTTTCAAATAAAGCATTGATTATGTAAATATCAAAGAATTCAGATCAGTATCAAGATATAAAACTCTTATTGACTATATATAATGCTTAAGGCCGAATTGTTTAATTTTATTATTTTTAAGAACAATTCGTCAGCTATTCTGTTTAGGGAGGCATCGTTATAAAATTTTGGCTTATTAAGAAACTGTGTTTCCATCATTAAAAGGAGAATTAATCAGTTGGAGACAATAGGTATTTCTTCAAAATGATTGACACCATAAATATTATATAAGTTAAAACGAAATTATTTTACGGATAATTGTGACTTTTGATCTAATAATATATCTATTATATAGTTATGTACAATAGATGGCAGCACAAACCTGTATAACACTTCACTTGATCTTTTTAATGTCGTGCTGCCATCTGTTATCTCTTTCAACAGGCGTTAGTTTTTTTTACACATGCATGTTGAATGCAACTTTCCCTGTAACTGGATAATTAATGTTAATACCATCGTCAAAATACGTCTAACGCTAAAGTAGTGCTTCTCAAACGTTCAATATTTGCGATCCAGTTTTCAGTCTTAATTTTCTTGGCGCGCCCCTCCATCCAAACAATAAAAATGAAATGAATTCAATAATAATGTATTTTGACATAAAGCTACAATACGAATTTAAATATAAATCGTGTAAATTATCAAGATAAATATTGAATTTTTTTTATATAATTTTATATATGACAAGCCTATGGAATCACTGGTAATTGTAAAACTTGTTATTGTTAAATTATTTATAAAATACATTGTGCGGTACCAGTAGCAGCAGGAATTTTTTTCTATAGAGATAATGTTACCATTCTTGTATCATGTTATTTTTGATTTTGTCTATTTTTAGAACTAAACACAGAAAAACTAATTATTGAATAAATAATTAGCATTAATTATAAAACTAATCATTAATATAATATTTAATTAAATTTTATTTTATATACTTAGAAATATTACCAATCGGAAAATCAAAGGCTTGGGAGTTCGACTTGTTGCGCCATTGTAAATTGTGGTACTGATGCTTTTACAGAAATATCAGTGTAAATGTGTATTTTATTTTTTATTATTTCAGAATGCATTTTGTTTTGTTTACTTTCAGTAAATTAATAATTTTTAAGTAATGTTTTATTTTCGACTTTTCGATATACGTGCGTCCCCTTCGTTGGGTTATCATGCTCCTCTCGGGGGCGCGCCGCACAATTTGAGTAACGCTGCGCTAAAGACATTCTCGCACATTTAGAAGTTTATCTCAACTTTCGCCAGTCATGTAAGTCTATCAGAAAATAGAATAATAACCACTCATATTTTTATTCTTTTCTAAAACAATTAATTATTCTCATTTTTTCACTATTTATGTCACTCATTTACAATTACATGGGGGTAAACTAAACAATTTATTTTATATAGAAACAAATTT
The DNA here is from genome assembly GCA_019973955.1 of Trichonephila inaurata madagascariensis. Classification (NCBI taxonomy): domain Eukaryota; kingdom Metazoa; phylum Arthropoda; class Arachnida; order Araneae; family Nephilidae; genus Trichonephila; species Trichonephila inaurata. The sequence goes on from BMAV01001753.1 coordinate 270,918, forward strand.
TGAACACGAAAAAATGTTGCGTATTGTATCAAATTTTTTTTAAATAATTCATGAAAAATAATATGAATTTTTACGCACATAGATCAATTGAGAAGTCTTTAAATACATATACTGCAACAAAAATTAATAAAAATCTGCAAATGAGGAAACAAGGTGAAAAATACAGTGTTCATGGGATTTTGATGAGAAAATTTGATTAAATGAAAAATGTAGTGTTTTTTTTTTTAAAAAATGAATGACGAGACAAAGCGAAATACCTAATTACACCATAAATACTATCATGTTCGTTCTATGAAATCCCTTTACTAAAAAAGTTTTTGCAAAGATGAAGGAAGTTTTTGTAAAAGGCTGTTGATTTTCATCCAAACGATAAATACGGCTAAAAAAGAAAGGAAAAAAAGAAAGAAAGAAAATGTTAGAAAAGGCACTTATTATTCTATCTGAAAGTTATTTTACATCGTATTCATATAAAATATAATAACATAGATCTTTTTTTAACCAAAATAAATTAATAAATATTTTTTAGGCATTTTATTACAAAATAAAAAACATTTTTGCATTATAAAGCATACACATAGCTTTATCAGAATTTGTAATTGAGAATGTGGTTTGACATTTCCTGTTTTCTGTTCTATCGTCAATAAAAAGTGATTGTTCGCGTAATCTAAACGAGTGATAGTTTTTGGTTAGTAATCAATAGTCATATGTAAAATTACCTACCTGTGAAAAGATTTTCTGTCCTAAGAATCACGATGTAAATGTTTATTCCAATTGATGAGTTATTTAGAAACTAAGCTTTTCGAATCAGTAGGCAAAATCTATTGGCGTAGGCTCTCGCAATTTTGAACCATGGGCTAAGAATGAAGATGACTCCGTAGCCTTAAAAAAACGCAAAGACTTCGTGAAATATTCAAACCTTGAAAGATTACAAGCGTCAGCCTTTCCACACTGCGAGGCTTTAGTAACATCATGACTCAACAATGTATAGCACTAACCATAAGTTTGCGAAAATGATCACTCAGCTTCCCTAATTGCATTTGAAGTCCCAAGATAATATTTAGGAGATAAAACATCTATAAAATGAACTTCGAAAATTCAACATCAAATAAATACTACAAATAGCGTTTTAATCTTTTTACAATTTTTCTTTGCATTTAATATAGTTGTTTAAAGAAAGAATAATTGGTTAACCCTTGTTTATATGCCAATTTTGCGAAATAGTATCCTAAAAATAAGTTAAACAGTAGAATCTTATTCGTGAAAATATTTTGAATATAAAATCACTTACTTTTCTTGAGTCAATGCAAAGGTGGAGTAGAATAATTACAATAATTATTGTGAAATTTCCTTCTTCATATACTAGGTAGTGACTAGCATTTCTACTCTCAACGTTTGAAAATATTAAGAGTATATAACATCTCCTTTGATGGGGAGGTTATAGCTTTTTATGTGGCACTGGGACAACTTGTCCCTACACACTTTTACAATAAAGTAATTATTTTGTTGGACTCCAAAGATGCATTTGGGCTGTCGGATCTGGGGAAATGCCCATTTCTTGGAATACTCTATATTGTTGGGTTCTACTGCAAAAGCTGAAGATGGAGGGATAACAAATTAAACTTCAGTAGGTCCCGGGATTCTGTGATATTTAAGGGAATGAATGGAGTGGATTTGCTGGCTAAGAAGGGAACTCAAATAATTCAACAGCCAAATATTTATAATTCCTTTCATTCCTCAAGACTTTAAATCAAAAATCTAATGAAATAAAATTGGAAAGCATCGCTCATTTCTCGTGTTTCTACAAGTTGGAGGATTGGCTTGCACCAAGGTATCTTGAATAAACCCCGTGAACGAATTTCTTTGACGGAATTTAGACTTATGGTGGGCCATGAATGACGCGGATCGCCTTCACTGTATCGGTACTTTTGTGAGTCCAAATTGCCCACTCTGTAAAAAAGACGTAGTCATGGACAGAAACCATTTGTGTTGAGGTGCTCTGTTCAGTCCGGAGACTCTGAGGTGAAAAAATATTAGAGTGTTGGACATCTCCTGATCGGCTTTTTTCTCTTGCTTTATACTTTTGTGTTTCTTGTCTTTTTTAAGTGTTTGTCATTTTCTTATGCCATTGAAAATAAAAATGCACATATACATCAAAATAATACTTGAAAATATATGTATTAAGATGGATCGAATTTTTTTAATTTTTTTTTTACAGAATTTCAAAATGTACCTATGCAGAAATGATGTCCTATGGCAGGGGTGGCGAACCTTTATGAATCAACGTGCCATTTTTCTAAAGAAGCATTTAAAAGGTATAGACGTGCCGTCAAATAATTTTATTGGGAAAATAATAAAACTAACTACACAAAACTATTTATTACGAAAAAATACCTTTTGCACTGTATAGTTATAAATTTTTTAGTTATACGTGTAATTCAAATTAAAATAACATTAGTGTGACTCCTCTTGTTGCAGATTGGATGACAAATAATTTATATTAGGATTGTAATACATGCTGAATTAGAGTCATCTGCCACAAACGGTTTCTAAGCAATTAATTATTTTTGCTGTTCACTTTTTTTGACAAGAGGGTTTGTGATTTGTTTCAAAATACCGTTATACAGACAATGTTCTGCATACCACCATTCCAGAACATAAAATACGCACCGCTTTGTCGCTTTTACTAATAATGCCATGTTTCTCGGTCTACCAAATTTGAAATTCTCTGTTTCACTTACTATCTTGCATTTTTGTTCTTTAGCTGAACTAGTCATGTTAAAAGACTTAAAAATCGTAAATATAACACAGATAAACTCTTTAAAATACAGTTTTGTCTATGAAATTGACTATGCTATGCGTAGACAGACTTTACATTATAAGCAATGGTAGTCTACGACCTAAGGCAAGACAATAACAAACGATTGGGCTTCCCACCCCCACCCCCCACAACTGATCACTCGCGTTTGTTCGTAATACTTCATAGTGAACTTTGAAATTTTTAAATAAAATACAAACCATTTTGATCACTGGCGTGCCAAAAATATTGTGCTGCGTGCCATCAATGGCACGCGTGCCAATTGTTCGCCATCCCAGTCCTATGACGTATGGTATGGTACAAAGTATAAAATTAATTTTCATATTAACTACTGACACACAGGAAAGGAAGTTTGGGCATTTGAGATTTTTTATGGCACAATGTAATATATGTTAAAGTGAAACAGGCATTCAAGTGCTTTTTTAACAGTTATTGTGATTAAAGGATGAATACTAAATAGTCGCGCAAAAATATCATCAGGTGCATTTAATAGCTACTTTCGTATTAAAATTAAATTGGTGGGGAGTCACCCTACTGTTGACATTACTGTGCGCAGTAGGATTTCTTCCCGATCCCGGTTTCTTGGGAAAACATAAGATTTTCATTCTTTTGTACTCCCGAAAATTGCCGGGAAAGACATGTGATTGAAATTAGTGAGGTAGTTATTTTTGTTTTATCTCTGGATTTCGACCTCAGATATAAATTTTAACGGACCACAGTGTTGTAACCAAAACTGTTGACTATGAATTCAGAAGGAGACATTTTTGTTGGAACCCCAAGGGTAAAAGTGTAATAAGAGGATATGCAACACCCACCTAGGGTTAGAGATGAATTTTCCAGCTTTTTGTATTGCTGCAGCTGGAGGTCGCACCTGCTATGTGTTGATTAAAACAAAATGTACCGGTGGTGATAGCAATACACTGCGTCATCCATTGACAGCATTTAGTTGCTAAAAATATGAATGGCAGATTACATGAGTCTCTTCAGTTTGTCATAAATACGATAAACCGAATTCGAAGCAACTCCTTGAATACAAGTTTATTTGCTCAGTTATGTGAAGAAAATAACGAGCATTTTCATCAATTACTCCTTCACACTGAAAGTCCGCTGGCTGTCGAAAAGCTTGTGTTTGACAAGATTTTTTGCACTTTTTGAGACTGTTTTAGAGTTTTTGGATTCTAAAGATACAATTTTAAGAGGAAATTCAATCAAGCGGAAAACAGACATTGTCTACTTAACAGATTTGTTTAGTAAATTTAATGATGTTAACTTACAGTTACAAGGTGATAGCTTAAATTTAATTAAAACAGAGTCCATCATTACTACGTTTCTTGCCAGAATTAAGCTAATGAAGCAAAATATTGGATGACGTGAGTTTTCCCATTTGTCTCCGACAAACTGCCAGAAAGATGACATTTTCAAAAATTTTAAGTCATTATTCTTACTACTGTTTTATTTTTTTCGATCTATTTATTTTGTATTTCTTTCCTTTAAAGAATGTACAAAATTCTTACGGAATTTACTCACAATGGAAGTATCAATTTCCCTACTCTTGGTGTTTTCAATAGTTACTGTTTTATAAATAACTGTATGTATAAATTATACTTAAAATATAACATAAAAACATATACATTTTTAATGTTATACTAATGGGAATGGAAGGGGTATGTCATGTTTGTCTATTCCCTATTGTTCATAATATCATAATATACAACTGTTCATACTCATTGATCAGTTTGTCCGAACCGTGGTTTTGCACCATTCTGTTGTAAAGATGCAGTTGCTTTTATTAACTATTCCTTATGTATAAATAAATTTATTACATCATCACGAAAAACTTTCTTTCATGTGTAGGGAGATTATTTTTTTAGCCCTCACAACTTAGGCTACAACACAATTTATATACATCTTATCTTTGTTAGATTTTCTTAGGGGGAGGGACAATCAGTTTTAAATGCTCTTCAACTATAACATGGGATTTTCAAGAAATATTTCCTCCTATACTTGGACACATGTACAAGCACGCTTTCAATTTACACAAAGAAAATCTCTTTCAGAAGACTTCTTTAAGTATTTGTGTTTGGGCAATCGGTTACAGAATTATTAGCTTATATGAATTCTAAAACTATAAAAATGTTTTATGTTTTGTTAACTATAACAATATTTTGGTGTCCCTATGTTATATGTAATACAATTGAGCTAAAGCAACACAGTACGATTGTAGTTCAAGTACTGTGCATTACAATGTAAACACATAGATCTTTTTGGAGAATATAAGACAAATAATGACAGAAATGTAAGGTGTTAGTCTATAAGTACTTTTTATCTAAATGTTACAGAAAGGCTGTGCGTCAGTAGACGCCTTGAAACCGGAAAAAAAATTACATCTCTTGTATTCTTTCATTATTTTCAAGAAAGAGTTCAGAAAAGTGCTTTCAGGCGCTAAACTACTACGAGTGAAAACCGTAGCTTTGTTGATGAAAAGAAATGCTTACTCCTATAAATGCGGACTGATACTATGAGGATCCTTGGCGTCTCTCCATTACAGTATCATTAAAATAGGTATAAACTTCAGCAAAGATTTCAACAGTAGGACTCTTCAGGAATAAACAGTAGGCACATCTATCTTTTCTGGCATTTTGACAACCGTAATAGACAAGCTTTAAGTCTTGTGTTCTTATCAGTTTGTAGAACACCTTGAGTTTTTAACATGGCAGTATCCTGTTACTTCATTTATCAACGTCAGCAAATCATGGCCGGCTTTTTCTTCAAAATTTCTCGGAAAGACACTTAAGCGTTAAAAGTTAAATGTCTCTTTCTTTCAAATGGAGAAAAGAGTATCGGTTATTCTTTTTTAATTCAACAGTCTGAAGAATTAAATTGATATATATACATTCATATATATACTTAATATAACTAATGTGTAGTTAATGATTCTCTTTTACCATCTATTGTAACAAAACAATTTATTTTAAACTTTTTCATAATGACTCGTTCATAAAAATGTAGCTTAAAACATATATTTTCTCCTCTCTTTACATGTATATACTGTTACTATAATAACTGTATAGCATGGCATTCATTTATTTCGTTTTGATGTTTTCCCATTGCTGTTTTACATTTCCTTCTGCAATTTTACATACATTCCTTATTATAGATTTCGCTTCTATTGCTATACTTCCTTCTTATTACTTAATTTTGGATACATATATTTTGTATTTTTCACAGTTTCTTATACCGTAAAACCCGGCGTATAGCGAGCACCGGTGTTTTACTCGCACCTACAGGTATACTTTCAATCTTACAGGTGTATAGTTTAGCTTGAAACTATTAGTACGCAATCAATTTTAAAACTGAGTGAAGCTCATAAAAATGCATGTGAAGTAATAGGAGCTGATTGCTCAAAATCTTTTAACTGCTACGGGCTTATAATTGTGCCTTATTCAGTCATTGCAATAACTGCCCCCAGCATGTATATATATATGTATGCTTTTCCGAATTACAGATCTCTGCATTACTCTATACTATCTGTAAATATATTCCAAAGATTTTGCAATGCAATACAAAGAACTTGCCAGTATTTGTTACTTATTTTTGAAAATTTACTTGTTTATGCTTTTGTTTTTCTTTCTATACACCAGTAGTTACGGGGTTAGCAGAACACACGCGCCGTAATTGGTTAAAAAAATTTAATTCTGGAGATTTTCCCTTAACGATGACCCTGTTTTAATAGATCTTCTGGAGTTTTTCATAACAAATTGAGAGTTATAATTGAAAGAATCGTAATCTAATAACGTGGGAAATTACTGAAAGGAAAATGCGTCATACATAACAAATTAAAATTATATAAGTTGTCTAGGACTTGTTAAGAAGCTGGGTACTAAATTTCAAATGTGAGAAAATTGAAAAAAAAATCACTGAGTACAACGAATCAATATTTGCGAAATTTATTTCAATTCTAATACAATCAACTCTTTTTTCTTAAGTGAATTATCAGTGGAGATGAGAGAAAAATGGATCGCATGCAATAACATTAATCTAAAAAGAATTATGGTCCAGCATGATGCATGACTGGGAAGTGATATCGCGTCCTTCATATACCTACTTTATACCAATGAATCATTATTTATTTCTAATTTTAAACAGTAAGTGACGAGGAGAATCGAAGCTAAGAGGTCTCAGGGGTGTTAAATTTAACTTAAATAATTCGTATCTTTTACACATTATTTATAAAGGAATGGGGCTTCAGAAAAGTTTAAAATGTTTGAAATATAATCATAATTCTAAAAATTATAAGCATATGAAAGTAAGAAACTTTTCTATAAGAAATATTTATAAAATTTTACGTCACGCATGCTATTTTCTAAAATAGTAGCTTTAATTACTAGCTATAAGTTGATTTATAAAGTATTCTTATTACACTGTAGCTATTTTTATATAAATAGAATAATGACTTACATATTTTAATAAATAAAAAAATACATTTTTAAAAAATATTTAAAAAATTGCAATATTTTACAAATATTTTGCAGTACAAAATATATATAACACTAAAATTAGGTAGGTTTTAAAGAGTATGATGCATTTTATAATTCTATAAAGTTGTATACATCAGAGGCTACTATTTTAGAAATAGCGTTCGTAACGCAAAAATAACTTAATATTTGTTATAGAATTTTCATATACTTATGATTTTTAAAATTATTACTATATCTTAAACATTTTATACTTTTCTGAAGCCCAATTCTTTTATAAATAATGTGTTAAAGATTCATATCATTTAATTTAAATTTAAAAGAATTATACCTGTTTGAAAATTATTTATATTTTCAGACCTCTAGAGAAATTTAACACCCCTGAAGCCTCTTAATTGAGTTTTTTGTTGATCAGAACCAGAGGTTCTGTGAGTGTGGAATCATAAACTCTTAAGGAAGATGGCAATAATTACTCAGCAGAAGTTATTTGAATGATTAAATATCACCTTTTCAATGGAAAGAACTGAGTTTTTTTCACAATAAGTAGTTGAAATTACTCCCTTGACAACCCAGTTGATAAAACATTATCTAAAAATTTGCATAGATAAACATGTTGCAGTTAAATAAGTTATGCTACAGGATATTTCATTAATTATTTAAGTTAAAAGTTTGGATTCACCGCACAATTAGTGTATAAATTATTTTAAGTGATTAAAATCTTTTTTCACTGCTTAGAAGAGTTAAGAAAATGCTTGTAAAATGCATATTGCTCAGCATGAAATTTATAGTATCTTAGTTATCCGGCGTATAACGTGCACTTTTAGCACAGGAATAATTTCGAAATTTAAGGGTGGGTGTTATATATCATGTATAAAAACGACAGCTTTAAAATAACAAAAGAGATGAGAATAAAAATATTTTACCTCTGTACATATCGAAATGCTGTTTATTTAAAAGAAATAGCCTGCCTTATGAACTAAAACAGCTATAGTTCTAAAAGTATACTATTTTTTTCAAAAGTCTGCGGTAATACCTCGAACAAATGACTTAAAAACATAAGAACATTTCATACAAACATTTGAGGCTTTTTCATAAAAAATGGAGTCCGCGTTTCATGGAGAATATACCTAAAATTTACAAAATAGCAGCTTGAAAGTATACCCATAGGGAGATACACGTAAAACATCGGAGTTTGCTAGACGCCGGATTCTACGGTATAAGAAATTTAGAAAAATACAAAACATATTTATTAAAAATAAAGCAATAAGAAGGAAACTGTAGTAATAGAAGAGCGAAAGCCGTAATAAGGAATGTTAGTAAAAATATACGAGGAATTATAAAACATTATTCGGGAAACATCAAAACGAAAGAAATGAAGGACATGCTATACCAGGAATGGCGAACCAGTGGTACGCGTGCCATTGATGGCACGCGACACAATATTTTTGGCATGCCAGTGATCAGAAAGGTTTGTATTTCATTTCAAAACTTCAAAATTCACTGCGAAGTATTACGAGCAAACGCGAGTGATCGGTTGTGGGGCGGTGGGAAGCCCACTCGTTTGTTAATGTCTTGCCTTAGTTACGTCATAGACTACAATTGCTTATAATGTTAAGTCTGTCTACGCATAGCATAGTCAATTTTACTGAACCAACTGTATTTTAAAAATTATATGTGTTATATTTATGATTTTCAGCTGTTATTTAACATGGCTAATTCAGCAAAAGAAGAAAAAGTGCAAAATAGTAAGTGTAACAGAAAATTTAATGTTATTATCTTTTAACCTCTTCCTAATTCAAAACGAAATATGTCGCATAATTTTGAACTATGTTTTCTTTCATGATTATCATGAAAAACTTTAAAGTTCGATTCTTATAAAAACAACCAACTCTGTTCAGAACACTGACAAATATATGCTTATTCTGTAAGAGAAAAATAAGCCTATTATAAAACTATGAGTGTATTTTCTTTCTTGGATTATGGAATATTTCTTCTTTATATTTAAATTAAAGTATAAAAAAATAAATATTTCTGAATCCAAAAAGAAAATATTCTACGATAAATATTAAATATTTTAGTTTGGTTTATAGCTTGAATAATCTTTTTTTGCAAGCAAAAAGACGATTCCATTCTGTTCTGTTCGACTGGATTTTGATAATTATACTGATTCATCTTCAGAAACATCTTTTGATTGTTTTGAACACCCTGAAGTTCCTTTTTTGAAGAAGTATCTTGTTATTAGGAAAACAGATTCACAAACATCAACAACTTGAACTAAAGAAACTCCAAGCCAAATACCAATAAATCCACCTATGTAACTGAAAGCTTCTACTTCCTGAAAAAGAGCAATCATTTTCCATTACTGTCAACAATACATTGCATAAAAAAATTTAGTTTCAAAACTAAATAATGCTAAGTGAAAAAAAAATTATGTAAATTTTATTTTTCTTCCCCTCTTTCATTTAAACAATTTTGCATCATGCTTTCCTGCATTTTTGTTTTAAAGACACTGAAAACAGTTCATAAATACATTTATTCATGGAAATATTTTTTAAAATATTTAATGTAAGTTAGTCTTAGTTTGAAAATCAGAATGAAAGACAATTTATGTAAAAGAAAATATTCTTAGAGTTTCCGTCTCTATTCTACAGTTGATAGATTAGCAATAACGGATAAGATGTAGAATTTCCTTTCGATTTGTAAACCAACCTGGATATTGTGAAATTCATTGTTCAAAATAATTAAAATCGTCTCTAGGCTGGTGCACCGCAGTTATTTCTGATGTATCTTACCACATGCCATAACATGGAGTCGTAGAGGTTTTCAAGGTGTTTTGACTTAATTCATTCTACACAAATTGCATTTCGGCATGTAGTTTTTTCAAATCTTAGCAGTTGTGAAATGTTCAGTGTATGTAGCGCATCCCTTAAATTTTCTATGGGTGACAGGTCTGGTGACCGGGGCTCTATCTCCGGGCTGGGCAAGGTCAACTCATCCTTTCATCCCTTCAGCGGGGTGATAAAGGAGTACCAAGCCTGCTTAGGGACTAAACACTGGGGGTTTCACGCCAGACTTGACACCTGATCGGAACATCTGCTCATGCACCTCAGCGCCCAAAGTCACGTATACTGAGATGAGCACAGTAGGTCTTTCTTGGCCCTCATGAGCTGTTGCACCACTGAGTTTAGTTTTTTGACAGACCTGGTGATGTTTCTGACCACAGCACAGTTTCTATGGGTGGGTAGCAAGCTAAAGGCAGCAACGGTATGGGCATAATCGTTGTCTTGCTAAACAAGGGACTGGAGTGAGCTTTCACAAAAGTAAGCTTCACTAAGTCCATAGAAGGACTTCGCTAATGCACTTTCGAGTCGTCAAAGAAAATTTGATGAATATTAAGTGCAATGGGACATAGTACGAAACTGCACCGTACACCTTTACACTAGACTGTTAAGATATATGGCGAGTGACGGCAAATCATCCATCGTGTCACCGTTGTTTCCACTCACAAGTGCAGTTAACGTCCTCGCCGAAACAAAACAGATACATCTGTAAAGATGAGACATTTGCCATTGAGCATGATACTATGGTGCTTTTTTCGTGGCATTCTCTGGTGGCATTACTGTAGAGTCAGGGGCAATCTCAGTAATTAACTCCATGAAGCAATTCAGAAGCATGTAGCCATCTATAAGTGGGAGTGCCATTTACAGGATGATGCTCAATTTCGTCAACAGAATGGATCTGTAACTTGCATGGCCGATATGGCGTGTCTTTTGAAAAATTGCCAACTGCTTTCAGGCAGACATATGATACTACCTTTCTCCAAAACGTCTAATTGTTTAAATAACTGTTGTAAACTAAACTCAAAGGTACTATTAGAATTAAGATTACGTGCTTTGAAAGAACTTGTAAGATATCCGCAGTAATACGGTTATTTACTTGTTTGCTGGCATCATTGGCACTGGCCATTGGCACTTTAAACATTTAATAGACGAAATAATTTCTTAAAATAAACTTACTTACCTTGGTCACTTTTGGGGGCGAATTTTATTCATGATTATTATACACATATATATACGTAATCATTCACATTAATTTATTCTTGAATATGTTTTTAATTGTAATTGTCCTGACCTTTGGGAACCGCGTGTAAATAATAACTAGCTACCCGCCTAACGAGAATCTATCAAACCATATAATTCGCCCCCCCCAAAAAATGCTCCATCCATGGAGATTATGGTAGTTGTACATCCGTATGTCGCTTTGTATAAACTGAAATTCCAGCAAATCCGCTTCCTTTGCTTTTTTGTCTTTGTATTCATCAAAATCAACGAGTGAGACTTTTTGTGCTGTGTGATTTCTGTACTAAGTGTTGTGTTTAAGATGTGCATGATCATGTGTATCCATGCTCAATAAGTAGGATTAACAATCTACAAAGGTCTACCTCGTCAGTAACCTCACAAAACTACATTAACCACATAAAATATGTGATTATTAAAGAATTCTTTACACTAGCCAAATTATATATATATATATACAGCTCATACACAGATAATAAGATGATAAAAATATCATGGCATACGATCCCTCCACGACTCACGATTACTGCTTGAATATTCAAATCATTAGTTGGTGGAACCACACTTGGCGGTGATACATGCTTGTATACCTCTCAGTAAAGAGTGATAGAGGTTCCTAATGTCATTCTGCGATACATTCTCCCATGCATTCACCAGCTGTTGCTCCAGATCTGTGATATTTTGTGGTTCCCGAATCTAGCACCCTTCGATTTCAGAGACATTTTTAATTTGGTGAAAGTTGTAATGACCTTGTTCGCCAAGGAAGAGTATGAACAGGATGAAGGCAGTCCAAAGATGAGGACTGGTATTATCTTGTTGGAAACTGGTCCCCGAATAATAATGAATGATAATACAACCGGCCACAGGATCGTATCAACATACCGTTGGACTGTTAAAGATATATGGAGGATGACTAGAGATGACCTGCTGTCGTACGAGATAGTACCCCACGCCAACATTCCAGGGGTTTTGGCTGTAATTCTTTGCGAAACAAAGGCTGATAGAGACCATTGGCCTCAGCATTTTCAGGTACAGAGACGATAGTCATCTGCTCCAACAATAAAGCGAGATTCGTCTTTGAACAGTATGAGAAGCAAGTCCTATGACAACCATGATAATTGGCTGCGACAGCACTCCAGATGATTACGCCGATGTTCTGGGGTCAAAGGCAGACGTCTTAAAGTCCCCGCCTCAGCGAAGCGCTATGAAATGGTGGAAGGTAACACGGGGGTGGGGGCTTAGTGAAGAGGCTGTAGTACGTTGAATAGTAGAAAATGATACGACTGGTGCAGTTAAGGGCCTGTCGAACAATTCTCCGATCTTGCCTCGCATTTGTACACCTTGGCCTTCCAGAGCATTATTTTAGTCTGTGGCGGTGTGATATCTATATGAACTAGTACCAACATCACGCGTTGACGATCGTTTTGGCGTGATCGGTTACGTACTCGCGTTCGGAACAGAAGGTACCCAGAACGAACCTTTCCTCCTTCATTGGTGACCCTGGCTGTGCAAAGGAACCGCACCCTTCACGCGCCGCAGTCGTGGCGCCATCTATCCACCGCACAAGCAACTAACCCCGTCAAACTATGACGCAATTCCCAAAGTCGTCTCACACAAATGCGCAATCAAAGTCGTTCATACAAATGACGCAATTCCCCAGCCGTCTCGCACGAATGACGCAACCCCAAGTGACGCAGCTGCTTACATACTCGCCATGAATATGGTATCGTTGTTCGCCAATTCGTCGAAACACTGGCGGGGGAGTATGTGGCGGTGTGATATCTATATGAACTAGTACCAACATCACGCGTTGACGATCGTTTTGGCGTGATCGGTTACGTACTCGCGTTCGGAACAGAAGGTACCCAGAACGAACCTTTCCTCCTTCAAGTCGATAAGTTCCTTACAGCAGCCATTGCTGAGAGCACCTTTGCACAGCTGTGTCTATACGTTACAAGTGACTACTTATTGCTGTAATGGCCCAGCTTCAGTATTTGAATCTGAACGGTGTATTTTATATTTTTAAACAAGGGTAAAGGGCAAAGCGCATTTATGCAAAAAAAAATTTACTAACCATATCTTATGTTCCCAATAAAAATATTTTCGTTAGATACTTTCATTTTACATTAGACCAAACTAAATATGAAATAATTTATCCTCGTTTTCTGAATAGCAACTATAGAACATGCTCGGAAACAGTTCTATCCAAGGTAACTAAATCTAACACAGAAAGGGAAAAATCATACTAAATGAATTAAACTAAATTGTGAACAAACACCTCATAAAAGAAAAAGTTTTAATACTGAAAATAATAAATAACAAAAAGAAAAAAAATCTTAATTTAAGAGAAAAATTACACATGTTGAAACGAAACATTATTTATAATTCCTGGCCTCCCAATTAACCCCTTAACGCATTTGCCCGTGTCTGACACTGGTGAAAGTTACCGACAAATTCATGCATGTCCGTGTCTCACACGGCATTTAGTACCTCTAGTACTCATCTAGTACTTATTTCTAATACCCGTCTGAGATCCGTTCTACTAAAAATAGACTAGAATATAACTAAATTTATTTACCAGAAGGGTAAAAAAGATTAGGAAACAGGTATGATACTATGGTAAGAACTGTTTTGCTGGACTTTGCGCCCTAACCATGGTTCATGGTATATCATCCCGAACTGAATTTTTAACCATTTTTATGCTTGTAAGTATGACAATTTGATTTGATTTGACTTTAATATATTTTGTAATTTCAATTAAACATTTAATAAAATTGTTTACACTTCGTTCGTATAATAGTATTTTAATAAATTTTACCCTATCCACCCACTTCCTCGTCAACCTCCTCCCCCGTCCAACGACTGAAATTACAAAATCTATGCCTATTTTTTACATTTTCTGTATAAAAAAACTTCGATCTTTTTTTATTAGTTTTTCCGAAAAAAATTCGTGCTTTAAGGGGTTAAAATAATTCAAAATTTATAGTGTTTACAATATCTCCATTATTTTATAAATTAATGCTCTTAGCATCGATAAACATCAATAAACGATTAATATTTTTAGTTATGTTTAAAAGTATTAATCATGTAATTCATGTATTATTTTCGTTTTATATAGGAAGAAAAACGTCATATTACCTGAAACTGTGGCTTGTAACGTATTTTAATAATCTCTGAATCATCGAAATAAATTTTAACTCTGATTGTCCGTCTGCAAAATATACATATGCCAATCAGTACATAGAAAATTGGTGGTTATACAACTGTTATATTATTTTTCAAATGAAAAGTATTACAGTAAGCAATGTTACATTCCATAACTGACGAAAATTGTCATGACGAGTACTGTGATACAGATGAAATTAGAATGATAATAATAATAATAATTTGTGTGTGTGTGTGTTTTAACTATCATCTGATATAAAAATTATACAAAGATACATTATTAAATTCCTACTATTAGTTCACTCTCTCCCAATATATATATATATATCTTGTTCAAATTTTTAATCCTTAATAAAACACTTTCTATTCACCCGTTCAAGTTCAAATAATTTTTTTAAACTTTCAGTGGATGACACTTGATGTTAATACAGTTTTTCAAATATTAATTCATTAATTAAATTTCATTTTTTAATTTTAAATTTATTCTGTGTTATTTCTGTCATAGTAACATCTAGCTGCAACAGATGACTCCAGTACATTTTTTGAACGAAGTAGGAATTGACGTTAAAAAACTATATTACTTCTTTTTGTACTGAGCTTACCATGTAAATGTGCATAATGATGAATATTTCCATCACACTGTTTTTTAATTATTTTTTATTATATATTTATGCTAGGATTTTTTAAAAATATTTTACCTTTAATCTAGAGCATAATTTATATCACCCTGATTTATTTCATAAAAAAAAAATACAAAGTAAGGCTAGTATAAAATTCTTGAAGATTTTTTTTCTTGCTTGGTTATTTAAGGCTGTGTTTCTGCCATATGTACGAGAGCGTGAACTTGACACGGAGCTCATTTTCGGGCAGAAAAAATGCCTGAATTTTCATAAAAATTTGTGGCATTGTAATCCATGCATTTGTTTGAAATATAGTGTTTTTAAAACTTCAAAATATTCCATAAATAATTAGTTTTCATTTTAACATGTGAAAGGATAGCTCATTTAGCATTACGGTATAGGGAAAAAAAATGAAAAACACATTTTATAAAAGAAAAAAATGTGTCAACTCGGATAAAAATGAGTGGTATGATAAAATAAGTGATTCTCTACAGGATAGTGTAGCCAGAATATAATATTAATGTTTGTGTGTGTGTGAGTACATTTATATCTGAAAAAATATTCTGAATTTGGCCCATATTCTTTAACATTAGCCGAAGATAGCCTTAAAGAAACAGTTAAAATATTAAATATATAAAAATCAATAAATATATAACATTTTAAAAATTTCATAAACTGTCAAGAAAATTATACTTACGACATGGTCCTCGTGCTGTTAACCATCATCTATAAAGATATAATTTTTTTTAAGATAAGTGATTTTTTTATTAAATTAGTATAGTTTATAAACACATTGCTTAGTTAATAATAAACATAATATAATTAAATAATAAATGCTAGCGAATGTATAAATAATTGATAAAATTAAATTAAAAAAAGATAGATAAGATTAAGTAGTTTTAGGGATCTTTTTCATAACCGTTTATTTCTTTTTGTCTGTACCTATTTTAACAACTAGCAGAAAAAACGTTGAATTGGTAAAACACGCGCTTTGATGACACTAGATACAAAGATTAAACTAAGAGTATTCAAATTCAAAATTATCACTTTAGTTTTCTATATATGACAAAAAGAAGACAAAAATTGAGTAAGTGGAAATAATTCATTTTGTCTATGTGGAATTCATTTCTTCAGATTTATCTGTATAACTTTGAGTTTGTAAAAAACTGTATTTGTGTTTGTTAAAAGGGATCTCGGGGGTGATAATTTTGTGTCTCGAGGGGTGAAAATATAAATAACTTTCAAACAGGTATAATTCTTTTAAATTTAAATTAAATAATTCGAATCTTTGCACATTATTTACAAAGAATAATGGCTTCAAAAAAGTACAAAATGTATCAAATATAATCATAATTTTAAAAATTATAAACATATGAAAATAAGAAATAATTTTGTAATAAATATTAATTAATGTTTGCGTTGTGCAAGCTGTTTTCTAAAATAGTAGCCTCTGATGTATAAAACTTTATAGAATTATAAAATGTATCATTCTCTTTAAATCCTACATCACTTAAGAATAATATATCTTTTGTATTTCAAAATATTTGAAAAATATTGAAATTTTTTTTAAAAAAATTGAAAATGTATTTTATTATTATTTTTTAAAAAATATAATTTGTTATTCTACTTACATAAAAATACTACAGTGTAATAAGGGTACATTTAGCTTCATAAATCAGCTTATAGCTAGTATTTAAAGCTACTAGTTTAGAAAATATCATGCGTAACTTAAGACTTAATTAATATTTCTTATAGAAATGTTTCCTATATTCATATGCTTATAATTTTTAAAATTACGATTATTTCTTAAAAGTTTTATACTTTCCTGAAGCCTTATTCCTTTATAAATAATGTGTGAAAGATTAGAATTATTTAATTGTAATTTCAAAGAGTTATATATATTTGAATATTTATATATTGAGAATTTTCAGCCCTCTAGAGAAAGTTAACACCCTTGAGACCCCTTTTAGAGCTTTGCCACTTATTCTTTATTTAAGATCCTACAGTTGTAATCGATGGAAAAGATATTTTCACTTATAATAATGATTATCAATTAGTAGAAATCAACAACTAATTAATTGATTCTATATAATTCAGAACAAACCTAGCAACTAAACAAAAAATACCATTTATTCTTAAAAAAATTATGCATATTGTTTAAAAGTATAAGTTATTGCAATATCATAATAATAATGCAAAAACGGCGGAATTAAATATAAACACATTAGTTAAAATATATGTTTTTAGTTTTAATTTTAGCTTTTAATTTATATATATATGTGTAGGGTTGGATATGCGCAATGTCACATCCCTCCCCTGTTACTTAGAATGGAGCAGTCCACACTGACATCACACCCTGCCAGGAATGTCCGTCTAAAGGACACACGGAAATGACGCAGACGGACCTTAGAGACGCTAAGTTTTAGACGTAAGAGAAAAACCTTCTCCTTTGGTGTTAATATATTTTAAATATTTCATCCTTCATTTTGTTAAATAAAGCTTTTATCTCTCATCCTTAGGTTGTAGTCATTTTCCCATATATATATATATAGATATATATACACCGGAAGTAATTTTAAAAATTTAAATAAATACCTTTTGTGTTAAGTACGATTCTCGAACTTGATAAGAAAATTTTGTTCTTCTGAAAAAAGACGTCGCTTTAATGTAACACAATAAATTTTATACACTTAAATCATTGACTAGACAAATAATTGTTGAGCTTCTTTAAAAGAGACAGAGTTTTTAGACAAATACATAAATAGTAATTCTATCTTCATGATAAAAAATAATTCTCGTGCATCAGTTTTCTTACTGACTTTACGCTTAAGGGCTCTTTTATTTACCAATTTAAATTAAGTAATCAGTTAGAGATTACTAATACTTTGAGTAAAATATATATGTTTATATCATGAGGAACAGGACATTGTAGATTGCATATTTTTGGCTGATATTCCTTACTGTCACAAAATGTCCTGTAAGATTTTATTACTGTTTTGGAAATGAAAGGAATATACATAGTGCGGCAATTAAGTATTAAGACTGTGTCCTTAAAAGGAAATAGAAACAAAAATTAATCCCTTATTTGGTTTTTTAAATAAAATAAGGGACCCTCCGGCTTCAATGCACTGTTATAGAGATTTATTAAGGATTGAACGACTGTTGCAAAATCACTTTGTGGACTGGCCTGCAAAGCATGCGTCGAAGCTACTTATAAGGTCGAAATATCCTCAAAATAGCGTCCTTTAAATTTCATTTTAAGTTTTGGGAACAAGGAGTAGTCACAGGGTGCAAAATCGGGTGAATACGGTGGATGGTTCAACATACAAACATTATTTTTTGCCAAAAATCGACGAACAACAAGGAAAATGTGTCTGGGTGCATTGTCATGTAACAAACACCAACTGCTTTCAGTCCAATATCCTGGACGAATTGTGGCCATCAAACGCTTTAAAAAAGCTAAGTAGTACTGACCTGTAATTGTTTGTCCAGTTGGAAAACGTTCTTTGTGGATAATACCCCTAGCATCGAAGAATGTAATAAGCATTGTTTTGATTTTGGATGGAATTTTTCTTGTTCTTTTGGCTTGAGGTAGATTTTCTGACTTCCATTTCGCACTTTGTCGTTTTGTTTCAGGGTCATATTAGGAACACCAGGTTTCTTCACCTGTAACAATGGACTTCAAGAAGTTCGAATCGTTTTCAGCGGCTGAAATGATGTCTCTTGTAATGTGCACTTCTCATTGGTTTTGTTCTGGGGATAAAGTGTGTGGAACAAATTTCGCGCACACTTTTGTTTTGCTCAAATGTTCATGCAGGATGGATCGAATTGTTTCTTTGTTGATGTTTAAAGAGTCTGTCATCATTCTTAATGATGCAAAGCGATCGTTTGCGATGAAATTTCGTACTTTCTCAATAATTTCAGGTGTTCCAGATGAAATAGATCTTTCACTACGCTAATCATCTTCTACCGTATCTTTTCCATCCAAAAAACATTCATGCCTCACAAAAACGTTTGACCTACTTAAATAACAGTCACAATAAACTTGTTTCATGATTTGGTATGTTTCCGAAAGCACTTTTCCGAAGTTTTCCGTAAATTTTATTACAGCTCTTTTCTCCATCTTAAAAAAATCAACAAAAAAAAATTCCTTTTGCAATAAACGCTTGTGCTTCTCTCAGCTACTTAACCAAATGCCATCAAATTGTTCGCAATGTGTCAGAAGACCATGGACAATATGACGCACGCACTTGCACTCATGACGCCCATACAGCCTGCGCTCTGGGACGAGTCTTAAAACTTATTTGCCACACTGTATGTTAGAAATGGATTGGTAATCGAAGATCTATTTCAAGCTGTTTCTTTAAATTAGGTAATTATCTTAAATATGAGAAACTGGAATGTTTAAATTTAGTAACTAAGATGTATTTCAAAACAAATTAATTTCTTGGAGATTATTAATAGATGATATTTAAAAAGAAGTGAATGAGCTTTCAAACATTTTATATACCAACTTTTCTAATATACTGCTAAATAGATAGCATCTTTTTCTCAAATACTTTTCTCATGACGAATTTCCAAAAACCACAAGGGGATTATTTTTTCTATGCACATTTTATGTCATTGGAATCACAGTCAACGTCTTTTACTTTACCATTAATGTTATCATTAAATAATTTTGACTCTTAAAATTTGAGAAATGTAGTTTCTATTGCTGAAACAGGTTCATTTTTAGAAAAATGGAAGTCATTTTTGATCAACTACTCTTGTAAATCCTGACTTCTTTGCCGAAACTACTCGTTTTATGATTGCTAGAGTCATCAAATGCACAACAGATTGCATCTTTAATAGTGATTCGTTAAATAATGACATGTCAGAAATTTTTGTTTGAAAGTATTAATTTTATATAAAGAAGGTCTTAAAAGTTAACATTAATGGAATTAAAGTATGTTTAATTAATAAAGGGCTCTTACTGGCAATCTTCTCTGCATTTCTCAATGCATAATTCAAACAAAACACCTGGGTTATCCCCTCCTGAACAGTTTGGTGTTTCGTAATCTGAAATAAATTTTTATTTATTAACGATACACTTATGATTAGCAGACGTTAATATATGTATACAGTAAAGGCAAGAAATTTTGGAAACCACTGGAGAAAATTATATTTTTAATGTATGAGGACAAGTATCTATAATAGTTTTTCAAGTATTGGCATAAAATTATATATAATTTGAAAGATAATTTAATTAAAAATGCAATTCAAAAAAGTTAGTTTCATTATCTACACTCTCTCAAAATGTACAAAATAACAAGGGAAAAGAAGCCTTGCACGCTTAGCTTGATTATAAAGTACCTTTCCTTCATTTGAATGTTAGCCAATGAGCTTGAGTGCTTAGAGAGCTAATCAGGTATCATTTTGTTTTGACAATGAATCAATTAGTTTACAGTGGGATTGTTCGGAAGAACTAAGTACTCAAACCCATCTAAACTACAAACTAAAAGTAGAATTCAACTCTTGATCTCATTCATTAAAGTACAAGGGAGGGCATTCGTCAGTGGAGAGAAATGACAGATCAGGTTTCACTCTCGTCACTTGACGATGCAGTAGCAGTAACGGAGAATATTTTGGCCCCTCTGCAAAGCCAGGGTTTGGTTCTCCAAGCTGAATTTTACAAAGGGTAAGTATTTGACGGCAGTCAGGCTTTGGGCCTTCTAGGACCCTACTCCGTGGGTTGCAGGGTGTACGTTACACCACTGTGACGATATTCTAAAATTACGAGTTATATCATTTATAATAGCTATTATAGCTTCCCACAAAAGGACGATGCTAATAAATTAAATCTAATGGAAAATAATTATCTTGTTTTTCAAAAACATTGTTGAACTATAAAAGGTTTTTGGAAGAAATCCATATATATTTGTATGCCACAATAGTTACTATTAAAAATATAAATGATTTAACTACATTAAAGGGATTAAAGGCGCTATCGAGAGTGAAGACTGACTTTATAGATTTAAAATAATCAGTAGAAATTGTCTGTTGGTATTTTGTGCTAGTAAATAAACATATCACTCCGATGAGTGACTGAGAAAGTTAATAAATGACTGATAGATGTCGGGGAAAATAAGTAATCTTAGAACTGACAATAAAGATTTTTTTTTTCATTTTGTTCAAAAAAATGTCATGTGTTTTCGAAAATTTTAAAACATATTAAGTAATGCTAACATATTAAAGCCTACTTTAAAAAAATAACAGAAAACTTTAGGTCATAAGAGTAATGAAACGCTTGATGAGTGCCAAAATGAGAACACATGCATAATGTTGATGAGCGATGGAGCATCTATTTAGTATTAGATGTAACCAGAGAACAGACTATTTGTATCTACCAGCATGTACATTGGTGACTAGTGCAACTAAGGATTGCAATTTCGCATCCATTTTGTGATTTCCCTTGATCTTAGATATAGCAGCGGTATAGTGAATGAAGATATTGTGAGAGCAGTGAATTGAAGTCAAGCAATTCCTCCTTGTATTATTACCTTGGAAAATTGAAGATGGGTTTGATTGAAGATATTAATGACCTCAGAGAAGATGGGTAACAGAATACTAAATTAGCAGCTACTACAACATGCTAGCTGTACAGTAGTTTGTAAAAATATGAGTATTCCGTTTCTTTTACATGTTCCTTTCTACAAATCAATAATACAATGCATTTATTCTATTCTGTGTAGTTTGCATTGTATTCGTGATATACTGATATAGGAAACTTTACAATCCAACAAAATTAATATCAGGACTCATTTCTAGATATTTTTTATTGTCTGTGTAATAAATACTGTTAAAAAATGGATGAAAATTATAAAAATCTTCATTTTCAAAGCTTTCAAGTCATGAGAGAAAGATGTATTTATTTATTTGAAGTTTATTTGATTTTTCAAATTTATATTTTACATTTGTATTACTTTACATTTTTCCGGGGTATAGTAATTGAAAAAACCCACATTTTCAGAGACCTTATTTGTTTTATTCTATAGAACAAATTTTAATTAAGAATGATACTGGATGTTATAAAGCTGAATCTGGTAGTATGTCAAAGATTAAATCCTTCATGATGGTTTACTTATTGATTGACTGTTAATCATCAGAAGTTATTCGAGGTCTGCCTTGCTACGGATTTCGTAATTTAGAATCTTGGTCAAGTGACTAGGATGACACTTGAACTTTCAATGATGGTAATAATAACGTAAATAAAAGAGAAATGCTTGTAAAAAAAATTGCTGTTTGAAATTGTACATTTGAAAAACGTACCCCATTTTATAAATAAAACTAATTCTTAAGATGATCCCTTACCAATATAATGGAGAATCCTTTCTGAAAATTTTTTTTTTATTTAAGTTCCATTTATCTGCTTACAAACATTTTCCATACTTTACAATTTTCGTTACACCAACCGACATGCCTTCTCGGCAAACTTTACGAATAATGTACTGGGTCTGCAATGATAAAACACCAATCCGCAGCCCTATTACAAATAAGAGGAAAATATTTTGTACTAGCATTGAGTTGATTTGTAGTTTCTGAACTATCCTAAAGTTTTTATTTCTTTCAACTATGCATTGGATTTCTCTTAAAGGAATAAAATTGAAATTATTTCGAAGAAACCTGTTATTTTCTGAAAAAAAGATACCTAGCATCTTAAATGCATTTAAAGCATTTCTAATACAAGAAAAAAGCACTTTGTAATATATTCCTTATAATGACTGTTATATTGATATTTGAAAGAAACCAAAAATGATAAAAAGTTGAAAAAGAAAATTTTGTGTTTACTATTACGATTGTAATGAAGGAGCGTTTCTCATAAAAACATAAAATGTCAATAAATAAATCATTTTCCTAAGAAAAATGTGCAATTTTTTTTATAAAATAATTTTTACGCTACACACGGCAATGTAATTATTTCTTTTGAATAATGCTACTAATTTTACATACAAGGAAACACTTAACCCTTTATCTGCCGCATTATGATTTACTGCAGTTTTTTTAATGCAAAATATTTTTTTTTGAATCACTACATTGAAAATTAACGGATATACATAACCAAAGTATTCAACTTTGGGAAATTTAATCCGTTAGTGCTAATTAATTAGTAAGGATATTCAACTGTAAAATTAATTATATACACAAATTTTTTTTTAAAATTAGTAGTCAAATCGTTTTCTAAGTTCTTTAACATACAAAAAAATAATGAAATAAGACATTTACTATTTGACATTAACTACTTTTTCGGAACAAAAATGACAATCTTCACAATCCAATGAAAACGCCGTCAGCTGTAAACGCAATTTCTGCTCTTAAACTTCCCCGCTAAAATACTCATCATAGAACCCGTGCTGCCATATATCTCGGAAGAGTGGATTTAAAAGAATATTCCTGCTAAATATCGTCAGAGTATTCGTAAAAAGGGTTATTCTATGTAATTTAAAGTGAGTGATGCTTATAAGTACCGTCGGTAGATAAAGGGTTACAGCAGTATTAAAAATAGCCAATTGATCACATGCGTGTAATAACACAAGCAGGGCATAACAATCATCACAGTAACATTATGTCCATTATTTATTCTCCTTCGACAATTGTACTAAGCAAGTTAATTAAAATCGTATTCTTTAACATTAAATTGTATTACAAGAATATTACGGGTATCATTGTCGTATGGGGCATTCATTCAGTAATTAGTATTAATGAAGCTAATTATTGGTTACAACATGTGTAATAATCAGATATTTATTCTTAGTAAAAATTTATGCTTGTAAAATCATTGAAAGAAGAAGACATTGGTAGAATTTCGTACGTGACAAAATTTTGCTTTATACAATTTGATAAATAGTAAAAAAGCTTCGGTTTCAAAAAATATTCAATGTTGTCTATGTAATTAATTTTAGCGA
This sequence comes from Trichonephila inaurata madagascariensis, assembly GCA_019973955.1. Classification (NCBI taxonomy): domain Eukaryota; kingdom Metazoa; phylum Arthropoda; class Arachnida; order Araneae; family Nephilidae; genus Trichonephila; species Trichonephila inaurata. The sequence continues at coordinate 295,011 of BMAV01001753.1, forward strand.
TCTTTAATCTTCTAAAACAAACATGACAAACAATTCCAATAATAAAAAATAGTAAATGTGGTTTGCCTAATTTTTTAAAAAAAATTAATTATACTTTTATTTAATCTTTTCAAAAACGCGTGCTTTTCTAATTGGACACTTGTATCAATCGTTTTTTTCTTAATAAATAACTAATGATGGAGATTTAGATATTTTTTTATTTGCCCTAAAATTAATGTTTACGTTCCAAAAGTTTAAGAGCGGAAAAATGACAAAAAAATTTATTTTACATACCACTAAAATAACAAAATTCTTTTCTTCTAGGATACAAAGTTAGAGGTACAGTGCAGTTAAAACAATCCTCTGATATATCTCTCAAGCATTTATGTCTGCACATCTTAAAAAAAAAAGAAACTTGTTTACTCACACAATTGGCATTATTACTTGCCAAAGACAGTTTTCTATAGATAGTCTTTAGTGTAAATAGAATTTATGAGAGGAAAGAGAGGTGAGGTGAGGCATTTTACAAATAAGAGAGTGGCATTACAAATATATTTGAATAATTTTAATTCATATGCACTTTCAATAATAACACTATTTTTAATTCCTTAAAGAAATATTAGAATTAAATTTTAAAAATGCCAGCACAAATAATTAACCCCTTTATAATGCCGCTGGAACATTACCTCTCATCAACTTCATTATTTTTTAAATGTCGATGGTTAGCTACGTTCTCTCCTATGATTTCTGCCAGCCACTTCGGTCAGCGAAACTGATTTTTAGATTTTCAAGTCGTTTATGCAAAGAAGTTTCTTGAGCAACAAGAAAACTGTTCACAAATGACGTATGATTGATTACTTTTGGTAATCATATGCCAACTTTACAAAAAAATGTTATATTTTATGCTCTACAAAAGCACATGAATAGAGTGCAAGATATATTTGTAGAACTTGCAATAATTCAGTATGTGTTGAAATCTGTTTTCTGAAATTAAATGATTAATTATAAAGTCTTACATTTTTAATTCAAATTATATCTCTAAAACCAGGCTATTTTTACAGGAAACTTTGCGCCATATCGTTAATAAATTGCTCTTTAGTTAAGACAATTTTTCAGTTTGATTACTTACTTCTTGAGTACGTGAACCTGTTTTATTAGCTGACAACCACATTTCAGTATAATTTAAACAGTTTGTTTTGTAAGGATATGGTAGTAACTCTTCTTCATCCTGAAAAAGAAAAGGAAGACTTTCTTTTTAATGAAGTTTAATATTATACATTTATAAAGCATTTATCATTATTGCTGTTACTAAAGTAAAAGAAAAAAAATAATGCACTTTACATTTGATTTTTAAACTGTTTTTGAGCACAAATTTTCAAAACATAACTTTTTCCAGATAATTTCGTATACAAACAAACAAATGTAAAAAATGCTGAAAACATTTTGTTTTTAACTGAGTAATAAAAAGAATATAAATATATGTAACTACTTTTCTTCTTTTGTTTTTAAATGCAATACTCATCAGTATCTTTTGGTAATTCTGATTAAATACGTGTCTTGAGTTACTGACATTAAAAGGGGAAAAGAATTAAATTATTTAAAATAATTATCGAAAAAAGATTTTTCAGCACTTGACCAATTTTTTTAAACGACATTAATGGTTGATTTAGATGGCAGAAAAAACTATACGGAAAAAGTAATTCGTCAAAATAAATTGAACAAAAAAGACCTTTGTGATTTAAAAACTCCACAAAGTGTATTGAAAAGTGTTATATTCTTATATTATTAATCGACAATGAACACTGAACAAAACATTGTTAAAAAGAAATTACTGGATTTTTTTGATGTTTTTAAAAAGCACTAACCTTAAGATGGTCTATATCTCTAATGAACTATACCCAGAATCAGATAAGGTCAAAGCTCATATAATGCCGAAACTTTCGTCTATAACTAAAAAGACATCTCTTTCTCTCCCCATTATAGAGATTAACGCCTACATTCTACTTTTGTTTTGTAAGATATACCAAGTACATATAATATGCCATTAAGGCAGTGCTTGTAAAACTTTCAATATTTGTGACCTAATACTGAATCTTAATTGATCAAAACTGGTTAATACCTCTTTTAAAAAAATATTTTAATATATACAAAGCTATCAGCAATGTTTATAACACAGCAGCTTCACAATTTTTTGTTTTGTTCCTTTATGTTTTGAGTTCAAATCAATTCTGCAATTAACCACTTAAAATTAACCACTTTAACCACTTTTTGTAAAAGTTGAATATAATAGGTAAAATTTATGCTTAAAAACTAATTATAAAAGGAATGCATTATTATTTCTAGCATAAATATTATTATTCAGGTTAAGTTAAATCTTTTATTTCCAATATTTATAAAAACTATTTTATCCAATAGGGGTTTGCCCTCTGAAGAATATGACTGAAATATATCTCCTAAACGTTACTTAATTAATTTAAATTAATTAATTAATATTTTTAAAAAACTGCATTAACATGAAGTGTCATCCACTACAAGGTTAAAAAAATGTATTTGATCTTCAATGGAGGAATAAAAGTATCTTATTAACGATTGAAAATTTGAACAAGATATATAATAAATATTATAGGGAGGGTGTGAACTAATAGTAGAAATTGAAAAAGAAATTGTGTGAAAAAGTTATAATCAAATATAGTAAAAACGACTCTTTTTACTAACGCTTTTATTTTTATAAATAATTAAATTTATTTTATGTCTAAGTGAAAAATTCAGATTTGAATGATAATTAAACACTTCTTAATAAAAATGTGTTGTGTACACAGTTATTTATAAAATAATTCTTAAGAAGATAATCTATAAGATAAATGTATAATATTTGATAAGATATAACAGATTAATTGAAAACAAAAAAAGAAAATATTACATTCTTTTTTTAACAGAATTTCGTTAATCAAATGAGAATTTCAAGGGAAATATTTCCATGTAATAATATTGTTATTATAAAGTTTGTTACTAGTGAAAACAAGATAGAAAATGTTAAACAAGGCACTCATAAAATTTTCCAGTCGATAATCGGATAATACTAAAATAACCATAGAAGAGGTTCCCCTAGACTTTCTTTCAACAGTCAAAACATTAAATATAAAGACTTAGTGCCAATCCTAGTTGAAAATATATCCAAATGCATATATATATATATATATATATATATATGTCAGGTTTGAAAAGTTTAGCTTCAAAATTAAGTAAGTGATAAATAAAAATAGAGCGAACTTTTTACCATCGCGTAAGGATTTGTTGGTAAATAAGCCTATTTAAAGGTGAAGCGAGCACTGATGAAGAAGAACGCATACTCGAAAAGGCTTAGCTGGTGACTCCTCGCCGAATTGGTTGCAATTGTTCTACTCGGTTGCGCGCCAAAGGGCCGTATGTTGAATTTTATGTGATTGAAGCAAAATAAAAACGTTATTATAGAGATGATGCCCTCCTCATTTTACTAGCAAGCCTGGTGCCTGTCATATATATATGCATTTGGATATATTTTCAACTTATATATATATATATATATATATATATATATATATATATATATATATATAATCAAACTGCTTACGGAATCGTTAAAACAAACCATTTGCACGGATATTCTGTACAAGTTTCCTGGCTTCATGAAAATGCCTTCCTCAAAAGGGTTGACTGCATCGAAAGGAGAATGAACAGCAAACATTATACCGGGTTTAGAATCTGGATAGAAGAGTTCATTTTCTTCTGGATCAAATTCAAGTGTATCCTGGATTTCGAAGTAACTGTAAGAAAAAAGTTTACTCTAAAAATTTATTCCAGAGCATAGTATATATATATATATATATATATATATATATATATTGAAATTAATCGGGTCAAGACCATTTTCTTTGTAAATTGTTTGTGAGCCACCTGAAAGTCTTATACTGGATTTTATCTACACTTGAGGTAGTGTAACTGTTCGACTTTGCCAATATAAATACTGTTGGATTGGTTTAGTTTCATTTGTGAGCCTTTGAGTGTATTACGAGGATGTTAGTTGCGCTTTATGTAACACGCGTTTCTTCCTTAAGTTTAAAAATGGAGACTATATATTCTGAGAAAAAGCAGAAATTATTGTTCCGAATTTTAACAATTCTATGACAGTTGATGTAAGCCATTAAGTCGCAACAATTTCTACACTAAAATATAGTAAACCGAAGAAAAATCAAAATAACAGAAGATTATGTGCAAGTAAGTTTAAAAATTATATATACGACAGATCAATAAATTAAACCAATTTTGTATATTCGGTTTTTGGAAGCTGTTATTGAGTTTCTTAAAAAATGATATTAATTTATTTAAATTATGCTAAATTGAGAAAAAGAAGCCTTTTCCTACATACATGTTTCTATTCTGCATATTGTTTTGTATGTATTTTTTATTTGCTTGTAAAAAATGCTAGGTTTTATCTCTATTCTCGTTTTTTTTTATTCTGCTCAACTTAGCTCAATATATAACTCTTATTATTAACCGCGTTGGTTAATGAATCTGACATATATAAATCTTAGAGTAATTCATAGCCATTTAAATTTCAAATCTTGGAACAAGCTGCAGGGCTTACTTCATACATATACTTTGAAACCTGGAAAAAAGTGCACTAAGAAGGGAAAATTCTAATTAAAATGAAATTTAAACTACAGAATGATACACATATGAGATACACTTGACAATTTCAGTACCGCGGAGGACCATCTCTGCTGCAATACATTTCACAACACGGATGAACATTGAAATGACTATACATTACTTGATTTCCTGAGAAGATAGTCCTATGAACCTTAAGGCTGTTTTCGGTTAATGTCGAAGAATAGGACCCGAATTTGGAACATTTTTTCAGGTATAAAAGAAATGTAAAATTAATATGATATTCTGGCTTCACTATCCTTTAGAGAGCAGCCTTTTTTATCATGATTCCCATTTTAACCGGAGTTTGATTAAATTTTTTTTGGTATAAAACGGTGTTTCGCATTTTTTATCCTATACCAGGTTCCTATATCAGTTTTCAGCGAGATTTTCTCAGTTCAAAGAATTATCGCAAACGCTCAAGTCTTTTATGTACCTTGATGTGACTTCATTTAATAAACTGAAATTGTTCCAATTTGATTAGTTGTAAATTGAAAAATTTGAAATGCAAGTGATTGATTTCCAGTCTAGTTCGATATGGATTCAAAAATTTGTTGAAGAAAGTTGAATTGATTAAAACAGAAAGATTAACAAGCAATATAAGTAAAAATGCCAGAAATGAAATTTTGGAAACATGGAATTCGATTTCAGATACATTTAGCTTTGAAGAAACTGACTCTCATGCTATTTTAACCATATTTTCATATACCTATGCCTGCGAGTCATTATTTTCAGAGATAAATAACGTTAAAGGCTCACTTAAAAACCATTTGGCAGGTGATTCCAATTCAGCTTGCATTCTGCTAAAAATAGAATTTTTCAATCCTAATACAAATTATTTGTCATTTAATATCCACTAAAGATTTCGAACCGTGATTTTACAAACGTATAAATGATAATTTTCCATTTATATTTTAGTGTCACTTGAATTAGAATAAGTATGCAGTTGATTAAGATTTGACGAAAAATTTTTAAAATACAATATTTTGGCAAAATTAAATTTAGAAATTTTTTTCAAAATGTTTCTTTGAAAAATGCTTATAAAAAGTTGCCTGTTATAACTAGACCTCTTACAGAGGCTCAACTAAATTTTTGAAATATAAAACTTAGAATTGGGCATACATATTTTACGACACCAGAGACAATTTTAAAAAGAACGCCGATAATTATTTCAATTGGTTGTAACTCAAAAAAATTGGGAATTTTTCAAAAATCATAGTTGAGCCTCAAAGGGTCTGACTAAAACGGGAAAAATATTATTAAAAAAAATGCATTTTTCAAATAGGAGAACATTTTGAAAAAGATTATTCAAAGTTAATTTTTGCCAAAATAGTATTTAAATAATTTTTTCATCAAAAAATTCCTTTAAAAAAATTTTATGGTAGTCTAATCTGGGTGACACTAAATATCATGAAAATTATTCATTTATGCACTTTTTAAAATCACGGTTCCGAACGTAGTCGATACCTTAATTCCAAACAATTCACTAATGTTACCTTAATTTGAATTACACGTATAAATGAAACATTTTTTATTATACAGGGCAAAATGTATTTTTTCGTTGTAAATAAAGAGTTTTGAGTTGTTAGTGTTTAGTTTCATTATTTTTTCAATAATCACAAATCAAGAATATTTGACGGCACGTTCATACCTCATTAAATATTTCTTAAAGAAAAAATGGAACGTTGATCCAAAAAGATTCGCCACCCCTGTCCTATACCGTAATGTTAAATGGGCTTTGCCTTCACGTATTAAAACAAAAAAAGAAAGTATTCACTGAATAATTCTGAAACTTTTAAAAACACTCTATTGTTAACGGAGATATGAGTTATAATATTGCAAATTTCCATTGAAATTGGGAACATTTTTCTGTCTGAAAATGTGGTTCGCGTTTAGTTAGAGCTCTCGTACTTATACCGAAGACAGCCTTAAGGAGTTATTTCCAAATCGTGTAGAGAGTAACACTGTGGCACCTGGAATTTCAAATGGTTTCCCAAATGTTATGTAGAAGACAAATCTGGGGAGTCTGGCGGTCATGGAAAGGTCTGAACATGGCTTAAAATGTCAATTTACTTCATTTGGGTGCAGGTGAGCATTATTTTGCTGGAAAATGTCCCTTGGAAGACCCCTAAAAAAAGGTCCCAAATGGGGTCGAGAAATCGAAAACTATGCCCCCCTCCGCAAACCATTACGTCTTCTATGCAGGTAGTGGGTGAAATTGTACCACTCACCATGGTACCTAAGCACACATACGTGGTTAGCATCTATCCTGAAAATGAACCAAAATTCATTACTAAAACATCCAGTTTTGCCAAATTGTGGCATTTCACGCCATTATGGCTAGCCACCAGAGCTTACCATAAATCTAGTAGAAATATCCTTATGTATTAAATCAGAGGCCTTCAAAGTTTTCTACTCACGGAACCCTTAGAACTATAAAAGGCCTTAAGGGAATCCCATTCTCATACCCTTAGAAGAATATTTATTTAAATAATATTTAAAATATATCAACATGTTATAGATACTTTATAGAGAGACAATTTTAAAAAAATATATTTTTTATTAAAATTTTTTAACATAATATTAATGTAATTTACTCACACATTATAATAATATTAATTTGAGATCTAAGTTTCATCTATACCCATAAATTACATTTGGCCACCGGGATATATGCTTGGCTTTTCTTTATGCAAGTTTTGTCGAATCCTAGGCCTATTGAAATTATCTGCTCACGCATTTCACATTTTGCGTTTAATTCGTTTTTATATTTGGTTTTTGTAACCACTAACGTTGGGAGAGATGTTTTTCACTTAAATTTATTCATCTGAATGGTAATTGATCTAGTGATTTTTTCCTTTCCCCAAAGGATTTACTGTCTTTGGTAAACACGGTTGTCACGAGCCCAGGGTACCCTAGTGATCCTTCTTTGTTTTCGTCCCTGCTTCTTGTCATTTTATTTCATCTTTTCTTCTTTTCCCGTCTAGACCACAGACAAGCATTTTAAAATTAACATAGATACAATTATTGATTATTTTTTAAATTATTGGAAAAAATTTACATTTTATTATTAATAACATGTTTTGGTTTACTTTTTTGTATTGAGTTAATTTTGTTTCTTTCTATTCAATTTCTTAAAATATTTTGATTATGTTGATTTTTTTATCTTAAATTTTTTTAGATATTTTGATTTTTATTTTTGACTAACACCGTTGGTTTGCCAACCCGATGTTTGCCGTGTGCGGTAGGAGGAAAATAGTGTCCTTGGGATACCATTGGCTCACACTTCGCTGTAGACGGGAGGCACGAGTGAGCCCTCTCCTTTCAATCGGCTAGGGAAAAGTCTCTTCGGAGACATTGCTGTAGGGTTAGTGCTGCAGATAAGGGGTGGCAGGTTTACCTGTTGGATCCTCGCCCTGATGCTGTACTATATTCTGGGTGTATTCCAAGTTAGCACCGTGCCTGGTTTTTTCCAGATTACCGGCACACTGCCTCCCTTGTTGGACTTCGTGGTGGGTGGAGGCACGCCAGGACCAAGTTATTTTCTCGCTTATGGATCCAATGCAGCTGTGCCCGGGTAAAGGTCTTGTTTTACCCACCCTCAACATCGATAACGTTTCCAAGCATTTTTGCTTTTTAATTTTATCTCTACAAAATAACGAAATGTCTACAAAATCTCCGTTTGCAATTCAGAAATTTATTCAAGGAATAGGCGGAGAACCAAAATTAGAAAAAGAATTACGATCTGTTAACCTGCTCATTGAAACATCATCTCCTTTGCAAACGAAATTTTTCTTGTTGTCCAAAATGTTTTTAGGTTGTCCATTAACCGTAAATCTTCATAGATTATTCAGTTTCTCGCGTGGTGTCATATCTGAAACAGATCTTTTGTACGTCTCCGAAACAGAAATCTTGGAGGGACTTCCTGAGGGTGTATCTCAGGTCAGAAGAATAACAAGAAAAAAGACTACTTTTTTTCCAACGAAACATTTAATATTAACTTTCAATGTTCCTAAACTTCGACTACAATAAAAGAGGTTATTAAAATATCCCTCCCCCATATACCCAAATTCTGTGCTTTGGGTTTCAAGTGACAGAGGTTCGGACATTCCCAAATTTCCTGCCACGGTCAATTAACGTGCCCAGGGAAACATTTGTTGGGGATGCCCTTTCCCTGCAATATGGGCAAAAAGCGGAATTTTCCCGTTTCTTTCATCTGATTCCAAATTATATCCAAAATGGAAAGTAGAAAAACAGATCCAGGAAATTAAAACCAATAAAAACATATCCTATTTTGAAGCACGCAAATTAATGGTTCTTCAGTTAACCCAAACATATGCTCAGGCTACTATAAACCTTCAATTATATCCCCAACTACCCAAACAGATTCAAATGTAACAAAGATAATCAATCTGCCCACTTTTACAATGTCTGGAACTCGTATCCTCTACAAATCAGATGCCAAGTACCTCGTAATCACTGTCTGCAGTCTCCACATCATCCTCATCAACTCAAGCACATCTACTTCCTTCCACGTCTTCAATAATACCAACCACACAAAATGAATCTCAGTTACCTGTACCCATTTTTACTATTACTACTACCCCTGACAATAGCCTAAATACTTCTGCCTAATCGTTATCAACTAAAACACGCCTATTTCCTACAACCTTTAATACATTTGCCGCAGTATCAACTGAAATTAAGCCAATCAGTTCCCCTACCAGAGTCTGTCACTACTACGTCCAATAGTGAACCTCCTAATGCATCTAAAATCCCAAAGAGTTTAAAACAAAATTCAAATAATAGAAGACAACGCGCACAGAGGTAAAGAAACCAGAACCACACAAAATGGGACCACACAAATCACGGAAAAATACACCTTAACAGGATTCTTCGGACGAGGAAATGATAGAATATAATGAGGATGAACTCGTTTTAGATAATGTTCCTAAATTAAATTTTGAATATATGAACATAATTACACCAACACGATTTCTAAACGGCAGAAAGTAATTGTTTTCTCTTACTTTCATAGCTTTTATATCAAGATATTTTATAACTTTTGTTAGATATTGAAATTATTTTTATTATATATCTTTTAATTAATTGTTTTGATATTTCACTAATCTGTTTTAGCCTTATCTGACTTGGTGAGGTGTGCCCCAGCACAATTTTTTGCTTTAATCCTATAAATTTTATTTTTATATTTAATTTAAGGTTTTACTTTTGCTACAGAAACTGCATTCTTATTAGCATTTTTACATTTTTTTTTGTATTTTAACGACTGTTTGGCGCAATTTAGCCGAAATTGGCTCTTGTGCCATTAAATCCTACATTGAATCACTCTGAATGGTATTAAAAGGTTTATATGTGTTTGAATATTCTGCGTACTTTGTATGAATTTGCAAACTAAAATTTAGGAGATGATCTTGCTTCAATTTAGATTTTAACGTTGAATCTGTTAATATATTGATAAGTTGTTCTTTTTCTTTCATTGAACGTGTTTATCCCCAAATGTTAGAAAAGTGCATTTTACATCAGAGACTCTTTAGTTTCTCAAAACATTGCACTAACAAATGTAAAATTATTCCGTGGAACCCAGGATAGCAGACAGTAGAATATTCACAATCTAGCAGGTGGCACATATAAAGAAAAAAAAATGCTTTATAATATTTTATTATATTACAATAAAAGTTCAAAAGTTTTTACAGAATTAAGTTTTGTTATGTGTAAATAACATTTTCAGCTTTAATATGAGTGGGATGAGTTTTAGAAACTTGTGGTATATTAACTTCATAGAGAACATGGATGCATTTAGCATACACATTCATAATTTTCATTTAGACTTTAATATTGTGACTCGTGGAAGCCCTGGATATGCCTCGTGGAACTCCAGGGTTCCGTGGAACACTGTTTGAAGACCACTGTATTAAAGCAACAACTGAATAAAATACTTTTTTATTATTTTTATGCATAAACAATGTAGTTGCGGTCATTTTTATGCTACAACAAAACCAACCTAGATTGAATTGTCAAGAGTTTTAATAATTCAACTCTATTAACATTTAAAATACAGAAAAAAAGTTAATTGGAATTAAACTGCTTACGCACACAATTCTTTGGTTTTATATGTGACATCAAGAGGACTGTCAACTCTGTCATTCATGGAATAGCAATTTGTTACTCCTTGCTCTTCGATATTAATTCGTGCCAAAGGTCCATTAGGCTTATCCTGCCTGTAAAAAATGCAATAATTAGGAAAGTGGACTATTTTATTCATTAATTCATTGAAGCTAAAATGATTATTAATACAATGCCTATAAAGAATATGAAATGAAAAACCCCATTATATTTTTTATCGTTAGAATTATAATTAATAAAAATAAATTTTTAAAACTCAAATGATTGTAAAAATAAGAAATTAACAACTAAGATTCCCTGAAAAAGAATATACAAATGAAAATTTAGACAACAAATTCATGTAATTATAGATGTGCTTTACTTTATAGCAGGAAAAAATATCGAATCTTATGTAGATTCATGGCATTAACAAGATGTCATATGCTAACTAACCTTTATGTGGTTCATAATAAAAATAACGCATTATTTTAATAGAGAGAAATTATTTTACATTATACTTCTTGACACATTTATTTCGCATGAAATTACATTTATAATTAATTATAAAAAAAACAAATATGTTTCCGCTGTATTTTATCAAACATTAAGCTGAAAATCACCAATAGGGGCATTTATGGCACTGTACAAATAAAAGTATTTCAAGAAAGGGAAAATTAACTCAAAATAACAGATAAAAGGTACATTCACCATACAAGCAATTCGACTGCATTCGATATGGCCAGCGCTCTCAGAAATTTCACCTTTCACTCTCTGCACGTCTTCTACGGCTTTCTGAAACATGTCTCAAGGAATATTCCACACTCTCTATTATGTCTATTATGTGTGTACAAACAATAAGCTCCCCATGATCCATCGAAGATTACAACTACAACACATGCTATCGCCTCTTCTGACACATATTTAACATACATTCTCTGCCTAGGGCAGTTGTCAATGACTCCATTTCTCTTCGAACTTTTTAATCATTTCTTTCAATACGTTAAGGTATCCGAATACGTTCGGAACTATGATTTTGCAAAAGGGCATAAATGGATAATTTTCATTATATTTGGTGCCACTCAGGTTAGAATACATGCATAAAATTGTTTTAAGGACATTATGACAAAAAACTTTATTTAAAAACAGTATTTTGGCAAAAAAATTAACTTAGGATAACCTTTTTTCAAAATGTTTCCTTTTGTAAAAAATGCTTCTATTATAATAATATTTTGCCTGCATATAGCTCAATCCTCTGTGCAAGGCTCAACTAGAATTTTGAAAAATTCACATTTTTCAGATTACAACCAATTGAAATAATTATTGCGTTTTCTTAAAATTCTCCCCTCTTTGTCGTAAAATATGGATAAACCCACTTTATTTTCAAAAATTCTAGTTGAGCCTCTGAGAGATCGAGCTATATACACAAAATAAAAATAAAATTTTTAATAGAACATTTTTTTACAAAAAGGAGAACATTTTGAATGAAGATTATTCTAAGTTAATTTTTTCCCTTAAACATTGTATTTAAATAAATTTTTTTTGTCAAAATGTCCTTAAAACAATTTTATACATGTATTCTAATCTAACTAACACTAAATATCATGAAAATTATTAATTTATGCGGTTTTGCAAAATCGCAGTTCCGAACGTAGTCGGATACCTTAAGCGATAAAGCTTTTTAGTTTTAAGTTGTAGGTGATTGAGAAAATACAGCTTTACTAATAATGCACATTTTGTTAATTTGAGTTGCATAAACACTTGAGCTGGCTCACTTCAGATTTTTCGGAACAGTCTACATGTTTTTATAGTTCAAATTTCTGGCGCGGTTGTCGCATTTGAAAGCATAAAAATGAATTTTGCTTTTATGATTCGTATTTTATGCTGAGTTATCGGGTATGCTACGGAGAACCATGAATATCCCTATCGGTGAGTTTTGAAACGTCTTTTTCCACGCTATCTCTCTTACTCCCCATATCAACATTACTCTCCATACCAAGTCTGTTTCTATTGTGGTTAGCTCAAAATACAGATAGCTTTCAATATTGTCAATTTTAAAAAAAATCACCCTGTATTTTGATAAATTATTTTATAATTTGATATTTAAGAGAGTTACAGGGCTTATCTATGAATAGACAAATAAAAAATATTACGTTAAAGTTTTATTATTTTTTTTTTATTTTACTTACAGTATACTGGGTGGCGCGGAACGTAGCATACGTTCCCAATCATGCCCAAATTCAAGAAACTTTCCATGAGATTGTTTTCATTTTTCAAAGCGTCTATTTTCGGTACCTAAGTAAATGCATATGTAAAACATTTAAAAGAACAGTACTTTGCGAAATTGTTAATTTATTTTTCATTCATTATAGACATTGAAATTAAGTTAATTTCATACGAGAGCACAATTGTTATTTATTAAAAATAGTACAAGTATATCAAAATTACATTCGTAAAGACATTAATAAAAACTACTAATGCTTATTCAAGGCATTTTATTCAACATTTGTTGATGTGAAAAAAATTAAGCAATGGAAGGTTTTTCTGATATATTTTGTCCAAAAATGCTCTAAATATCCCTAATAACCTTAAGATTCTCAACAGTTAATAACATGGAATAAGTAAATACTTTTCAAATACTTAGTGGAGAGAACGGTGCTATATTGAAAAAAAAATATATTTAATCACACTTAGGAAGAAATCCCGAACTCCAATGGGAATGGAGATTGGCAAGAAAAATTCATTCTTGAGAAGGAGATAGGATCACCACAGACCGTTTTGCCGGATTTACATCATCTAACTATGCTGGCATGTCCATCCTTACAAGGTATTGGAAAAATTTCTTGCAAAATGTTCTTTTTATCTATTCTCATTCCCAAAATCTTTGTTGATGACTGGTGACGTGCTGTCAAGCATCTTTCTACAGTTGTCCATGCTCGATAGGATTTAGATCCAGAGACTTAGTTTTCCAATCCATGCATTGAAAATCGTCCCTCTTTAATTGCACTTCGACAGTTATTGTACGATGAGGTGGAGCGTTGTCGTTCATGTAGAAGAACTGGGGACCTATAACGTTTCTTAAAAACGCAAGTAAGAAAGTCTAACGTTAGTGCAGTTGTGGAAACTAGTAGTGACCATATGTGAAGGATATTATAGGAAAGGAAGGTTTTATCATAGTAAAAAAAAATTTCCATTTAAATTCAAAATTTATCAAATTATTTTGGGAAATTTTTGGGACATCCCTATCACTGAAAAGATTCAGACTAAATCTTTTCCATTAAGAAGACCCAATTGCTGATCTGTCTAGTATTTCAGTTCCCAGTACCATAGAAAAGGGCATTTTTGATAAGCATTCGTTAACCCAGTGCTTCTCAAACTTTTTAATACCCCGGTGAACCACTTTTCCATCATAATTTTTTTTCGCTACCCCCCAAAAAAATGTATTAAAAGCAGTAATTTTGCACTTTACGCTAAAGCTAAAATATGATCTTAATTAAAAAACCGTACAAATTAATATAAGATAAGTATATTACATTTTATATATTTACTTTTTTTTAAATAATAATATATATTTTATTTTTTTTTTCCTTTTAATTTTTTAAATTTTGGGAAAAATTGGGTAAAAAGCGGTGGCTGCTTGAAGACAAAATATAGATCTCAAACCAAATATAGAAAAAGTACTCAGAGTGTCAATTTCTAATCGTAAACCTTCCTTTGAAAAACTTTCCCCTGCAAGACAACCCATGGAAGTCGTTAATACTTTTTAAAACTTGATCTTAATTTGTATTAATAAATTAGTTATAAAAAATACCTTTTGCAGCACTGATATATTTAAAAGAATGTTAAGACCCCCCTCCCGAGTTCATTTTTAAAACAAAAAAACTTTTTTGATATAATAGCTGTTGTCGGAGAGAAAACCCCAAATACGCGACAATGTTTACGAAAATGTAAAATATTTTAAAAAAAATCTCATATTATAATTATTTTAAGAAACTGAAATTTTTAAAAACCCACAGAATGAGCCTTTAGAATTTAAATGTTAAAAATGAAAAAATAATATAAAAATTCTGATAAAGGTTAATTGTTTTTTAATATTTAAAGTTACAAGACTTCAAAATTTTTTTTATCTCGGGAGAGGCACAAACTCAAAACAAACTTTAAATTTTCCTCGGGGTGATTAGTCACCCCAATTTTTATACTTTTTTTATTGTACACAACAAATCTGTTTCCCATGAATAATTTAATTAAGAGAAAGTATATTTACCTACTTTCAAGGATTTTTCAATTTTTTTTTTGTAAAAATAAACAGTTTTGCCAAATTAAATTTCGGATCTGTTCCCGGGGCCCCTTCCGGGTTAAAGGAAAAAATAATAATATGGATGTTACTGCTAAAAAAAATGTGTAAAAAACGTTTTTCATTATGCTTCTATGTTTGAGAATACACATAAAAGAAATCGGGCCCAAATAATCCTTCAAAAATGTTTCTAGTCTTTCCAAATATCATAAAACTCTTTTTTCATTGACCCCCCCAGAAATACATTATTTAAAATTCCCCAAATGAGAAACAAGCAAAAGAGGGTCATAACTAACTGAAAAAAGATCAAAAGATGTTGAGCAAATATATAAATATATTCTGCTGCCTGTACAATGTACAGTATTTCACAAAAAGAATAACAGTGATGAATTTTTATCTTCCTAAAATTTTTTGTTTTATGTCTGAGTTTTGTTTTTTTTCTTAAAAGTAGTATTTTGGTTTAAAAGAAATAGTAATAAAAAGTCTCTCATATGGGATTTAAGCAAATCAAATAAAATTTTTTTATTTGGTTTGGGCCAAAAAAAGCTAAATTGGGGACTGAAGAAGTTTTTTTTTTTTATACGACTATTTTCGCCAGATGATATATATAAATTATATCAGAGTAAAGTGCATTTTGATTTGTCTGAAGTATTTTGTTCTAATTCATTCCCGAACATTAAGGGGGGAGGTTCAGAATTTTGACCCAAAAAACTATTTTTATTTTTTTCCCCTTTTTTTTAAAATATGAACTTTTACGCTTCTAATGATGCAAAATTATCATTCTACGTGCGGTAAAATATTTTTAATAATTTTTGAAAATGTCTTACCACCTGTC
>BMAV01001754.1:0-10954 GCA_019973955.1 Trichonephila inaurata madagascariensis
TTTTTCTTTATGGTTTTTTCAAAAATTTTAATGTGGTCGGGTTTCCCTTATCCCTCTTTTGAACCCCGATCCTAGTACAGATTCATTCTGCCTTCCATGTGGACCAATACCAAGCTATCTGTACCTTCCAACTACGGTTGAATTCTCAGAGGAATAATCATTTCAAGCTGCATGATTTTTAGTCGCAATTTACTTTCTACTATTCCAAGATTTAACAATTAACCTCACACATCCTGTATCAGTATTTAAATAGCATTTATTTTAGCATAAATTCGAGTCATCTCTGAGGAAAGCAGTTTTTAAAAACGAGGGCTGTTCTTTAAGTAAGGTCCGTTTGTTTTCAAAAAATAACGACAATATTTTGTTTCAAAAAACTTTTATTTTAGGGTTGTACATTTTTTTTTGCCTATTTTTCTACGCAGTTGCCGAATTTATTATTGCACTTGTCATACCTTAGAACTAAGTTTAGAAAATCCTCTGCAAAAAAGTCTGCCGCCTGTTCGGACAGCCAAGAGTTCACGGCTGCTTTCACTTCTTCGATGTCACTGAAGCGTTCCCACCAAGACTGTGCTTGAGGTACTGGAAGAGCTACCTCAAACACAGTCTTACTCGTCACACAAATTCAAATGCTTGCATTAAATCATGAGGGTTATAGAGGACCGGCCTGAGCATTCTTCGCCATGGACGTTTGTTTACACATCTTTAAACTTCCTGACCCATTTTTGAACTTTGATATCACTAATTGCTTCAGTGCCATCAACTTCTGTTACATGGTTATGGATGTCGGCAGCTGTCATCTAACTCGCAGTTAAAATCGGATAACAGACCGTATACCACATTTGGCGGACGATTCAATCACCTTAAATATTTTTAGGATGCACAGCGAAGTTTACACGACTGCTATAAAGCTGGAAATGGCACAAGAATGTTCTCAAAGGATGCTGGTTTGTGAGGCAGAGACTCATTGCGGCGTACGCGTGAACTAGGGAACTATACGTGCCAACAGACCTTGCTTAAAAATAGCCCTCCTAAAATTAGAGTTAAAAAATAGTTTCCTCAAAAGGATTACAACTTGTTGATTACATTAATTCAATTACCGGCGATAGGGTGCAAAGATGACGAGCACCGTAACAGCGATGAGGAGTTATAAATCCGACTCCTGATAAATGCTCATGTAAAAGTATCAATGTCTTCTTGATGAAGTGGTGTGGAATTTGGATGTTGGAATGGAAACGTGGATGTCGATTTCGTCACTTTATCGTGGTACAAAATTAAGAAGTCAGTCTCTAGTAGCCCTCATATTGCTTCAGAAGTACGGTATTAACCCTTTCATGAAGGTTGTGTTCTATATGCATTAGTCTCAAACCCTCTTATTGGATGGAAGGCCATTCCATGCAATTTTACGTGGGGACAGTGAACCTGTAGAACCAGTACGAAATGCGATTCACCAGACATTTGGGGATGTTAATTAACAATCAACTAGACTAGATCTAATATAAACTTTTTTACATGTTGTGAAACATTACTTACATAAAGATATTTTTTTCTAATTACTTTGAATTTTAAATAATTTTAAAAGCAGCAAAACTAATTTTTTTGCTGAATCTTAATTTTTTAGTTCAAAAAGATTGAAAATATAATTTGGTAATTACATAAATTATATAATGAAGGCTTTCTCTGATGATTTGGCTTAGAGGTATTGTAAAAATAGCCTTTACATTGGCAAAGAAAGCAACGAATTTGATTTATATTCTCAATAAGATTCGAATATTATTTTTATTGAGAATCGATAAAGCCGTCAAGCAAGTGAGATTTAATAAACTTTAAAAGGAGTTCTTTTTCTTAGAGATTCGATCAGTTAATCCTTCAAAATGAATAAACTTCTCTATTAAACTGTATCTCAAATAAGTACCAGAAAATCAAACCGTTTACCATCTAATAATTTTATCAGATTAGAAATTTAATAATTGAAGCACTTTTATAATTTTTATATGCATAAATTTTAATAATTTTAATTGTCTATTTTCAAAACTATTTATACATCAAGGTCATCATTTCTTAAAAATTTAAAGTAATCTTCTTACGAAAACTTATTGCTAGAAATAATATGTTATAATGTATAATTTTTAATAGGTATGCAAAAATAAATTATATAATTATATTATTATTACATCAAGCAAATTCTAATCAACTTCATTTAATTTGTTAGGAAAATAATAGTACTTTTTCCAAAAATAATAATCTTTATTACGATAGTAATTGTAAGAACTTAAAATTGCAAGTTTCTTTCATAAAAGTGTATGTTTAATCAGGGGCGGCTCTAGTGCCGGACAAACCGGACCCTTGCCCGGGGCGGCGAATTCTAAAGGCGGCATTTGGATTGAATTCGAAAAATATTTTTTTTGTTACAAAAAAATTGATATATTTTCTGAAATAATGTTGAGTGTGAATTTGGTATTTCATTTATTCATTTTCCTTATTTTATATTCTGCATATTTAATGTCAGTTTACTTTTATGTTGAAACTTAAGAGCTTGATGCAGGATTATATAATCAAACGTTAAATTTGATAAGTTTTTAACATCTTTCACTAGTAACTTTCTCCCCATTCCAGAGTGGGGTCACTAAAGACATTTCTTTCACCCATACGACGTCCCGTGTTAGCTATCCAAAAGGGGACAGGGGCAATAATAATTTTTTTGTAGATAGAGTGTCAAAGGAGAAGTTTTATTTTAGTCTTGAGTGTTGTTATTATAATGTAAAGTAAACGTTTGTGATCCCCATCATCAGTAGACTCTTTTAGAAGAAAATGGCATGCTAAAATGAGCAATTCCTTCTCTTACGTTTTACTCCTTTGAATTAATAACAGGTAATTATGTCCTTAATTTCTAATTATTTTGTATTTGACTTAAAATAATATATATATATAATCTATAATAATATATAATATATCTATATATATAGGTGTGTATCTATGGGAAAAATTTTATCTTTTTAAATTATAATTTTTTGCTTTGCGCAAAAGGGGCCGCATTTTCCATTTTTTTCCGGGGCGGCAAAAATGCTAGAGCCAACCCTGGTTTCATATTCTCAAAAGAACGTATTTAAAGTTATCAAATAACAAAATTTTTTTAAAAAAAATTCCTACATCATGCACTTTTGTTAGTCTTTAAAGCTCACTGCAGGAATAATGCGTTGAAGAAAGATATTTAAATATCAACAATCAAAGAAAAATATGAACTTCCTTCAATGCATTACTTTTAATAACTTTTTATTTATCAGTTAGAATAGATTGTATTTTTAAAATATGCTGTTTTTGACTAAAATAATGGATTTACTTAACGAAATATTTCTTATAAATCTTCACATCAAAAAGTTCAAAACAGTCCTTTGCCCCTTTTAGGAAAGAAATAAACATGAATGTCAGCAATTAATTTTTATAATTAAAAATGGTTCGGAATTATTCAAATTAAGAGTTAAAGCATTAGGAATGGAATATCTACATCGTACGTCATTAGTAATTAAAAAAATATTTTCTTAGAATTACTTAAGTAATTACTAGTTATTGTATTGAAACAAGCATTCCATTCCAATACTTTAAAGCAAATGTACTATTTTATATTCTTTTGTATCAATGAAAATATTTCAAATATTTCATTTAATGAAATGACTATCTATAGTATTTGCAATAAATTAATTTGAAACTAATTCAGTTACATTCCCGAAAATTAACAATAGCTTAAAAATGAAAAGCTATAACTATTTTCATTAGAAAATATATTTCCACATCGCAAAATGTATCTAATAAGAATTAGTCAAATATTTGGCATACTGGTAAGTCTTTACATCTTTTTTTTTAGAAAAGAGTTTTTAAAACACTCTGTTGTAGTAACGTGTATAAGAATGTACTGTTGGAACTATATTTGATTAATAAGATATTCTACAAAATTAATTATTCAGACAGAATTGAGGAGGGTTAAATCTTCTAGTGCATCTAAATTAAATGAATTAGCTATGTGTAGTTAGAAGCCAATAGGGCTGATCGCATTTTCTTTCAAATGAAATAGCTGTTTAACTCTGACTCTAGTAATTTTCATCTACAAGAAACTAAAATAATACTTGTGGTTCATAATAGGAGTTTCATACAATCAAGCATTACCATAATTTAAAACTTTTCTTTCCATTTTAATTTTTTTCATATCTTTGTATAAATTCATAGCAGTTATTCTGGTTTATTTTTTCACTAGATATTGTAAAATTTAGATTTTAAATTCAAAATGCTCCTTACAATTACTTATTTACCATTTTTCTATATTATTATTCTTTTTAAAAGTTTTACATTTGTTAACTTTTATTTTAAATTATATTTTTATGTTTTATATGTAAGAAAGATTGTTAATCTTGTAAAATTTAACTTGATTTTGTAGAAACAAAAGGAGGTTTATGCTTTGCATACACCATGGAATTTATTAAATTAAAAAATCTTAAAATATAACTAAATAATTAAATATAATATTGAAAATATATATAATTGAATATAATAAATAAATTTTTTCTAATAAATAAAAATTTTACCCCCGGGCCCTTTGAGGGGTATTTCATGATATTGTACGAATATATACTGTTTACATGTTGGAATGTATTGACAAACATTCTAAAAACTCTCAATTCTTGATTCAAAAAGAACAGACGTCAAATTTTAAAATTCATATATAACTATTTTTCACGCTCCTGTAGTCCACTCCTCCAAAGTGGATTTCCCCCAAACCTCTGTTTCTACTTTTAATTAACAAAATAATGATACATATCAAATTTGATATATAAATCTAGTAGTTTAAAACGAATAGATTGAAAACGAAATTTTTATTATCTATAAGCCATTTTGATAGTTGATTTCCCTAAAATTCTTTCTTAGCGATTTTCAATTTTTAAAAAATTCAAACCAAATCTTATTACTGTTGGTCAGTGTTTCTCAAGTTTTGAATATTTGCGACCCTTTTATCAATCATAATTTTCATCGCACCCCCCTCCATCCGTTCAATAAATATGTATTGAATTCAATAATAATATACCTTGGGCCCAAAAACTACTATACGACTTTTTAAATCTAAAGTTGGGCGGGTATATGAACGTCCCGCTCAGCCAGTGCTTTAATTGTCCCGGACGTATACACACGTATCTCCGAAATACGATCTTTTTGGGAAAGCTACCAAAAAAACTATTCCAAAAAGGTTTTTTAAAAAGGGGAAAAAAAAAAAAAAAAACTTTTTGGGGGTTTAAGGGAAAATTTTCTTATTTCAGAGGATTTTTTTTTATTCATTTCTCTTTCCCTTTCCCCCCCCAAAAACATCCCCATACGCATGCCTACACGAAAATCGTACACCAGGGGAGTGAATCATGTAAATTTGAATCGACAGTAAAAATTAAAATTAAAAAAAACACCGTAAAAAAAATCCAAAAAAAAGTGAATTTTGGGGTATTATTTTACACGAGTCGCCCATGGGGCCCGGTAATCCTTAAACCCTAACTTAATTTTAATTTTTAAATTAATTATCAAATACATTATCCCGTACACCCCTTTAAATGTATTACATCGGGGTAAATGTATATTTTTTTTTTTTTTTGTCAAAATGGTTTTTTTTTTGTTTACTTTTTAAATAACCTGATAAATTTTTTAAAAACATTTTTTCGACATTTTAATAGGGGTCGCGCCCCATCGCAGGGTTATCACGTCACCTTTTGGGGCGCAACCCCCAGTTTTAAAAAACTGTTAGGTTTTAGTAGTTTTTAAAAAATAATTTTTTTTTATTTATACGCCCCCCGTGGGTTCTTTTTCAAATTCCCTTTCTTTATCTCCCCGCTCTATTTATTTATATTGGTAGAACTTTCAATCGTTAATAAAATACGTTTTAAACCGCACAATTGAGCTGAAATTTTATATACATAATTATTTTGGATGACAATACAGTAATTTAATTATAAATAAAAAAAGTTAATTGATTAAAAATAATTACTCAAAGAATTGCAAATACAGCCACGTTGACATCATTTTTGGTGACTTAGCGACCATTTTGGCGACTTGTGTCAAAACTTGAAATTTTTTTTTCTCACATTTTAAAATGCTCATTTGAGCTGATATTTTCTATACACTATTGTTTTGTGTAAAAATACGATAATTTAATTATAATTAATTAAAATTAATTGACTGAAACTAATTATTTAAAGAATTCCACATACAGCCACGTTGGTTTTATTTTTAGCGACTTGGGCAAAACTTTAAAACATTTTTTTTTTTCTCGTGTTTAAAGCATCCAGTTGAACTTAAATTTTATGCGCAAGATTTTTTTGAATGACAATACGACACTTTAAGGACAATTAATAAAAAATAATTAACACTTAATGTTGTGATTATGTTATATGTATATACATATTTATATCAATTGTAACTATTTAATAAAAAGAAGCTAAAATAAAATTTTTCTTTGGTAATCTAAGTAGGAATTGACTTAATTTTTTTTATATTTCTTGTTTCCCATAGAAGTCGATATTATACAATCAGTTCTTAGCGGATCTCTATTTCTCAAAATAAATATGCTTACCGAATTTTATGTATGTGAGTCTAACAATTCAAAATTAGAAATTTTTTTATCTATAACACCCCTTTTTACGCCTTCGAAATTTCCCTAAGAGTTGATTTTTAGAAAAACCATTTTTAAAGGAATTCTACTCTACGAAAGAAGCATATCTACCAAATTTCAAGTCTGTTGGTGTAATGGTTCACAATCGAAGATATTTTTCTATAATGCCTCTTAAATCCTCCTAATGCTCCTTAGAGGTCAATTTTCATAAAACATTCTTCGTGGCAGCTCTCTACTATGTAAAAGAGAAGGGCCTACCAAGTTTCATAGTTTTGGGTCCAAAAGTTCAAAAACGGAACATTTATCTATTACACCTCTTAATCTCTCGCAATGTCCCTTGGGGAAGATTTTCGCACCACGTAATTTATGACGGATTTTTTATTCCATGAAAGAAACATGCCTACCAAATTTCAAGTCTGTAGGTCTATAGTCCAAAAACGGGAATATCCCTTTAAATGCTCGCAAAGACCCTATGGAGTCGATTATCGCAAAATTCTTTCTTAGCGGATCTCTACTCCATAACAGAAACAAGCCTGTCAAATTTTAAGTTTGCAGATTTCACAGTTTCGAAGATATCGTGGTGAGTAGGTGAGTGAGTGAATGAGTCACTTTTCTCTTTTATAAATGCAGATAAAAGAAAACATGAATATATATATATTATTAAAGACTGGTTATGACGCTTTTGCAGAGTTTAGTTGTAACAAACTGAATACGATCCACAAAATTTGATTGCAATATATAAATATATACTTTAAGTATATTAAATACAGTTCCTCTAGCATATCCCAAATTATTATTATTATTATTATTATTATTTTTTTTTGTAAATGCCTGCTATTTTATAAACCTTAAATACGTTTATTATACTTTGTGCGGATCTAATAGTTGCATTTTTAAAATTCGGGAAAATTTTTTTAAAAAATTTCGGTTATTCACAAAACCCTTCAGAAAAAAGAAATTGTGATTTTAAAAAATTAACTTACTAAAAACAGGCGGGGGTTTTCGCTCGTAGAGAGAGGGAGAAGTTATACTCGGAGAGAGGGGGATTACTACTGAAGGTATAATATTAAAATTTATTGTATTTAATTTCATTACAGAGTTTATCAAACTTTCAAAGCCACCCAATATTCAATCATAATTTTCACCCCCCCTAAATACAACAACCATGTATTGAATTCAAGATAAAAACTTTGACACTAAAACTACAACCCTTAAGTTCCACCAGCGTATATAAACATCTCCTACGTTTGGAAGAATGTTTTTAAATTCAGAAATTTTTCCTTTTACCTTTCACCCCCCAATACATCACATGAATCGCCTATGTAAAACGGTGGGGGAGCGAATCTCGAACTTTTAATCGCGTTAAGGGATTTTCTAACCGTACAAAAAATGATGAAGATAAGTGTTTTTTTTTGTCAATTTCATACATTTCAAGCCCAGGCCCCTGGTAATTATTAACATGTTTTAACTTGTTTTGTTAAATTAATTATAAATACATTTGTATAGTACTGGTACATTTATAAATGTATTATATCAGTGAAAATATGTATCTTGTATTTCATTTTGCGAGAATGTATTTTTGTGTTGACTATCAGTAAATTAATAATTTTTTTAAATAATCTTTAATCTTCTACTTTCATTATGCTCGCGACCCTCTCGAAGGGGTATCACGCCCCCTAGGGAGGTGGGCACCACAGTTTGAGAAACGCTGCATTAGAGGAACTTTAAAGTGACAATTGTTCACTAAGATTGATTGATATTAGATTAAATCGGGAGATATGTTAAATCTTTTATTAAGGTAAGGATAAAGTTTGATAGTCTCCTAATCATACGCATTTTACCGTCGTTGCTTTTTTTCGCGGTTAATTTTAAAGGGCTTTTCTCTTACTATTATTATTTAAAAAGGTGTCTGTTTTTTTGTGTGGTAAATAAATGGGTTAATTGGATCATGTCGGTGTTTCTTCCCTTCCCCAAAAATCTAGGTCCCCGGAGAGAGGTTCGAGCCTCTCACACATCTTTAAAATACATAAAAAATTAAAGATGGTAAAAAAAAACAAAGGTAAATTTGGCAATTTATTATGAATAGTTTATGTTTTCATTTTATTAACAGTTCCAGTGTTAATTATAAAACACTAGTAAGTCTCAAATTTCACGGACTGAGCCTATAACGTGGAAAATTTTTGCAGTATAACGACTACAATAACATTTCTGTGTTATTGCCTTCTTCCCCTTTTCTAAAAAATGTTTGGATCAGTGGGTCGCCATGGCGTCGTATTTTATAGGCGGGTGTAATTGTTCGTCGGTGATTGAAAAGGAATTGCGTTTGTTGAGCGTATAATGGATATTAATTTTTTGTTCGTTTGGGATAAAATGCTACTGAGACTTACGAAATGTTGAAACATGTGTACGACATTGTTACATTATCGTGAACGTAAGCTTTTTAGTGACATTGACGGTTCAGAGAAGGCCGGGAAAATACTGAAAACAGCAAACACTCTAGAAGTCCGTACATTTCTTCCACTGCTGAAAACATCAAAAAGACTTCTGTGGTGGCAAGTAAGAATAGATTTCAAACAATAGTAGAATCAGTTGGGATATCCTCGACCACATGTCAATGGGTAGTGACTAAGGATTTCAAAATGCATAGGGTATGTCAATATATCGTTCGCTGCATGTTAAATGAAGACCAATCTACAGGTGAAGTCAAGGTATCTGTGTATGTGTGACTTCGTTCGGAACCGTGATTTTGCAAAAGTGTATAAATGGGTAATATTTATGATATTTAGTGTCACTTAGATTAGAAAATGTATATAAAATTGTAACAGAAATGCATATAAATTGTATACAGATTTGCAATATATATTTTCATTATCGTAGATTAGTCAGGCTGATAAAAAAATTCAAGCAACTGTCTAGCTTCGGACAATAAAACAAACGTCTATACATCTGAATAACTGGAGAAATAGACAAAGGCTAGAAAAAAAACAGCTTCTTTATTTTAGTCCTAGAACATACTTTTTAACGATTTAGAACCATTTGTGTTCAATTTAGCACGAATCCTTCGTAGGGACTTTCCAGGGTCCACTTCCACTTAAATCTATAAAAATCCATATAAATATATCCATATAAAATCCATATAAATATCTTCCACTTAAATCCTGCCTTTAAAAAAAGAATTTGTCTCAATCCACTTACACAATTAACATTGGAGATCATAATTATATCCAAATTTGCAATTTAGGTATCCGACTACGTGATTTTTCAAAAGCGTATAAATGGATAATATTTATGATATTTAGTGTCACTTATATTAGGAAATGTATATAAAATTGTTTTATGAATATTATTACAATAAAACATTATTTAATTATTAATATTTTGACAAAAAATGAGCATAGAATGATCCATCTTCAAAAGGTTCTTCTTTTTTTGAAAAAAAAGCTTCTATTATCAATGTTTTCCTTTTAAAAATTAGCTGACCTCGTACAGAAGCTAACTAGAATTTTTGAAATATATAACATAAAAAGGGGTTTTTCCATGTTTTTACAACAAAGGGAAGAAATTTTAAGATGAAACGCCGATAATTATTTCAATTAGTTGTAACTCTGGAAATAATGTGAATTTTTCAAAAAATCATAAAGAGGGGTTTTGAGCTATATACAGGCAAAAAATTATTATAGTAGAAGCATTTTTTTATAAAAAAAATTTTGAAAAATTTTTCTAAATTAATTTTTGCTCAAATATTTATTGAAATAAGTTTTTTTTCAAAGTGTCCTTTAAAAAAAATTTTATACATTTTATTCAATCTAAGTGACACTAAATATCTGAAAAAATCCATTTTTGCGCTTTTTTAAACGCGGTTCCGAAATAGTCGGATACCTTTAAAAACATTGCGTAAATTAAAAAAAAAAAAGGCTAAAAAACCTTGGCCCCCGCAAATGCAAACCAAGAAAGACAAAAATGCCCAAAAAACAATTTATTTTTTTCTATAAATGTTTACCAAGTATCAAAAATTAAATTTATAGACATCTGTAAGTGTGGTTCCTGCCAGAATTTGGGGAATATGACCATTTTGGATCACCGCTGCCACACGCCTCGGCTTGATTCAAAGAACTTTTTGGGGTTTTTCTAAAAAGAACCAGCAGCTTCAACATTTGCCAAAGGGTCTGGTGGGCAGCTGGGGGTGAATCTGGGCAATCGTTGAGCAACCATGGGCCACTTGTTTTCTATCGCGAAAGATCCCGAGAGCGAGCCGCCGAAAGGGAAAAAAATTTAATCTGGGATTGTCGAAGAACCCTTTTACAATGCGGGCACGTG
>BMAV01001755.1:19523-29834 GCA_019973955.1 Trichonephila inaurata madagascariensis
CACCAGACCAGGGTGGCCAACCCGCGGCACGCGCGCCATAATATGGCATAGTGGAGTTATAACAGTGGCAAGCAGTTCTCTCAGACAAACCCCCTCAAAATTTGGATCAAAATACGATTGTGAATAAATATTTTCTTCTATAAACATATCAAAATATCACTTTAAAACTAGCTAATGTGCACCTATAATAACCTAATTTTGTTAGCATCTGTAAGAGCTATTTCTAATATAGATGACTCGGTAAAATTAAGTAAATACTAAGCGTTTAATAATTATTTTGAATTAAATGTTTCAAGTTACTCCTTTTTATTTCATGCCTTACCTGATTGATTGAACTTGTAAAAAGTTTATTGACAATTAAACTTAACTTTGTACTTTCGCGTCTTATTTATTATATTATTTTTAAATTTCGACTACATATAGACTTCCATTACAAAATGTACTATTTGCATAAAAATCCGATAATAAGCTTATATAAGTAACATTTTTTTCACTTTTCCATATTTATTTGCTGGAAAAGTTAGAAGTGGAACGCATAATAATTTTTTTTTTATCACACACACAAATAGTGACACTCTTCCTAAAAAGGTTGGCCACCCCTGAACTAGACAAATAAATAGGGATTGTGAAGCCCCAATGTAGATTAGAGATCATAAAAATAAAGTCCATTATTTTCCTAATGAATCAGTTACTGTAGGATTCGACGACAAATCTGATGAATGAATATTTTAATGAGAAACATATAATATTGTAAATTAAATAAAACAGTTTTCTAAGATCTGTATATGTTACCGTCAAAATGGAGCTCAGGTAACTAGAGCATTATTTAGATAATCTGCATATTAACTAGATCGATTCATTGAAGTGTAATAGTTTCTTTTCCCGCAATACATCTATTGAATGCGAACAAAACTGAGGTATTTTGCACATTATCTATCTATTATTAAAGTGGAAATAAGAAATTTCCTCGAACAAAAGCAACACTTTCGTAAGCTTCCATTAATGCTCAGACAAACACCAATCATACTAGATGGTAATACTAATAGTAAAAGCAGAGTATATTTTTATTCCATTAAGTTATAAAAATATATACTGACAATTGTTAAACGTAATGTTATTTATAGATGTTTCCGATATGTGAAGAATCGTGCTCATTCAATCAAAAAATAAAATAAAAAAATTAAAACGAATTATGTAAAAGCATTATTATAATTAAAGAAACTTGTAATAAACATGATACATATAAATTATTCTAGTAACAAGGTAATTAAATATAGACTTCAAATGAATTTCAAATAACCACTGAAGTACTTGAGAAATAATCACTCGTATAATCCTGAATGATTTCTGGTATTCATGCTCTGAATATCATATCGGTAACTTTTCATAACTTATAAAAAATATACTTTCATGCAAAGTTTCTGTCCATACTTCTGTCTATCTGTCCCTGTCATTTTCGCACAGTTCCTGTCTGTAAGTCTTAAGCACTTTAATAATTCGGAATACATTAATATTCACAAAATTTTATTTTGTAGAAGCTTCCGCACTTGAAATGAAAAAATCAAATGAAGAGCAAGACCTGGTGAGTGACATTATTATGCAGAGAGGTCACAAATGGACTTGGTGTAAGCTTTCCTGCTCCAAGGGGATTGGAAACAACACAATAACAAATAATCCGCACATTAACGGTTCTTTCTAACCTTAACTGTGTGATGCACATTCATATAGTAAATAAATAATCATTAGAATTTTCTCGACAGTAGTCGTACAAAATACTAAAAGTTTATGGTTTTTTCAGTACTAACTATCCATTCATGCTAAATAAATTTTTAAAGTATTTATGTGTAATATATTAAATTTAATAGAAAAAAAAGACTGCGTTTCATTCTACTTATACCTAATATGTGTATTGTAATGATTGCCGCAACACAACTGTGAATCGACTTCTTTGTGGAAATAATCATCACACGTGCATTTTGCAGCTGTATCTCGAAAGTTTTTGCGTGGTCCCACCTTGCACCTCCTCCGCAACCTTTTGATATCACGAGGGACCTTTTCCCGCTACTAGCAGGATGTAATTGGATGCTAAAAGACGCCAGCCTCTGATCCCAGAAGCGAGAGAGGAAGAACGAGAGATGCTTTGAAAACTTCGAAGTGAGCAGACCCCGAACAGAACTCCTCTCTCACAAACCACATGATTTGAACTCTAATAATTTTTTAATAAGTTTAATATATAATCTGGAAATAATAGCTGTGACGTAACTAAACTAAATGTTTAAATTAATCAATATCACGCTACTATTATTTATCTCAAACGTCACAGTATTAAATCAAAGACTGACCTTTATACGTTATGAAATATTGCAGAATGCAAACTTCGATAGCGAATGCAAGTTCAGACTTATTTTCGAAAATACAAAAAATTAATATACGGTAAGGTAGGACAGAGACTGAGTTCCGTATATTGGCGTTTGATTGAGAGGTCTACTTATAAAATATATCACATTTTTTCCAAAAAAATTAGAATTATTTTTAGGCGCTTAAAAACATTAATTATTTAGAAGAAATTTATTTATTGAATTTGATTATTTTTAAAACAATACTTTCCTTTTGAGTTTAAATCTAATTTAATTTAAAAATTGACCCAAATTCAATTTACAGATAACTTTACAAACCAAGTGTTAAAAAAAAAGATCACATAAGTATTCATAAGTTTTGAATGGAATAAATCATATTTTTTCTGAAACATGTGAAACAGTTCAACTCCCTTAAAGGCATGGGAAAGGGATGAGCAAAAAGAATTATTCTCAAAGAATGATGAAAGGGAAACAATAACCCTTATACTATCCGCAAACCGTCTTTCAAATGGCAAGCAAATAAATGGAATAAATGGAATTAACAAAAAAAAATACTACATTCGTATCATTGTTTACGAAATAATTGCAATAAAAGAAATGGGGAAAGGATGTGCAAAACAATCTGTTCTCAGACGTTAATAGTTTTTTTATAATTTATATTCTGCAAATATATCTATAATCAAAACTTATTAGAATAGTTTATTATTTTTAATGTAGCTGTTGAAATTTCTTTTACATTATTTATTACACTTCCCAGTGTCTCTCTTACCTTAGCTTTTCGAAAATCCAGTTGAAGTATACAAGAGGAGAAAAAATCTCACGGTTATCCTACATTCAACTTATATTTTTCAAAGAAAATCATAAAGGAACATTTCACTTATCTTTACAACTTTCAAAATGACGAAAAGTGTTTGCCAAAAGAAGGGAAATATAACCAAGGGGTAACTAAGCATTTTAAAAAGGGGGGTGGGGAGTAAAGAAAGAAGACTGCAAACATTTCATCAGAAAATTTTGTAGTACTCAAATTACAATAAAAAAAAAATAAATTTTTTTACATTTTTTTACAAATTAAAAGTGATACATCAAGATTTTTAATTGGGGAAAAAGTTAAAACATAGAAAAGTTTTCATGTAAAAATTTTACAACCAGAAAACTATAAAACATTCGCTGTTTTTATTATTTCGTTTCAGAAACAAAGCATGCTAACCTTAGTTCCGAGACAAATTCAGGAGCATAATTCACATGTTCTTACCTGAAAAGAAAAAGAAATACAGTTCAGTTTAAACAAATAAACAGTAATTTTGTATTTACAATAATATAAAAATATTGCAACGCTAGTAATAATGTGATCGTATGAGAACATAAACAACACTGCGTTTTATGTGTGACTCATTATATTGCGTCACTAGTTTTCTCATTGGGCATCCAATTTACAGTGCGAGATAACATCGTTATATTTGAAAATGGCACTATTAGTAACAAGTCATATTATTAACAGATAATAACAACAATTTGTAAATAATAAATCAAAATACAAATAAAAATATGTTTCAGAAGTGGCAGTTGATTATAACTTATTAAAACAAAATTTTCATTTCACAATAAGTGAAGTCGTTAATGTATATATTTAAATCACAATAACGATCAGTTCCGTTATTGTGATTTAAATATACACAATATATTAAGAACTTATCGTTATTGTGAAATATTCACACACACACACATTTCACGATAAGTTCCTTCCCCCCCCCCCTCAATTATTTTAAAAGCAAATAGAGGAATGGCACAAATATTATTGAAAATTTAGCACCAGATTCATTGCAAATGGTCTTTAAAAAAATAATTAATTGAACTGAATTAATAATTTTGAAAATTTAAATTTAAAAAAAGTTTCATGCATAGTTTTTGCATTTACCAACAAAGTTATTTGAAGAGTGACAGTAAATGAAGTAAAATAATAATAAATGTTACACTTTCAATCACTCTGTAAATATATTAACTTCACATACAAGAATACATTCAAGAATACATTCAATTAGTTGCATAAAAAGAATAATACGAGAAAATGTTAACTATACTGATCTTTCTAATGATTTAAATATATGAGTGGAAACATTTTTTTAAAGTAAAAAAACCGGAAATTCAAAATAAAATATAAAAAAAAAAAATTCCTATTTTCGTATTTTTCAACAAATTATTAGAAAAATCCTAAAAAACAAGAAACTTCCAAAGAGGTAAAAAAGTATAAATAGATAAACAAAAGCTAAGTTTTTAGAAACCGAAACAACGTCACTTATTAGCGAACCGCATTTTAAACTAACAATGGATGGGACGATAGCAATGACTCATATAAACAAAAGCAAGACGAATAAAGAAACAAAAAAAGAACAGATGCTTCCTGGAATTATTCTCGATGACGAAGCAACGGAAAGACATGAGACGAGTGAATGATATGAAAGGGCCAGAAACAAAACTTGGTATGACGCGGAGGGAGACGTCAAACTCACATAATAGATAAGAAGGAAAACAGAACAACTCATTCAATTTGGTCACCTCACAATTCTTTGATCTGTCAAAACACGCGATTTGGCGGAACAAAAGCGAGCAACTGTTTAGTTGCAAGAAGAAACAGGATAATAACCAAGACGATGTTCATTCACGGTTTTTAGGTTAAATTCATCTAGTGACAGAGACGATTCTAGCAAGAGTTGAAGTACTTCGGATAAAACCATTTTTATTTGGGGCTGGTTAAACTTTTTGTTCTTCAATTAAATTTATAAATATACATTGTAACCTCACTTGAAAATATTTCTTTGGATTTTACAAAACTAAACAATAGCAAATATTAAAATGGAAAAGTAATTTTATTTGAGGAAAAATTGTAAATGATTTAAAACTTGAGAGATTACTTAAATTGGATGGTTTTCTGCACGCATTTGACATGTAGATATTTTAATACATTATAAGTCTGTTAATTGTTCTAACACAAATCAATCTTCATAATATAATATTTATTTTTGGTGGGAAAAAAGAATAATTTCTGTGCACAAAACATTTTTTTTTAAAAAAAGTTATACGAAGCTAATATTTATTGCAAATTTACAAAAAAAAAAAAGGATATTTAGACAAAAAATTACTAGATTCTCAAAACATGCTCACTGGGACAAACATGGATCACTGGGAGATTTACAAAGAATTTTTAGAACGTATGCTCGAATAACAGATGTATAAACAAGCAATTCTTGCATCATGTCAATGGGATAAATTCATGACGGTCACATGATAAATGCAATCACGTGTTCTCCATTGAATTCAAAACTAATATTAGACTTGTACCTGTTATTTTACTTATGAGATTTGGCTAAATTTCAAATTTGATAATAGAGCATAGATGTTCAAACATTAAGATTCTCTAAAAAGTTTTTCAAAATTAAAAAAAAATTCTTATATGTGTATTTTTAAATCAAGTGCATTTCGTTTACCTATTTGCTATATTATTTTTGGCAATTACTTTTTAAAAGAACATTTCTGCAGAAAGCAAACGTTGACAACAGCGAGATGTATGAACTGATTAGCGAAAACATGCGTCTTGGTCACGTGACCATGACATTATATGGATCTATGAGCTGGTTGGCTGGAAACAAATGATTGCATTTATGTGACTATGACGTCATATTAATTTAGCCCATTATTATAATGGATTTTATCGTCACTCTTCAGTTATTTTTTTAAAATTAGTATGGAGAATTTATAAATATTTCATTATGATAAATCTATTCCCAAAAATGCATTTATTGAAATTAATTTCGTAAAACCTTTTTTAAAATGAAAATAATGATATAACCGTATGGGGGACAATTATAGGCGGCTTATTTATAGGGAAAATCTTTATTTACGCACATAAGTTGATCGTTTATAAAATTACTTGTATGTTAAAGCTAATATAAATCTGTTGTTAAGGTCATACTTTTGTGACTTTTTAAAAATTTTATTAATTTATTATTTCGAAGTCAATGATATTTTAGAGTCCAAGATTGTCAATCTCTTTTTAAATTCATACATCTTACTTTAATTTTTAATTTTTTACACGATATTTAAAAAAAAATATTTCTATTTATTTTCATTTTTGTCCAAATGAAAACAAATTCATGCTTTTTTCCTCATATAACACTTAGGGCTTACATCTAAAAGTATTTGTTTCCGATACTTTTTTTTTTAAGTGTTGAAGCCACACTGACCCAGAATTCAAATGAAACGTTATCTTTCCAGTGGGTTGTTCAACGAACGGTGAATATAACACAGAGAAAAATAAAATCAAAGTCTCTTTTTTTCTTTCAGAAATTCTGTCAAAACAAGCTGGCGAACTAAGGTTTCTTTACTTTGTTTTCATGTTTCGTAAATTTACATCCCACGTTTCGATTTTGATTTTACTTCGAAAAATGCCTCCAAAACTGATAGATGGAAAGACGTGACTCCAATACAGAGAGAAAAATGAGTTTATTTTTTATAAATAAAGATATTGCACAAAAAATGCTTAAATCATAGCTGAGCATGACATCTAAACAAGCTTTCTTGGTCGTATGTCTAAAAAGGCATAAGAATGGCCAAGTCCTCAACACGTTTCGCTTCAGCTGTTCGCACGAACTGACTTTCATGTACTTTTTTTCCACTGATATGTTGAAAAGTTAAACATTTCTTGTATTTACGAAACTCTTGAACAGGCACGTTTCTATTGAATTTTACGACCGAATTCGTCGTATATTGAAACCTAAATTGTGTGTTATATTCCTTTCTTAAATCATAAATTCTTAGAACGAAAAATTCGAATTGTAAAAATGATACACGATATCAGAAGCCATTCGTATTATTTGATGGTCACACAACTTGAATGTTCGTTTTTGATAATTACTTCCAAAAATCAAGAAAAGAGAAGTATACAAGTATTGTTCACTAAAAACTTTATACAGTAAACATTCAAAATTTCAAAAAAGAGAGAGGGAGGGAGGTACAAAATGTTAGTACAAGTAAACGTACTAACTCTTATACGAAACTATCGATATTATTCTTTAATTTGCCTGCAAAATTTACACTAAAAATAAGCAACAGCATTCAATGGGCTAAATTCATGTGACGTCATTAGTCACATGAGAATGATAACCACGTGATTTTAGCCAATCAGTTCAAAAACTCGCGTGATGTCATAGTCACACACGATAAAAGCAATCTTGTGTTTTCAGATAATCAGTTCACGCGCTTCGTTGTTGCCAACTTTTGTCTTTGCAGAAACTTCCTCT
Source organism: Trichonephila inaurata madagascariensis (assembly GCA_019973955.1). Classification (NCBI taxonomy): domain Eukaryota; kingdom Metazoa; phylum Arthropoda; class Arachnida; order Araneae; family Nephilidae; genus Trichonephila; species Trichonephila inaurata. The sequence continues at coordinate 27,175 of BMAV01001755.1, forward strand.
TAAAAAGTACATATATATGTATACAAAATACATTTTGCTTTAAAGCATATGCATAAAATAAGATTTTTTTAATTTTAAAAAATCTTTTTAAAGAAATTTTTTTTTTATTACATTTAACCATCTTTACCCAATTATGAAATTTGAAATTTTATCCAAGTATTGCAAGCACAATTAGTTTAACGTCCATTTTGAATTCAAAAGAGAACATATGTTTGTCTTAATCATATAACCGTCATGAATTGAACCGATTAACGTGATTAAAGCAGGAACGAGCTTTCTCATCTGCACCAAATTCAATCACAAACCTAAAGTCGTCATAGCAATTTTGCACAGGATGAAAAAAAACAAAAAAACAGCGCACATTGCTTCTTGCTGCAGAAAGAGACTATTATCCTTTACGGTAAATTCTATCATCCAAATGACAAGATGGATTTAAGAAATTTTTTACCAGTCACAAGTATATTTCTACGCCAAATGCAACGTTCTTGTGGTTGAAAACGTTCGCTAAACCGCGGACGTTCGAATGATATTTTTGTGTACAGTCACGGTTACGCAAGAGTAATCAGAGAGATGACTTTTCGAAAGGATACGGTCACGGTCCTTTAATGATTTGAAAAGAGTTTAATGAACGGATCTGATAGAGTTAGAAGATGACCATGTCGTAAAGGAATGGTAGAAAGCAGGAAATTGGGTTACGTGAAAGGAGTGTGAATTTTTGAAATCTTATACGTTATTCTCCAACCTCCTCCGTTTTGACAATTTTAAATATCCGTAAACGCTTTTAAACTTCGAAATTAAAAGGTAAAATTTAGAATATCATTAAAATCGTTATACAAACGAACTGAAAAAATATTACAGCAATAAATATGCTTTTTCTAAATTTTGATTTTTAAGAAATGCCCAAAATTTGTAAAGGAATTATGCGATTAAAGAATAAATTTTGAATGTCTCTAAGGTACGAGTACTAAAGTATGATTATGTAACAAATAGCGCACAAAGAATGGCTTAAATTTAATCACAATTAAAATTAAGAAACACACAAATACCTCACATAATATTAAAATCGTATTCTCTATCAACCATTTTTATCTCTCTCTCTATATACATGTTACCGTGTTAAAGTGTATAATTCAGTTATTTCATAGAATAACTAGGTATTTCGTGAAATAACTAGACAAGACAGTTAAAGTATATAATAGGCGAAATATTTCATACTTTACCTAGTTATTTTATGAAATAACAAATTATTCTATGAAATAAGTAATGATGAACCGTTAAATTGAAAAATAAACAATTTCAAAGTTATTTTATAATTATTTTTTAAGTGTAACATCTGGCTTGTCCCCCTTACATAGTTTCTTTACCAATGATAACATGCATGGGGCAGGGGAGGGCTTACACACTAAAATATTATTTATCCATGTTAATTGCTATGGTGCTCCTTTTTTGATAGTATGGGGTTGATATTTGGGGAATCGGCTGAATTAATGTTCAGATCCTGAAATCCTGGGACGCGAACCCACCCCCCGGGGGGATTCCCCCTCCTAGGCAGCTTTTTTGCCAATAGCTCGAACCCGAGTCTCTCAGTCCATTCGGACCTGGCTCATTCGATCCCTCTTTATCCACTGTATACTTCCAACAATTTTCTTGCTCAGAGAGGGTCATTCTTTCTATTTCATTTTATATATAATCCGTTTTTTAAACTATTTTAAATTTATTTAAATTGGCAATATCTTGGCTTGGATTTGAGTCTCGGCTCTGAGACTTGAATCACAGGTTACACTTGTAACGACCTATACATTTAGCCATTCAGCCGTCGTTTAGTAGGACTAGGGGGGCTTTAGCACTAAAATATCAGTTCTCCATGTTAATCCTATGGCGCCACTTTTTTGATGGTATGAGATTGATATTTGGGGGAACAACTAAATTAATGTTTAGATCCCAAAATCCTGAGGCGCCACCCCCCCCCCCCAGGTATATCCCCCTCTTTAGGGCTATTTCCTTTATAGCTCGAATCCTAGACCACCTGGGTCATCCGTACCTGCCTGATTCCATAGATTTCCCTATGAGCTTTCTGCACATATAATTTCATTACAATAATCCTATTTCCTCTCCCCCATTTCTATCTCTTCAAGGATTTTTGAGTCTCTGCTTTGAAACCCGAACCATACGCCGCATTTGGAACACACACACACACGATCAAGTAATCGTTATTCTACAGAATACCTAGTTAAAGCGTAGAACTCAATACTATTATATAGTTTAACTGTGTGTGACTTATATCTAGTTATTTCATGAAATTTCTAATTATTCTATGAAATAACGGATTTCACACTTTAACGATAACATATACGATGTAGAAAAGCGACTCACTCAACGTGAAAATACTGGATTCAATAGACTTAAAGTTTTGTAGGCATGTTCTTTTGTTTAGAAGAAATTGCATTTTGTGAAAATTATCTCTAACGTAGAGTTACAGGGGTGTAAAAACATAACCAATCAGCATGTAAACGGAAAAAAGGAGCTCACACCCGCTCATCACGAGATTTCCGGAATTTCATGCTTGGAATACAACAAGCATGCTTCTTTTATTGAGAATGTGTTTAGTATAAATCGTTTGCCACAGCGGCGTAAAAAATAATATTTATATATTTGACTTA
>BMAV01001755.1:31577-45730 GCA_019973955.1 Trichonephila inaurata madagascariensis
AAAAAAAAAGCCCATGATTTATTCCTGATTGATTACAATTCTAAGTATATAGTACGTAAAATTAAAACAAGTATTTGAAATAATGATTAATTTAATTAATTAAAGCTAATTATTTATTCAATAAGTTTTTTTATTGTTTTTTGTTCCCGAAAATCGACAAAATCAAAAGCAGCATTATACAAGAATGGTGGACTTTCGCCCCTGGGGGGGGGGGGGCCGGGGGAGGGGCCGGGGGGCGTTACTGATTATATATCGGTTTAATTCTGGTTTTCGTTCCGCCAAAAATAACGATTTTCGATTCAGCCCCGAACAACAAACAATTGTTATATAATGCGATTAAATATATAATCGCAAGTAACAACCATAAAAATGTATTCCATTTCGCGTGACGTTCGAAAATATGAAGAGATGCACCTCTCAAATAACTAATCATTTTCTCGTGATCTCTATCAGTGACATTATTAAGAAGCAATTAAAACAAATAAAAACAAGATAACTCAAAAGGCAACTTTTTGAAACATTTTTTTAAAGAAAGTTTTGTTTTTTTTAAAGAAAATTTAATTATCAGAAAATGGAAATGGATATCTCTTTGAAAATAAAAATATTTCGCGCAGTTATTTGGACAATTAAGATTAAATGTGGGGAATTCGGAATTGGAGTCGATGAAGTCTCTCTATTTGAGTAACAATTAGGTATTTATCAATTTAGGTTAGGTTCCACAAAGACAACACATAGCATTAACAAAGATTGAGGACAAAGAACATAGAGACTACATTCTGTCCTCACCTGGATTATATTGAAGATTAGTGGTCGCTAGAGGGCGGTCATAATTTACAGCTTTATAAATTATTTTTTATCACCACATTTACTCCACCTTTCATATTTACATTTCAAATACTAATATTTATAAACCTAAGAAAAGTGAAACATCTCACAAAATTGATTTTCTTGCCATTCATTTTGAAGTAGGATGTTACATCATCCGTAAAACAAACACGTTTCGCGTCCCCCTCCCACATGCATTCCTTGTTTACTACACAATGACGTTTTCACAGAACACACACATTCTACAAAACGCATAAACACTACACAATATATCCCTAATTTCAGTTGCAATTATTTATCAAAGATGATGTTCAAAAGTTATGTAAGGGGATTTATCTTCAGCAATAATCATAACCAGTGACTACGAAACACGCGTTTCTAAAAACTCTAAATTTATTCCCGTAACTAAGCCATTACGCAAAACACGCATACAAAAAAAACCATTTTTTTACGCTTCCCCAAAGCCATCCTTCAGTTCTGGCAGGCACAAAAATGTCAAAGTAACGGTGACTCTTTCTAGGAAGGAAGTGAGGAAGAAGCATTTCAATGTTTAGCAACAAACGCAATGGGCGGAAACAGCATCCACATGTGCCGTTTATCGAAACAGGAGACATTTATGATAAGGGAAAAGATCAAAAAATATCGATTAGCATGGGTTTTAACATGATATGCAGCAGGTCAACGATTTCTACGACTGCTCGCTTGTAAATACTTCAAACACTTTCACGATATCGCAATGAGAAATTTATTTCTTCAATTTCAAAATATTAAATCATAAATAAGGAAAAAATTGAGTTTTTATAGATCATTCAGGGCAATTGAAAATAACTAGATAAGTAATTATAAACTAAATTTTATTGTCAATAAATTTTCAAGTATTTAAAACTTCTTCCCTCTTACTTTTTACGAGCATGTTTGTGAGAAAGTTTGTAGAATGGAAAAAGTGCTATTTGACGATGAAAGTTTTATATTTCGCCGACATTTGGAGAAAAAAACGTCTTTCAGCTGTTGTTTATTTGTTCTGAATAAATCATTCATTGATAAATATGTGATATTTTTCACATTTTCGTAATTCAAAATGAAAAATAAGTTTCTTAATTTATTGCGGTTTTTTTTTTTTTTTTTTTTTTAAGAAATTCAGTCTCGTACAAGACATATGCCTTTTAGTGTTTGAATTGCGCAATAAAAATTTCAACCGCAAGAATTTATTTTTGTAATTGAATGCAACAATTAAGAAATGAGTGACAGTTATAAAAAAAACCATACATTAACCAAATGTAGTTTTATAAAAAACCGCAACTAAGATATTTCCATTAAATATTTTTATACATAAACACTATTTTGTAAAAAATCAAAAGCATATTTAAAAGGAAGGGCTCTGATGTTTGGGTCATCGATTACATTATTTTCTTTTTTCAATTCCTACACTATTAGCTCGCACTGTCTATATATTTATTTATTTATATATTTGTATATTTATTTATCTTGGTGGATTTTTCAATCGTTAATAAAATACATTTTAATGCTCTGAATTGAGCTGAAATTTTATATACAGGATCATTTTGGATGACAATACAATAATTTAATTATAATTAATAAAAATTAATTGATTAAAACTAATTATTTAAAAAATTATAAATACACACACAGCCATGTTGGCATCCTTTTTGGCGACTTAGCTACCCTTTTGGCGACTTGGGTCAAAACTTCAAAAGGTTTTTTCTCAAGCTTTAAAGCGCTCATTTGGGCTGAAATTTTATAGACACGATTGTTTTGGATGACACACAATACGATACTTTAATGATAATTAAAAAAATTAATTACCACTTAATGTTATGATTCTGTCCTATGAATATACATATTTATATTAATTGTAACTATTAAATAAAAAGTAGCTAAAATAAAATTTTTCTTTGTTGATCTAAGTAGGAACTGACTTTAAAATTTTTTTTTATATTATTTACATTTATGAAGGAATCTGAAAATCCGATAGAAAAATGGAGCAATCTTCTGAGTATTTCACAGAAAATCCCCTTTAAAGTACAATTACTTTTCAGATACCTTTGTTTTTCCAGTTCAAGCGAAGACCTAATAATTAAATTATGAACTAACCATTTCACACAAACCAAATTCTTGAATCTCCTTGTTCTTCCTACCCTCAATAACAATTAAGAAACAATATATTTCTTATATTAATAACAATTTTTCTTATACTCAAACTTAAACTCAGTGCCCATCCCAGTGCACGTGATCATTGAGAGCCGAGATGCACGAGCAAATGTCCCGATCAGGTGGTCAGTCTGAAGCGAGACCCCTAGTGTTTTAGTCCCCAAGCAAGCTTGGTACTCATTTATCGACCCTCTGCAGTAGGGTTGAAAGGTTGAGTCGACCTTGCCCAGCCTCAGATTAGAACCCGGATCTGTGGTGTGGAAGCGCGATACACTATCACTCGACCACTGGGCCTTAATTTTTCTTATTGCCAGACTAAATATTGAATGATTCAGTAATAATTTTGCATATTCATTTTCATTACATTATTTTATATAACCCACCACTCAATTCAACATTGCTTGATTGATTGAATATTAACGTCGCACTGTTTAGCTACACGAGGGCTTTTGGCGACGGACCACGTAATTTTGAACCATGGTCAGGTGACGTGGACGACACCTGAGCTGGCACCCCCTCTCCTAACTACCAAACCACACCAACGGGAGGACGTTTCAGCTCTCGACAGATTTAACGTGCATCGCTGCCCAACACGGCGGTTCTTTATCGGTATTGGGCTCGAACTAATTCAACATTGCTCCAATAACATTAAAAAAAATATTTTAAAAAGAAACTTATAAAAGCCGAGAGAGATAGCCACGGTAGCCTAGTGGTTATAATCACGGCCGGCATGTCATCAGTTTCGAACCCCAGTGCCACTGAAAACCCGCCGTAAAGATGGTCTGAACGCAGTGTAACGATTCCCGCCACACAGCTATGAATCGGCTTCTTTGTGGAAATAATCATTACACGTGCATTTTGCAGCTGCTACTTTAGTTATTGCGTGGTCCCGCCTTGGATAGCCTCGGCAAACTTTGACATCACGAGGGACCCTTTTTCCCGACTAGTAAGATGTAACTGGAAGCCAGTAGCGCACACAGGAATTTTTCAAGGAGGGGGGTCCAGGGTCGAAAGTTCACCATTCTTGTATCATGCTCCTTTTGATTTTGTCGATTTTCACGATCAAAAAACGGTAAAAAACTTATTGAATAAATAATTAACATTAATTAATAAAATTAATCACTGATAACAAATATTTAATTAAATTTTACATTCTATATACTTAGAATTATAATCAATCGGGGGAAAAAATCAAGGGCTCTGGGGGGGGGCCGGTACGGACCCCTAGAACCCCCTTTCCTTGTGCGCTCCACTGCTGGAAGCTAAAGAGAGACGCCGGCAGCTGATCCCCGAAGCAGAGAGAGGGGGAGATGATCTGATGCCTTCGAAGAGAGCGGACCCCGAAAGAGAGCTCCTCTCTCACAAACCACATCATTTGAACTCTAATAATCTTTTAATAAGTTTAATAACTTCAGTGTATAATCTGTAAATAATAGCTGTGACGTAAATAAACTAAATGTTTAAATTAATCAATATTACGCTACCGTTATTTATCAAAAGTCACAGCACGTTAAATCTGTCAAGGCTGAAAATCCTCTGATTAGCGTACTACGGTAGTTCTGAGAGGAGGGAGGGGGAGGGTAGCCTAGTGGTCATGGTAACGGACTCGTGGCTGATGTGTCATGAATTCGAGCCTAGTACCGCTGAAGACCCCGCCGTGCAAAGGAAGCTGATGTACGTTAAATCTGTCGAGAGCTTAAACGTCGTGGTTAAAAATTACGAGGTCCGCCACCAATAGCCCTCGTGTTGCTTCAAAGTGTGACGTTACTAAACATTTACTCAATAACCCACAAGAAAAAGATTGAATTCAAAGAGCTTCCCCCCCCCCTATCTAATGCACTACATGAGTCCAGAAATACTATTTCATTCAATGAGCGCTATGAAAATAAAATACAACTTATTATCATGAATTCTTCCTTTAGTTCCAGATCCCCACTTCGAGACTATGATAAATTTGAGTAAGAAGTGTCAAACATTTCGTTGGATATATTTTCTCTCTCTCTCTCTCATGTCTCTTACCGAACAATAAACCCCCCTCCCCCGGAAATGAAAGATCAGGGCATTGATAAAGCTTTCCATTCGGATGAGAAATATCCGGTCCGGAAAGGTTCAAAGGGCATGGGTAAAACTAAAGCACTACGAGAATGCGAAAGCAACTCATTTCTAGCATTGCTATTTATCTTCTATTACTCTGCTTTGCACAGACATCAAGTTTCCAATGTGAGTGATTAAGCATTCGGTGGAGTCAAGTAATGAGTTATTTTAAACGTAGCCATAAACGTAGACAGGCACCTCCTATTTTTAAGTAGCCTGTTCTGTCCCAAAATGTCCCGTTTTCAGAAGAGAGAAATAAATCTATTACAATTTTGTAAAAACAGTACGAAAAATCAAAATATTTGACAGCGCGAAGTGGATGGCAAGCGCAACACACCATTCACTCATGTCAGAGCATTTTAATAATAAAACGAAATAAATTTTAATAATAAATTCTATGCTAGGAGAGATTTCTTATTTGAAATAAAAACTATATATAAAAACGAATTTGTTCTTCAGACAAACATACACCAATTATTTTCAATCGTACTAAATCCTGTTTTGTTTTTTTTTTTGTTTGTTTTGTTGTTTTCATTAATAAATATGTACAGATATCTGATTTATTTTAGAATGAGTGAATATCAACGTCACGCTATTCAGTTACTCGAGGGCTTTTTGGCGATGGACCTCATAATTTAAAGCCATGGTCAGGTGACGAGGACGACACCTCAGCTGACACCCTCTCCTAACTTACACAAACCAGCCTCGACAAATTTAACGTATATCGACCCCCTCTGCACGGCGGGTGTTCAGTGGTGCAAAGCTCGAATTCATGACACGCTGGCCACGAGTCTTGACCACTAGGCTACCGTGGCCACTGCGATATCTTAGAAATACACATCTAAAAATTAGTGGATATCCCATTCTAACAGTAAAAAAAAGGCTATATTAGTTTTGTTAAGTAAAACTCATGCGGATAATATCGCATATAGCTTTTTAAATTTTGCAGGATTTTTTTTATCAAAAAAAAAAAAAATTAAAAACAACATAAAATTTTAAAAAAATTGTTAAAAAAATGTTTTTTTTTTTTTTTTTTGTAGTTTTATCAAGAAATTATACACAATTCATATTAAATATATATGCGTTTGTAACACTTCCCGGAAATTGTACTGACACAAGTACAAGTAGAGAAGGAAAAAAATCAATTTTTTAACGTAATTTAAACATGGAGATAGTGGCAATTTTGCATCCATTCTCTATACGTACATTTCCAAAAAAGAAGCTGAAGAATTCCGGTATTTTCTCACCTAGGAAATTATAATGGAAAGAATAATAGGGATGTTATAGCCCCGTGGTAAAATAAAGAGAAACAGTATTTATTTTTAGAAATTGCGTAGGTGGTTTTAGGGGAACCCTTGGAGCCAGTCAGTCGTTGAGTAAGGCACGTGTACGCTATTAAGATACTTTTTTATAGGAATCGCGAAAAAATCTGTCCCAACACAGGGTTTATTTCTTTTCTTTTAACGCGGAAACTGAAACCGGTGTTTAGAAAATGGTATCCGTAATTAAGATTTAAGGTAAAAGTGTATGTGCCCCCCAACACGCGAATCAGTTTTACCATGGTTCCCCCTTATAAGCAATTGCTTGTATTTATCAAACTTTAAGAGTTACAGATTTTTCTATAGTATTTGACGACCGTAATAATTAAAATAATGTTGAAAAAGAATAAAAAAGGATCGAAACAGCCATAGAAGATTGATTGATAAAACTCAATTTTCTTTAAATATTTTGAGTGTCAAAGTAAAGGTTATTTTTTTAATTTTTCTTTCAAGACAAAACTGAAAGCACACTGAAAATTCATTTCAATGCTGGGACTTTCGCTCGATTTATATTAAAACTGTAATTCGAGGTATTTAAATCGGCCCAAAGGAAATAATTCCCTTTCATTGTTCTTAGCAGAGCAGGGATTACACCTTCGACGGTATGATAAGACAGTGAGTGAGTGAAAATTAACGTCGCACTGTTCAGCTACAAGAGGGCGTTTGGCGACGAACCTCGTCATTTGAACCATGGTCAAGTGACGTGGACGACACACCTGAGCTGACACCCCCCTCCTAACTACCACACCAATGGGAGGACGTTTGAGCTCTCGACAGATTTAACGTCTATCGCTCCCCTACCCGGTGGGTCTTTAGTAGTACTGGGCTCGAACTCTTGACAAAAAGCCCTGATCCGATACCTTGACCACTAGGCTACCGCGGCCACATGGCAAGACAGAGTCTAGCTGGAAGACATAGTAATCTTAAGGTTTTCCGACGCTGACATCAAAAATGCTTAAGTAGCTCTTTGTGTGTAAACTTCACAAAAATTTACTTTTCCTATAAATATATATATATATATAGTTTTCCTAAGCTCTCAGCCTTCGTACTCTCCAAAATCACAACATAGGTGTTAAAACTTCACTGAGTTTTTAAAGCAATCCTGTGCAGCAAAAGCTTCTTGCTAGCCAAGCCCAACACGATCTGCTGATGAGCGTGGGAACATCGATTCTAAAAAGTGCGTTCTTTCAGCCCTGAGTACTCCACTGATACCTGTTTTTGGACTCGGGTCCTTTGCTCGGAAGTAAGCGACGGCTTTATCTAGAGTACACTTGACTGAAAATCAAGTTCACATAGAGACATGCACTCCTTGTTCTCCTCACTTACGAGTCGCAGGCTCCTGGAGAGGTTTTCCTAATGATGTCTCAGTATTCTGTGTCCTGTCTTAAAACGGTTGCTCATTTACGACCAGCACTGACAAAATTTCAATACTTAGAGAATAATCATTAAAAATTTTACTCAAAGTTCCTTGAGAGCTATTTACTTCCCTCTTTGAATTGAGTCACGAATAACAGTTTATTAAAGTCGCACTATAAAGAAACAAGGTGGTTATTGGCCTCGTAATTTTGAGTCTCGATCAGACAGACATCTTGCATTTTATAAGGCAATGCTTTTTTTTATTAGTTTAATATTTCTAAATAGACTACTCAAAAGTATAATGGATAGATATACATATAATTACTGACTGTGTGATTGATTGAAATTATATAAAGTAGGATTATTTAGGATAATATAAGTAGGATTTCAAATTGTTCGCCGGAAAAAATGGAAGCAGGTAAAAAGTATTTTTTGTACTATAAGTCAGCGAAAATATTAATTAGATCTCCGTCGCCAAATAGTAAAAAGTTTATTATTCCAGTAACTATTTCAAGAATGATAATTCTTTTCTGAACATAGGTATGTGCAACCCAGAACAATAATTGGCTAATTTATACCTGTTCTTTAATTAAGCTTCTAGAAGTACGAAAAGATTAGAAAATTATACGATTTAACATCAACAAACGAAAAATTTTAAACTTAAAATTTATAATACGCGTATAGTGAGTCAAGAATTCCAATGAAATTTCTTTTAAAACTGACTTTATGCACTCAACAGGTGAAGGGGAAAAGAAAAATAGTACTATTAGTAAATATGTAATAGGCAAACTCAGCGTGAGTGATGGCTTTAGCGTGTTAGTATTTTATTCCGTGTGGTTAATACAATGCGATAACTATTCCCTTTGGTTAAATTCGGTGAAATCAATGATGAAACTCTTACGGTTAAATTACTACGTTGTTTCAGAGCTGACGCAATGCGATCTTTTACGTTACGTCTCGAGTAACAAATTCCTGGACTATATCCATTGTGATATCGCTAGACTATATGATTTGTTTTTAGTTACCACATACCAGAAAATTAACAAGGACGTTTGGAGCCGTCTATTCGAACACCGTTCGGACGACACATACATATTCATATTAATTGTAATTATTCAATAAAAAGTAGTTAAAATAAAAATTTTCTTCGTTTATCTAAGTAGGAATTAACTTTAAAATTTTTTTTTTATATATTACTTGTTTTTATGATAAAAAGCGTCGCGCTGGACAACGGACAACTGATAAGGAATCTCGTCATGGTCAAAGGGCCACGATAACACTCGAGTTGGTGTTGTATTATTGAACTTCAATATCATTTTACGAGAAACTGATAATTCGTTAATGTCGTATAGTGACGAACACAGACTTTCTCTTACGAGGGGGGACGTCAAATTCTAAAAACACTGTTGCACCGAGCGGTATTCTCTATGATAAAAATTAAAAATTTGTTGGTCTATGGGGTGTTGAACCCACAACCTTCCCTCTTGTGTACATCACTGATGTCGTTCCTAGAAGCAACATAACAGCTGTTGTTGACGGACCTTGTAATTCTGAAACATGGTCAAGTGATTAGGACAACATTTGCGTTGATAATACACTCTCCAAACTTTCAGACCGTTGTAACGCGATGACTTAGAGTACTGGCAGAATTAACGTGCATTAGCCCCATTATACGATAGGTCTTAGATGACACCCGAACTCGAACACGTGGATCGAATGAAACACTACCAACCATGATCTCGACTACGCAGACTGCATTGAGGCTTCACTCGAATTTCACTCGCACAATGACATACGACAGAGTATTCAAAAGAATTTAGGTTCAAATCGGTGACTCTGAGGAGAACGCAGTTACCAATTGATCTGGGCCTGAAATCTTTTAAATAATGTTTTTCTTATTTAAAAAATAAAACTTAATCATAACGTAATATTACTACAAAAAATATACTTAAAAAAAATTACATTTTTAAAACGTTTTTCAATATATTTTCGTACAACTTTAGGTGTTCAAACATTTCTTCAAAGAAACACTCGACTGCGCATCCCATTTCTCAAATCAAAAGAAGTTCATGTATCAGGTAAATAGTAAAGCAAAACCAATCAAAAATTTTAAGTGGAATTTATATGCTTCGAAATGAAAAATCAAGCCGTGTAAAATCAAACAAATTAACCTAAATTCGAACCTTATTTATAGAAACAAATCAAATACTCTTTTCCTCCTTTTTTATTTAAAAAAAGATCCATTTTAAAATAAGAAAAAATCGATTCGAACCCTCCCCCTTTTTTTGTCACTAGGATGCGACGTTCACAGCAGATGGGGCGTGATTCCAAACCACACAGAGACGTTAATTGTTTCTTATCCTCGAGAACTCCTGGAATGGAAACGTTTCTCTTCCTCGCATGTTTTGGTCCACATCCCCTGAACCGAAACGCACACAAAACGACGACGCTCAGACCTCCCCCTAGACGCGCTGAGTCGAGAAAACCCCGAGAACTGGGTCGGAACGCTTCTAACAACAAAATAAAACGTTTTTCAATGAAATGTGATTTTGGAGGAACTGAAGAAATAAATATGTATATCCTTCGCTCCCGAAATGAATAGTTTACCCTTTTTTTCCTAGTGAGGGAGAGGTCAGCAGTTTAGTAACACTTTTATAACAGCGAATCCATTTCGCAAAGGTCACTCGGATTGTTACCGTTTAATCGTATCCAATTTCAAAACGGCACAAATCTATTTTCAAAAGTGTTCCTTTTGTTTCCTTTGGTTAGTTTATGGCAGTATTGTCTGTTTAACGTGTAATGGATTGGCTGATTTATATGCTGAACTTATGTAACGCAAACTCGGATTATCGGGAAGGACAGCAATGCGAAATATTTCACCTCTGCTAGGTAATATCACCTCATATTTAAGAAAGCAGAAATATTTCTTAACTCTAAAAAAAATATACAAAATGTATTTTTTAAAAAAAAAAAAAAAAATGAGATTAGAAAACTTTTAGGTTTTGGTTAACTAGATTTTGACTAAAAGATTGGCCAGGGAGCCAGAGATTCTTCTGAAAATGTAACGTTTTGCCAAGGTTTTTTAAAATAAATTTTTACACACGCGCACACATTCTTTTTACATCACTCTCTCATTTTTTCTAAATTTATTACGGAAACAGATTTAATAATAGAGGATTCCAACTGCAAGTATGCGAAAGAAGCATACAAAATAGCACTGACGTATTCAAATGTGGCAGATATATTATTTTCATTGTGAGACCATTTTTTAATGAATTATTCAACTCAGAAAAATGTGAACTAAATTGCTAGTATTTTCCTATCCACCTAATTCCACCTCTTTTTCTTTAGGCGTATGGATTTGTAGCAGGCCAAGAATCCACAATCAAACTACATTATCATTGGACCAAAGAACTATACTTTCAATTTCCATTGCTCTCCATGTAAGAATCGCCAAGAAGTGACTCAAAAAATTATTGGGGCAAAACAAGTTTTCAAACATTTTTTGGAAGAACCAACTGTTTAATTTAACAAAATGTTTTTCTTACATGTCATATCCAACGATTAAATAAAATCTGAAAAGCGTAAAATTAACTTAAAATATTGTTAAATAGTTATAAAATCATACATCTATCGCGTATTTATTGAAAGTAGTAATCAAAATGTATCCAAGCAAGCAAACATATCCTTTTTAAAAAAACTTAGTAAATACTCTTTACAGTGGCATAACGGAGAACATTTGGGCCCCATGCAAAGTCAAGTTTTGGGCCTCCAAGTTGGATTTTACAAAGGGTAGGCACTTGGTGGCAATCAGACTTTGGGCCTCCTAGAATCTTGGGACCCCCGCTATGCGGGGGTGTACGTTACGCCACTGACTCTTTACTAATACGGTGAGACGCTTTTAAAATTTAAGACTTCATTCAACCTTTTAAGCACGGATTTCACCAGATTTGGGGGAAGACCTTCTCCGCGCGTTTTCCCCATTCTAATGTAATTCTTTCTCTGAACCCATTTTCGCTGGAAATGCTAAATTTGTAAATTCCGTTTTCCAAAAAATTCCTAATGCTCGATAGGATTGAGATTAAAATTCTGGGCAAGAGTGTCATGCAGACATCTACACAAAATCTGCAAATATGAGAATTTTTGTTTGGAGCCATTAGCCTTATAAAGGTTTTTAATTTGATAATATACCCATTTTCGAGGGCTTTATTTCGAATTTTGTTCCGAAACATTTAAAATAAACAAATCTGAACATTTTTCTATCAATTGAATATTTTTAACACCGCAACACACTCATACAGCACCAGACTTTCGCGCGACATTCACCAAGTTTAGGAGGAGTATAAAAATTCTTCATTTCTAGTTCACTCTAAGACTCTGTGCGAATTATTTGTTTTTCAAAAGTATTGTACTTATTTTCATCTAAAAATATAGCCAATTTCCAAAAATCTGGAAACTCTTGAAGGCAGATTTTAACGAATTCTAGTCGAGCCTTTCGTTTTGCATCACTTTCCCCCTTTCTCCAAGCTGCTCACCTACAAAAAAATTATGCTTTCTTAAAAGATATCTGAAAATGTATGCATTGGCAAACTTGTTAAATCTCCGACCCACTTCCAATACAAATTTTACTTTAGAGGATTGATTCCAAGTAAATCCATAAAGATCTACCATTTTCACGTACAGTTAAACGCCTTCCGACATTTTGTACATGCATTGATTTCCGACTAAAATTGTCTTCTTGTATTTCGAAATAATGTTAAGGATTACATATTTACTTACAATTAATATTTCAACTATTTGCTTTTCAATCTTTTCTATAATTCTGATTACCAATTTTATAAGTTTTTAAATATGACTAGAAATTTTTCAGAAGTTTTTCGATCCGTGTTAGCAACATGGCTCTTAAACAACAATGTTTGAGTTTTCAAACCAAGCTTCGAACGAAGTTAGAAATCTTTTTATGCAGTTCATCTTTCAGGGCTGAAATTTCTGCTGTCCCAATACTTTTCTGATCACTACTTTTGTTTAGTATACGAGAAACGTCTCATTTTATAATTATGTAACAGTGTTTTAAGTTAATTCCAAGCTTTTAAAATTTTATTTAGTGACATGAAATGTTAGAAAAACGTTAAAATTAAACAATGGTTTTTTTTTATCAAAAAAAAGTTTGAATGCTTGTTTTGCTCAATACTTTTTTGAACCACTGTCTACATTTCCTTTTCTATATTTTCATTTAAAAGTGGGAAAATTTGATTTTTTATTAACGTAGCAACTTAAAGCAACACCAGGGAAGTTTGCGACGGTCCTCGTAAGTTAGAACCGCAGTCAAGTGACGAGTCCTGAGTTGGCACCCTACTCTCACCAACACCATGCTAAGGTAAGAACTTTGAGCCTTGTCAGATTTAATGTGCATCAGCCACATGATACGGAGGGTTAGGACACAAACCCATGTCTCAACAGAAGCAACGCCACAGTCATACTACTATGATCATCCAGTTATTGAAGAATGCCATGAAATTTGAAAAAAAAAATTATTAAGATTAATGTTAGAGTAAAAATTTGCACAATATAGTGGTCAAGGTATCGGATCGTGGCTGGCCTTGTCACGAGTTTGAGCCCAGTACTACTTAAGTCCTGCCGTGTAGGGAAGCGATGCGTGTTAAATCTGTCGAGAGCTCAAACATCTTTCCGTAGGTGTGGTGTGGTAGTTAAGAGAGGGGGTGCTAGCTCAGATGTCGTCCACGTCACTTGACCATGGTTCAAAATGACGTGGTCCGTCCCCAAAAGCCCTCGTGTTACTGAACAGTGCGATGTTAATATTCACTCACTCACCCGACAAAAAGGTAAAGAGTTTTTTTTCCCTTTAAATGTTTTGCGTGCTTAAAAAAATTACGATTTAAAAAACCACATTGCAATCATTGCATTAAAAAAAAAATCGGTTTTTTTAACTATTGATATTGAATAAAATTCAATGTTTCATTCACATAACTAAAACTAAATTTTTAATACATTAATTATTGTTTGAATTTATTAAAAAAAACCCATTTTAATGCGTATATAATTACGAAAATTTAAATTTTTATTGCCATAGTGGAAATTTAACAAAATATGCTTTTCAAAACTTTTTTAAAAAAATATATGTTTTTAAAAAAATAGAGCATCTTCGATGGAAAATTGTCACTGTCGCTTTTCAGTGTCAGCAAACTAGCAAAACTTACTAATTGGGTTATAATGAATTACAGTAAGAATTAAAATTTACAAATATATAAAGGAAAATAAATAAAGTATGATAAGTGAATATAATGTGATAATGTGTTATAATAAATAAAGTGTTTAAATGAACTAGAACTATATTACAATGAAACTAATTCAGTATAAAAACCAGTTCTA